>CATKHK010000082.1:0-195136 GCA_949751835.1 Blepharisma japonicum | reverse complement strand
AATAATTTCCTCCAATTAAATGATTTATTTATTCCGAATTTTTAAAATTACTTAACTGTTATCATTAACTGCATATTTTGTCTCAATTTTACTTAGTAAATATTGAGATTCCTCGGGACCAGTAAATGCAATCATTTTTCTAAATAGAGAAGAGTCTTTATTCACCAGTTCGTATGGAGTTCCTAACTCTTTGCATGTTCCTTCGTCCATTACAATAATTTTGTCAGTTTCAATAATAGTCCTTAAACGATGAGCGATAATTAATAAAGTGCTTTCTTTGAACAGTTTTTTAACTCTTTTCTGGATGAATTTATCAGTTTCTGGATCTACATTTGCAGTAGCTTCATCCATCATAACAATTTTATTTTTTCTAATCAGGGCTCTTGCTAAGCATACTAATTGCTTTTGTCCTGCTGATAGATTCCCTCCCTCTCCAATTAGCATAGTATCGAGACCTTTTGGATATGATTTCACTAAATCGATAAGTCTTGTTTGTTTGAGAATACTTAAAATCTCTTCTTCAGAATGCTCATGGAAAGGATCAAGATTGTCTTTAAAGCTCGCCATAAAAATTGTAGGATATTGAGGAATAATAGACATTTGCTTTCTTAGCTGATGAAGTTCTGCTTGTTTATAGTCTTGATCATCTATGAATATTGTTCCTTGAGATGGATCAGTAAGCCGAAGCAAGACCTGCATAATAGTTGACTTTCCTGCCCCAGTCCTTCCAATAATTCCTACTTTTTGTCCTGCTTCAATTGTAAAGCTTAAATCTTTGATAATATCTGGGAAATTTTCTCTGTATCTCATATAGAGATGACTGAATTCAATTTTTCCTTTGCTAATACTGAAATTTTGATCAACTTCGTATACTCCTTCTCTTGGAAGCTTTCTATATTCCATAATTCTTTGAGGTGAAGCCATTGTATTTTCAGTTTCTACCATAGATTTTGCCCAATGAGAAACTAAGCTTGTAGAAGATGCAATAAGCGATATACTCATAGCGGCATAGCTTCCGCTTATATTGTCTTTATAGAGCACAAGTATAATTACGTTGAGGACATTAAGTATTGTTGCTCCTAGTTCTGTATAACCCCGATAAAATCCCGTAATAATTTGATAGCTCAGGAGTGAACGAAGACTTAATGAGATTGCTTCTAACATATCTTTTATAAATTTTTGCTCAAGATTTAATGCTCGAATTGAAATAAGTCCATTAACTGAAGAGTTTGATAAAGATAAAATTGGACTTTTCATAATTAAATCAAGTTTTCGAAGATTTTTTGATACAGGGACTACTTTTTTTACTAAAATGAAAAGATAAACAGCAAATCCAAAAATAATTGCTAAATTTGTAGGAGCAATTATGGAGATAACTATGATATTTCCCAGCAATGCAGTTGATTGAGTAATAAAGTCCATAAAATGCATTGCTAAAATTTCATCCATCATTAGTGTATCCTTTGAAAATCTGTTAATCATCCTTCCAGTTGGATTTTTATCAAAAAATGATGATATCGTCTTAGCCACACTTTCTAATGCTAAATTATGAAGTTTCTTAGCACTTATAAGAAACCCAAAACCTAATGAGTAACTTTTTAAATAAGAGAGTAAATAAGTTGATAAAATAATGAGAGCATATATCCACATATAAAAAGGTTCTTTTTGCTCAGATTCTGAATTTTTAGCTCACAGAGCAAGTCACCACATTATCATTAGATAAGATGCTTGAGAAGCTGCTATTATTAAGATCAATACTGGAAATACCAGCCATGTTCTAAATCCAAATAGTCAAAATTTAAAATAAACACTCAGAGGAACTGAGCCCTTCTCAATTTCTTCTTCCTTTATTGACAACTTATCTTTTACAGTAGCTTTTTCTTCCGTCACTTCCTTCAAAACTTCAACCTTTTCATCTTTTTGTTTACCAGAGCTTGTAAGAATTTCTCCTACGATATACTCTAGCTCTTTTTTTTCTTGTAATTCTGTATAAGTTCCAAAAAATAGCTGACTTCCTTTATCTAAGATCAAAATTTTATCAGCTTGAGATATATAATGAATTTGGTGAGTTGCTAAAATAACAGCTTTATCTTTTAAATATTCTTTGATGCAATGCTTGAAAATATGTTCGCACACTTCTGCGTCGACAGCACTTAAAGGATCGTCAAGTAGCATTATGTCTCTATTTGTATAAATTGCTCTTGCCAGGCTTAACCTTGCTTTTTGTCCGCCACTTAAAGTGATTCCCCGATCACCTACAACTGTGCTATCTCCAAATGCGAAACTCTCTATATCAGGCTCTAATGCACAAGCATGAATTACTGATTTATATAATTCTTCATCATATTCAAAGCCCATTAATATATTATCTCTGATACTACTTGAAGTTATCCATGGGTCTTCTCCAGAGTATGCAACTTTTCCATTTAAATTAATTTTCCCCGAAACTAATGTAATTTCTTGCATAATTCCCATAAGCAAGCTTGTTTTGCCACTTCCAACAGGCCCGATTACAATTAATAATTCTCCCTTATTGAGTTTGATGTTTATATCATTCAAACAGCTAAGACTTTCATCTGAAGCCAAAATTGAATCCCTACTTGCTATATAATCTTCTTCATCATTTGTTTTAGCTTCACTCCAGCTAAAGTTAGCTTTCGCTACGTTAACTTCATAACCTATTTTTTTTTGAGAAGCTTCATCGCTTATGCTGATTTCACAATTAGAATTTTCTTCGAATGTTATAAATTCTCTATTTTCCATCATCAAGAAATCAGTTATTCTTTTCATCCATACAGTTAACATATAAATTTGTATTACTGCAACAGCTCCTGCATCTGCTATTAAGTTATGAGCGATGACTAAGATTGTGGCAGTGGAAAAGGTTACACCTGGCTCTATTGTGTTCCCAAGATAAATGTAAATTATGAAAGTCACAAATAAAACCATGCCTATTCCTCCAGGTCCTGCCATTTTGTTAAGAGAATGCACTTTTAGTTTGTGTAGGGCTTCTTTAATTTCTTGTGCTCGCTTGTAGTAAATACGATCTAAATACGGATCCTCCCATCCATATAATTTTACTATTCGAATGCCCTCTATTAAATTTGTAATCATTTTTATTCGAGAATCAGCAAAAAAGGCAACTTTGACTCGGAACCTTCCGGCCCACCTAGCAAGTAGAGTCAAAAGTGGTAAATGAAGAATGGATATTAAAAGTCCAATAATACCTGCAGGCCCTAAATAAAAACCCAAAATAAAAAAAGCACCTATCAGAAATGTTGGAATTGAAAGTAAAAAATTCAAAGTTGCCAAACCTTCCATAAATTCTACCTCTGATGCTATCAAATTGGCTAGTTTCCCCTTGATATTTCCCTGATTCAAACTGACATTGGAAAGTTTTAACAATTTTTTATATAGTAGGCATGGGATGATTGCTTTAATTCTTGATATAAAATTGTGCACCCTAAAGGTTGAGAGATTCAAAAAATAATAAAAACATAATGTTGTAATAGCATAGGCGATTACATACATAATGCCATCATTGCCGCTAGCATTATCATCTGTCATATATTGGGTAAGATATATGACGAGTATTGCCTGGACAAGTGTAAGGTTATTCCCAAAGGTTCCTGGCAAACAGAATTTAAAGAATTCCCAACCAAATTCTTTTACCAAGGCTCTTCTAAAGCTTGGATGCGGCTTTTTGGATTCTACTTCCCACGCTTTTTCTAAACGTAAAAGGAATTCATCAAACTTAATTCGTTTTGGAACTTCAATTAAGTTTTGAGGTGAGGGCTTATTTTTATTTCAGAAATGAATGCATGAAAAGGCTCAGGTCATAAATAAATCATTGAATATGTTTGCTTTATCATAAGCAAAAACTGGACTGAACATTATATATATTTGTGCATACAATTGTAGAAAATAAATGCCTGATAAATATAGCAAAAATGCCTTAATTAAGTCATAGATCTTAGTTCTATATGAATTATAAAATCAGAAAGATATTCAATATTTCAATTTATATTTAAATTATAGTCTTAGTCTTTTTTTCATAGTATATAAATTACAACACATTTAGAATTTTAATTGAAATTATTCCCACCGTTATAAATATCTTTGATTAGATTTAACTTTCTTTGAAATTCCCTCAAGATTGCAATCTCTTGATCTATTCATATTGAGTATTAATAGAATAAGTCTTTAAATGCTTTTCCTTAGACTTTAACTCTATTTTTCTTTCGTCATTTGCACTTTAAGAAATACTTTTATTTTTTTTTAAAAGCATTTATAATTTTTCATAAATTTTTAGATACGCAAAAGTCTAATACTCTCATCAAAATTGAGGGAACTATATTAAAATTTAGTCAGTTACTCATAAAGCTCTTGCTTCTTTAGATTCTAAACTCAAGTTTTTGAAGGAAATGTTTTTAATTTAATTATATGTACATATAAAATATTTTTCAAAATTGATATTTATAAAATGGTTTTCACCTAAGGAATGAGGCTAGCTTACTAAAGATTAGAATTTTCAATTGTTTAATCGTAGAATGGGAAAAAATAATAGTTACAGAATTTTCAAAGAATTTATATATGGATAATAAATTCCACTATTTTTAAAATATCATTAGATTCTTGGCATTCATAATCTTTATTTACTAACTCCTTATATTACACACAAATAAGCATTGATATTTTTAAACAGATAATTTGGAAAAAGTGCTGATTAATTTAATTTTATTAATTTGACACAGCATCTTAAAATTAGCTTATTCTTATTTTACTTATCATCGATAGAGATTTCTAGGAAATGAATTCATTATAAACTTTAATTTTTTTCGTTTTAGAAAGCTTTATTGCATTTATTCTTGATTAGTCGGCTGTTTTAATTTTTATATTTGCTTAGTTTCAAACTGGACCTTATTTTTAACTCCTAGAATAATCTTTTCAGAATTAGGTAAAAATGAGTCACCTTTATTTTTAAAAGTTTTAATCTCCTATAATGATGAAGATGAGGATGAGAACAAAGAGTTTTTAGAAGAAGTTTGGGGATTTTTTGTTATAAGCATGAAATCAAGCTGAGAAAATTTAGAAATCGAAGGAAGCAGCCGGATCAATACAAATGCAGATTCTCACTGTGTTGAATTTCAACCAAGAGTAACATTTATGGAATTAAAGAAGAGTTTGAAGAAGATGTTTTGGGAATTTTTTGCTATAAGCGTGAAATCAAGCTGAGGAAATTTAGACAGGAAGGAAGCATCCGGATCAATACAAGTGCAGGTTATCACTGTGTCGAATTGCCAATCGAGAGTAAAATTTATGAAATTAAAAGATGAAAGAGAATATTGGGATTATTAGCATGATTAATTATTCAAAAATTAAATTCATCTAATAATTTCCTCCAATTAAATGATTTATTTATTCCGAATTTTTAAAATTTGATTATACTTAATTGTTATCATTAACTTTATATTTTGTCTCAATTTTACTTATTAAACGCTGAGACTCCTGAGGACCAGTAAATGCAATCATTTTTCTAAATAGAGAAGAGTCTTTATTCACCAGTTCGTATGGAGTTCCTAACTCTTTGCATGTTCCTTCGTCCATTACAATAATTTTGTCAGTTTCAATAATAGTTCTTAAACGATGAGCGATAATTAATAAAGTGCTTTCTTTGAACAATTTTTTAACTCTTTTCTGGATGAATTTATCAGTTTCTGGATCTATATTTGCAGTAGCTTCATCCATCATAACAATTTTATTTTTTCTAATCAGGGCTCTTGCTAAGCATACTAATTGCTTTTGTCCTGCTGATAGATTCCCTCCCTCTCCAACTAGCATAGTATCTAGACCTTTTGGATATGATTTCACTAAATCGATAAGTCTTGTTTGTTTGAGAATACTTAAAATCTCTTCTTCAGAATGCTCATGGAAAGGATCGAGATTGTCTTTAAAGCTCGCCATAAAAATTGTAGGAAATTGAGGAATAATGGACATCTGTTTTCTTAGCTGATGAAGTCCTGCTTGCTTATAGTCTTGACCATCTATGAATATTGTTCCTTGAGATGGATCAGTAAGTCGAAACAAGACCTGCATAATTGATGATTTTCCTGCTCCAGTTCTTCCAATAATTCCTACCTTTTGTCCTGCTTCAATTGTAAAGCTTAAATCTTTGATCACATCTGGGAAATTTTCTCTGTATCTCATATAGAGATGACTGAATTCAATCTTTCCTTTGCGAATACTGAAATTTTGATCACCTTCGTATACTCCTTCTCTTGGAAGCTTTCTATATTCCATAACTCTTTGAGGTGAAGCCATTGTATTTTCAGTTTCTACCATAGATTTTGCCCAATGAGAAACTAAACTAGTAGAGGATGCAATAAGTGATATACTCATAGCTGCATAGCTTCCGCTTATATCGTCTTTATAGAGCACAAGTATGACTACGTTGAGGACATTAAGCATTGTAGCTCCTAGTTCTGTATAACCTTGATAAAACCTTCTGATAATTTGATAGCTCAGGAGTGAACGAAGACTTAATGAGACCGCGTCTGACATATCTGTTATAAATTTTTGCTCAAGATTTAATGCTCGAATTGAAATAAGTCCATTAACTGAAGAGTTTGATAAAGATAAAATTGGACTTTTCATAATTAAATCAAGTTTTCGAAGATTTTTTGATACAGGGACTACTTTTTTTACTAAAATGAAAAGATAAACAGCAAATCCAAAAATAATTGCTAAATTTGTAGGAGCAATTATGGATATAACTATGATATTTCCCAACAATGCAGTTGATTGAGTAAGAAAGTCAATAAAAAGCATTGCTAAAATTTCATCCATCATTAGTGTATCTTTTGAAAATCTGTTAATCATCCTTCCAGTTGGATTTTTATCAAAAAATGATGATATCGTCTTAGCCACACCTTCTAGTGCTAAATTATGAAGTTTCTTAGCACTTAGAAGAAGCCCAAAACCTAATGTGTAACCTTTTAAATAAGAGAGTAAATAAGTTGATAAAATAATGAGAGCATATATCCACATATAAAAAGATTCTTTTTGCTCAGATTCTGAATTTTTAGCTCACAGAGCAAGTCACCACATTATCATTAGATAAGATGCTTGAGAAGCTGTTATTATAAAGATCACAACTGGGAATGTTAGCCATGTTCTAAATCCAAATAGTCAAAATTTAAAATAAACACTCAGAGGAACTGAGCCCTTCTCAATTTCTTCTTCTTCTATTGACAACTTATCTTTTACAGTAGCTTTTTCTTCCGTCACTTCCTTCAAAACTTCAGCCTTTTCATCTTTTTCTCTATCAGAGTTAGTAAGAAGTTCGCCTACAATATACTTTAGTTCTTCTTTTTCTTGTAATTCTGTATAAGTTCCAAAAAATAGCTGACTTCCTTTATCTAAGATCAAAATTTTATCAGCTTGAGATATATAATGAATTTGGTGAGTTGCTAAAATAACAGCTTTATCTTTTAAATATTCTTTGATGCAATGCTTGAAAATATGTTCGCACACTTCTGCGTCGACAGCACTTAAAGGATCGTCAAGTAGCATTATGTCTCTATTTGTATAAATTGCTCTTGCCAGGCTTAACCTTGCTTTTTGTCCGCCACTTAAAGTGATTCCCCGATCACCTACAACTGTGCTATCTCCAAATGCGAAACTTTCTATATCAGGCTCTAATGCACAAGCATGAATTACTGATTTATATAATTCTTCATCATATTCCAAGCCCATTAATATATTATCTCTGATACTACTTGAAGTTATCCATGGGTCTTCTCCAGAGTATGCAACTTTTCCATTTAAATAAATTTTCCCTGAAACCAATGCAATTTCTTGCATAATTCCCATGAGTAAGCTTGTTTTGCCACTTCCAACAGGTCCGATTACAATTAATAATTCTCCCTTATTGAGTTTGATGTTTATATCATTCAAGCAGTTAAGACTTTCATCTGAAGCCAAAATAGAATCTCTACTAGACATATAATCTTCTGTATTATTTGTTTTAGCTTCACTCCAGCTAAAGTTAGCTTTCGCTACGTTAACTTCATAACCTATTTTTTTTTGAGAATTATCATTGCTTATGCTAATTTCACAATTAGAATTTTCTTCGAATTTTATAAATTCTCTATTTTTCATCATCAAAAAATCAGTTAATCTTTTCATCGATACAGTTAACATATAAATTTGTATTACTGCAACAGCTCCTGCATCTGCTATTAAGTTATGGCCTATTACTAAGATTGTGACAGTCGAAAAAGTTACACCTGGCTCTATTGTGTTTCCAAGATAAATGTAAATTATGAAAGTCACAAATAAAACTATGCCTATTCCTCCAGGTCCTGCCATTTTGTTGAGAGATTGCACTTTTAGTTTGCGTAGGGCCTCTTTAATTTCTTGTACTCGCTTGTAGTAAATACGATCTAAATACGGATCTTCTCATCCATATAATTTTACTATTCGAATGCCCTCTATTAAATTTGTAATCATTTTTATTCGAGAATCAGCAAAAAGAGCAACTTTGACTCGGAACCTTCCGGCCCACCTAGCAAGTAGAGTCAAAAGTGGGAAATGAAGAATGGATATTAAAAGTCCAATAATACCTGCAGGCCCTAAATAAAAACCCAAAATAAAAAAAGCACCTATCAGAAATGTTGGAATTGAAAGTAAAAAATTCAAAGTTGCCAAACCGTCTATAAATTCTACCTCTGATGCTATCAAATTGGCTAGTTTCCCCTTGATATTTCCCTGATTCAAACTGACATTGGAAAGTTTTAACAATTTCTTATACAGTAGACATGGGATGATTGCTTTAATTCTTGCTATTAATGTATGAACCCTAAAGGTCGAGAGATTCAAAAAATAATAATAGCTTAATGCTGTAATAGCATAGGCAATTACATACATAATGCCATCACTGCCGCTAGCATTATCATCTGTCATATATTGGGTAAGATATATGACGAGTATTGCCTGGACAAGTGAAAGGTTACTCCCAAAGATTCCTGGCAAACAGAATTTAAAGAATTCCCAACCAAATTCTTTTATCAAGACTCTTCTAAAACTTGGATGCGGCTTTTGGGATTCTACCTCCCACGCTTTTTCTAAACGTAAAAGGGATTCATCAAACTTAATTCGTTTTGGAACTTCAATTAAGTTTAGTGGTGAGGGCTTATTTTTATTTCAGAAATGAATGCATGGAAAGGCTCACGTCATAAATAAATCATTGAATATGTTTGCTTTATCATAAGCAAAAACTGGACTGGACATTATATATATATTTGTGTGTGCATTTTGTGGAAAATAAATGCCTGATAAATATAGCAAAAACACTTAAAATAAGCCATAAATAGGCAACATGTTTAGAATTTTAATTGAAATTATTCCCACCGTTATAAAATCTAAGATTAGATTTAACACTCTTTAAAATTCCGTCAAGATTGCAATCTCTTGATCTATCATAATTGAGTATTAATAGAATAAGTCTTTAAATGCTTTTCCTTAGACTTTAAGACTATTTTTGTTTGATCATTTGCACTTTGAGCAATCCTTTTCTCTTTTTTTATGGGCATTTAGAATTTTTGATTAATTTTGCAGATACCCAAAAGTCTGATACTCTCATCAAAATTGAAGGAACTAATTAAAATTTAGTCAGTTACTCATAAAGCTCTTAGTGGCAAAAAATTATAATTAACCTTAAAATACAGAATTTTCAAAGAATTTATATATGGATAATAAATTCCGCCATTTTTAAAGTTTCATTTGATTCTTGGCATTCATAATCCTTTATTTACTAACTCCTTATATTATTATACACAAATAAGCATTGATATTTTTTAAACAGATAATTTGGAAAAAGTTTTTTTTATTAATTTCACAAAGCCTCTTAAAATTAACTGATTCTTATTTTACTTATCATAGATAGAGATTTCTAGGAAATGAATTCGTTATAAACATTAATTTTTTTATTTTAGAAAGCTTTATTGCATTTGTTCTTGGTTAGTCTGCTGTTTTTAATTTTTATGTTTGCTTAGTTCCAAACTGGAACTTATTTTAACTAGAATAATCTTTTCATAATTAGGTAAAAATGAGTCACCTTTATTTTTAAAAGTTTTAGGGAAATTTTTTGCTATAAGCGTGAAATCAAGCTGAGGAAATTTAGACAGCAAAGGAAGCAGTCAGATGAATGCAAGTGCAGGTTCTCACCGTGTGGAATTGCCAATCAAGAGTAGCATTTATGGAAGTAGGATGAAAGAGCATGTTGGGACTAATAGCATGATTAATTATTAAAAAATTAAAGTCATCCACCTTTGTTTAGGTACTTTAGAATCTTAAAACTCTAATGGTTATCGTCGCATCTGAGACCAATTACTTTCCATAAGCTTCAAATACAAACTTCACAAAAAACTTCAAATACAAACTTCATAAAAACTTCATAAACTTCATAAAAACTTCTTAAAACTCCATAAACTTCATAAAAACTTCTTAAAACTTCATAAAACTTCGCAAAACTCTAATGCATCACCTACTTGCACCTCCAATGAGGGCATATAGAATTTTGCAGTCACCTCTCAGAATTCATCTCGTGCACCTTCTACCTCTCCAATTCTTCCTCCTTTACAGTGATTCTTTAGGATCCTCCAGCACCGCCAGGTGCTCTACAAGCTCATCCACAACTGTTCAAAGCTGCAAAATCCCTTTGGGTTACTACTTCTAACTTTGGCGCAAACATGATTATGTGCGCGAAATAATAATAGTTCCCATTATAAAACATGAACTTTACAACTTAAGATGTTTTAATTCTCAATTTACGAAATTGGCTTTTTTTTAAATTTCGGAAAAGACTTTATGACAACAAATTCAGTCTTAGAATGGTATACCAAAAACTCAAAGTATTATTTTTAGTTGTTTATTTATTTTAAAACATATCCATCTGATCTAAGAACTGTAAGAAGAAAGACTAGTGTTAAAGACTAATGCAGAGCAAAATGACTTCGAAAATCATATATCTTCTATTTTTTAAGTTTTAGCATTATAAAAGTTATTATCTAAATTTAATGATACTTTGAATTTCTATTTTACTATTTTATTATGAGTGAAAACAAATACTAGCTTATTAATCTTCAAACAATGAAATTTTCTTTAGCAAATGTTGTGACTCTTGAGGCCCTGTGCTCATAATCATTTTCCTAAATGCTGACTTTTCATTATTTCCCAATTCATAAGGAGATCCATACTCTTTGCACGTTCCAGACTCCATGAAAATAATCATATCTGCATCAATAACAGTTCTCAGTCTGTGAGCTACAATGAGAACAGTACTTTCTGAAAATTTCGTCTTGATTTGTTTATGTATGAACTTGTCAGTCTCATGGTCTACATTTGCAGTAGCTTCATCCATCATCACAATTTTATTTTTTCTTATGAGGGCTCTTGCTAAGCATATCAACTGCTTTTCTCCAGCTGATAAATTCCCTCCTTCCCCAATAAGCATAGTGTTTAAACCTTTTGGATATGAATTGATAAGGCCTGACAATTTAGTTTGCTGTATCACATCAATAATATCTTCATCAGAATGTTCATGAAATGGATCAAGATTATCCCTAAAACTAGCCATAAAAATTGTAGGAAACTGCGGAATGACTGACATTTGCTTTCTAAGCTGATGGAGGCCTGCATATCTATAATCTTGGTTATCAAGAAGTATGGTACCAGTGCATGGATTGGTAAGCCTAAAAAGAACTTGCATTATAGAAGATTTTCCAGCTCCAGTGCGGCCAACTATTCCGACTGTTTTTCCAGCTTCAATAGTCAAGGAAAGGTCTTTTATGACAAGGTCAAAATTATCCCTATATTTCATAGAAAGATTTTGGAACTCAATTTTCCCTTTAGTAATGTGAAATGGCTCTTTCGTTTCAAATTCCCCTTCACTTGGCATATCTGCATATTCTATCAACCTTTGAGGAGACGCCATAAGATTTTCAGTTTCTACCATAGTCTTGGCCCAATAGCCTGAAACTCCACAACAGGAAATAATTAAGGAAATGCTCATGGCAACCAAACTTTTATCCATTGCGTCTTTATAGAGCATGAAGACAATAATATTAATGACGTTAACTACCGTAGCACCGAGCTCTGTGTAGACTTGGCTACATCTTAGCACAACTTGATATCCTAACAAAGCTCTCATATTATATGTGATTGCATCTTTCATGTCTTGGATGAATTTTGATTGGAATCCAAGAGTTCTTATCGTTACAAGGCCATGCACAGAGGAGTTTACTAATGATAAAATAGGGCTTTTAGAAACCATTTCAATTCTTCTTAAATCCTTTGTCACAGGAACTATATACCGCATAAGTAGCGTTAGATAAACAATTAGCCCAAAAAGCACAGCTACATTTGGAGGAGCTATAATCACAGCTACGATAATATTGGCCAGCAAGGTAATTGTATTATTAATCAAATCAAAAAAGAAAATTGTTAAAACTTCATCCATAACCAATGTGTCTTTAGAAAAGCGATTTATCATCCTTCCTGTTGGGTTTTTATCATAAAAAACAGATTCTGTCTTCGTCATTCCTTCCAAAGCTCTATTGTGTAGATGCTTTGAGGAAACAATCATCCCAACTCCAAGAATATAGCCTCTAATATAGGCAAAAACATAATGAGCAACAACAATTATCGCTAAAATTCATAGGTAGATGGAGTCTTCTTGGTCTGAATCTGATTGTGAAGCCCATATAGCAAGCCATCAAACAATCGCAATATAAAAAACTTGGGCAATAACTAAGACTAAAACAACAAAAGGAAAAATCAAGTATGATTTATAGCCATATATCAAAAATCTAAAATAAATTGATATTGGAACTGATCCGCTTGCTCTTTCCTCTTCTTGTATAGTCAACTTGTCTTTGGTTTCTGATGTTTTTTCTCCCCCTTCAGTTTCTCTTTTCTTCACAATCTCTAATTCTTCTTCATCATTTTCTTTCCTTAATTCTCCTACGATATGTGTAATATCTTCTCTTTCTGTTAACTCTTGGTAGTTTCCAAAAAAGACTTGTCTTCCTTTCTCCAGGACTAAAATTTTATCGGCATCAGACATGAAATGTATTTGATGAGTGGCTAAAACGACTGTTTTGTCTTTCAGTATTTCTTTAATACATTTTTCAAATAGATGATGGCCAACTTCGGCATCTACAGCGCTCAATGGGTCATCTAAGAGAACAATATCACGCCTTGAATAAACAGCCCTAGCAAGACTTAGCCTGGCTTTTTGTCCTCCACTGAGAGTTATACCTCTATCGCCTACTACTGTATTATCTTTAAAAGGGAAACTTTCGATATCTTTTTCTAAAGCACAAGCGTAGAGAGTCTTTCTATAGAAAGCTTCATCAAGTTCAGTTCCCATTAATATATTATCTTTGAGACTTCCTGGAATTATTCATGGATCATCTCCTGCAAATGAAATTTTTTCTCCAATATTAAGTTTGCCATCTACAAGAGGTATTTCTTGCAACAATCCCATGAGTAAACTACTTTTACCACACCCAACTGGGCCAATAACAACGAGAAGCTCTCCTGGTATTATTTTAATATTTAAATTTGTGAGAACCAACTCACTTGTTGCTGTTGTAGGCTCAATGAGATTTTCTTGAGTTTTATGGCTGTTTTCCTCAGGAATATCATTCCATGCAAAAGAAGCATTTTTAGCCTGAACTGCATATTTTTCACTCTCAGAAACAGCTTTTGGGTTTCTGCTCTTCATTAGTAAATTCTCTGTAATTCTTTTCATTGAAATTGCAAATAAAAATAATTGGACCACAGACATTGCACCAACAATGGAAACGAGAATATGGGTCACCATTAAAATAGTTACTGTACTAAACACAACCCCAGGGTCTAAAGAATTTCCTAGCCCCCACTGTATAGCAAAAGTCACGAAAAGTACTAGTCCAACTCCTCCACCACCAATCATCCTATAAAGACATAGAAAATTAATTTTGCTAATTGCTGCTTTTATTTCCGCTCTTCTTTTCAAAAAAATTGCTTCTAAATATGGCGATTCCCACCCATAAAGCTTGACAATTCTAATTCCTTCAATCAAATTTGTGATCATTTTTATTCTTCCATCTGTCTGCATAGCAACTTTCATCCTATATTTTCCTGTCATTTTTCCTAAAATGTAGTTTATAGGGCAATGCAGTATGACAACAAGGATACCAATTATCCCAGCAACACCTATAGTAAATCCCAAAATCAAAAATGCGCCTATTAGATAGGTTGGAATAGCAAAAAGTAAAATTAAGACAATCATTTGGTCCAAAAATTCAAGCTCTGAAGCGATGACATTGGCGACTTTTCCCTTTGCATTTCCTTGGGATATCACTGTATGAGAAACATTTAGGATTTTTTTATATAAAAGCATTGGAACTATGGCTTTTACTTTAATAATTAGGGTTCAAACTTTGAAAACCGAATAATTCAAAAGCAAACAATTGCCAAGCGATGCTCCAGCATAAGCTATTACATAGCAAGCACCTACCCAGGTCTCTGTGCCACTATCTTGTATGAAGTTTATTAAATAAATGACTAATAAAGATTGGATTAAGCTGAGATTGTATCCAATAATACCTGGAACAAAATATTTTAAGCAGTCCCATCAAATTACTCTCATTAATGCTTTAAAAAAATTGGGCTTGGGCTTTACTAATTCTTTCTCTCATTCGATTTCTAAAGTCTCAACAGTCTCATTGATATAAAATCGTTTTGGGACTTTTAATAAATTTGAGGGTTCAGGAGGATGCTTTTTGTAAAAACTTATAACAGGAAAAGCCCAAGTGAAAAATAAATCATTGAAAATATTTGAAGAATCGTAGCTGAACCTTGCCTCTTCCATTTATTATAGACCGTGAGAATTTAAGATTATAGGATGCCATTCTGGTAGGTCCTGACCATGAAGAAATTAATTCAACAATATGATATCGATATTTTAACGAGAAAAACTATGGAGAGCGAATGAATTTTAAGAGTATTCTGTGCTGAATTATACTCAATACTTATGCTTTTCTTCATAATCTAGTTTTTGCAATTTGAAATTATGCATAATCTTGGTTCTTACGTATAAGCATATCAATTGAATACTTTTATTATTTTCATTGGAATAGCATACTTTAATTTAGGCTTGCTTAGAATCTATTAAAATTATCAATCATCTAATAGCTTTTTTAATTTGTTCATTCTTATTTTCTGTTTTCGAGAAAGTTAATTTATACAAATCCATAGGTATTTTTCAACTTTTTCATAGCAATAACAATTTTAAAATTAATTCTCTAAATAGATTAAAAATGTATTTTTTCACTTTTTAAATTAATCAGAGCATTTATCAATAACATCTTGAATCTTCTGAGATATCGTGTCTAGCTGGTCTGTCAATTTATTATACCTCTTTTCTAAATCTTTAGAAGAAAATGGGCTTCCACATCCATTTTTCATGCTATAAGAAAATGTATTTTTTACTTCAATCGTCAAGTTTTCTTGATTTTTTCTCCTTCTTTTTTGAGAGTACCCAAGTCCTTGGCAAGACCCTCCTGTAGTATTTAATCTTGCACATACTCCTAACTGTGTAGTGTTCAAATTATTAATTTCTTTCAATTGTTGATGTCTAGCATATATTTCGGTATACTTTATTTCTTTATTATTGATCGGCGCTATCTTGCAGATAGAGTTTTCTTTTTCAATGAGTTTTTTGCTTGCATTCATAGGTTTATCCTCTTCTTTCTGTCTTCTGTGATTTTCTACACTAATTTCTCTTTCATTATTCATTTTTACCACCTGAGCAAGCAATTTTCTTTCTAAAGTTCTTTTAAGTAAATCTTCCTGCAATTTAATAGAAAAACTTACATCACAGGATGAAACTTTGGATATAGGGATTACACATCTAGTTGGAGATAATGAGCAGCTTTCTCTTGGAAATTTAGGAGTCTTACCTGTGGGTAGGGATGGCTTTCTTTGTAAGGTTGTAGTAGGAGTCGAAGGGTTTGTTGAAGAACTTCTCCCTTTGAACTGATTTGCTTTCAATACATTTGAGATACTCAGTTGTATGAATTTTGGTTTATTTTGACCTTTTGGGATACGTTCAGAGCGATAAGAAGCATTTATTTCAGTATCTGTGTTTGTACAATTTGTGAGATCAAGGCTTGCTTTGTTAGGATATCGGGATGAACTTATCGCGGAGTCGAAATTTAAACAATTGAATTCTTCCATTTTAAATAGTTAAAGATTATCATATTTTGGCTAGAAACTTAACGAAGCTGCCTAAGCCTATACAAGACAAAAGTTTTAGTTAGATATTATTATAGACTGATTTAAATGCACCTTTTATCTGTATGCTGTTATGCAGAGTTATTAGATTCAATTACTAATATTTCAACTGCTTTTCTCTTTAATTGGCCTTTTTCTTCATATTCCTTCAATAAAAAGCTAAGATGAACTGGAACTTTATTGTAAACGTCTTTTTTGAACTTTTTATGGTTGACTCCTGAAAGAATCAGGTCATCTTCACATAAGAACACATCTTTTGAGTTATCATCCATCGAAATGAACCCAAATCTCTTCTTAAGCTGATAAAACTTAAGAATTCCTGTATGCCTAATCCCACTGACTTTTTCAGCTTCATAATTTCCTCTTATTTTTCTTTTCAAAATTGCTGGCTTCAGCGGAGGTGCTTGCAAGACAACTGGCTCTTGGCTGATTTCAATGTGGTTGACTATTTTTTCCATTGGCTTGATTTCACTAACTGGAGTGGGTGTGAAATCTGAATCATATCCCACCTCTGATCAATTAAATTTTTTTTTGGGAGCCTTGGGCTTTTCAAAGCCTGGCGGCGGAGGGGTCTTCTCTAATGGTAATAATTCATCAATCTTTTTGACCTTTAAAAGTTCTCCATCAATATTTTCTGCACCTTCAGAATTGGGAGATGGGCTTTTATTTTTCTTATTATCTATCCTACTTTTATTGGTTTCCCAATTTTTGTTGCTTTCAGGGCTTTCATCAACTTCTTCGTCAATTACATCAATATCTCCCATGACTTTGAGCTGGGAAATTGAAATTGAAGCATTAAAAAATATATTTTGCGGTTTCTTAGGTCCTTGTGTAAATGCAGGTGAGCTGTGCCCTGCAGGTGATAATTTTGGGTGCTGAAGATCTGATGATTCAGCTGTATGTTTGCCATTTGGAGAGTGCAGAGTCCTACTGGGTGGTAATGCATGACTCATACTTATTATGATATATTTATTTAATATGCCCTATTCTCTCAATAATGGATATAAATGGTAAAATCTTGCAACTGTTGAATTTCTCAACTATGCCCAAAATACAGGTTAAATTATAAGCCAGTGCAAAATTCTAGCAAATGCCTGTCGAATAGGAGATTGCCAATCTCTAGATGAATTATTAGGCTTTTTACATGCAAATAATTAAATTATTGATTAGCGAGAAGATATTCGACGGTTTTTTCCAAATTATAACCATTTTCAGTTAACGCGGGGTAAAATTCTTGGGAGTTTGTAAAACCCATGCTCATTAGCTTTGTGAAAAGCTCCTTGATCTCTGAATTTGGCACTTCAGCCTTGGGTCTTCGCATGTTGTCATTTATTAAAGGACCTTTGACAATAGGGGAGTTTATTTGTAATGCTGGTGGTTCTGAATTTTGAATTATCTTCTTGCTTGTAGGAGGCTCCTGCGCCTTCGGCTTTCTCTTAACTAAGAAAGGCGACTCAGGCTCAATTTGTTGCGCTTTTTGATTTATACAATTTTGCCTATATTTGAGTAAATTATGTGGATGCTGGCAATTAATTTCGCACCCTTTGCAGAGGAAAAAACGCGGGCATATCCCACAACTGAAAACAATTTCATCAATGCTGTTATCGCAAGCTGAGCATTTAATGCTATTAAACTTGCTATCATCTAAGTATTCATCAGCATAATTATTCAATAGTTCCCTAAAAAGCATTCTAATTTCATTATATTCGCTGTTTTCAGTGCTACATTGTGATGCTGAATCATTAAATTTGACAGCGTCATTTCAATTGTCAGAATGAGATGATGTTATAACTCCTATTTCGGTTTTTTTGACTTGCTCAGTCTGTATTGAAGCAGAGTTTATTTCTGTCATATTTTCAGGAACTTTTTTACGCTCTATTATTGGAGAGCTTGAGAGATTCTTTGATAATGCGAAACTATTTCCTTTGAAGAATGTTTCAGGCGTTTGCGATTTACAAAAATCGTGAAAGCTGTCCAATTCAAAAGATTCAGGCGATTCACCTGATAAATAGGTAGTTCTCCTCATCAGAAGCACTTGGTAGTCAATAACTTCAAGCTTGAACGGCCCTTCGTGTTGTGCTAAAATATCTTCGTATTCGTCTTGTGTTTGAATAGTTAGGATATCTCCATCTTCGTCTTTATATTTAAAAGATGCGTCTTCAATTCCGAATAGTTCTTTGGCTTTTTGTCTGATTTCATTTATGTTTGAAGGTGGCTTGCCGACACGTCTTATCTCTTCTCCTAATTGGAGCTTCAGCGTGGTCATGATATTGTTTATAAATTATGATTATAAGGCCAATTTATAAAAAAATAGATAAAGCAACTATTTATAGAATTGCTGGGAGAGAAATGTTTAATAAAGACTACTCGAAAATAAAAATAAAACTAAATAATTTTAAACTATAGCTGTCTTAGAGATTTTTGGCTCAGGCCATTGAGCGAGGAATATCTTATCATCGGTTTGGCTCTCTTCATAAATGAGGTGAAATCAAAGCCTTCTTTGCATTTTACTTTCACGCTACCTGGAGTCAAGTTTCTCTTTGTTAATGCATCACTAGAATTTTTAATAGCAGATGCATCTATAGTAGCAAGGAACTGCACTTCAGTATTATGCCTTATTCTTTCATTTTTAGGTGTCAAGCAAGGCTTCTTTTTTCTACCTGTATAGATTCCTGCATAGGTTTTTTCTTCTAAAGAGTGATCCATAGGTTGATCTTTCACGTTTAATCTTTCTATTGAAGGCTTAAACGTACATTCGTTAAAATCAAATGAATTTCTGCTTTCTCTGGCTGTATTCAATCCTTTTTCTCGTTCCACTGCCCATTTGATATTTTTGTCATAAAAATCTTTACATGGAATATCCTTGGGGATTTCGTCTTCTTTTAAAAGGGTTCTTTGCATTGCATCTGCATTTGTAAATCCTGAAGAAGTTTTAAGAATAGCAGTATGAGGTGCTCTAGCGCTGATATATATGTCTGACGCTTCTCCAGTCTTAAGGTCAACGTGCATTCTTGGAGAAAATAATTGTGCTGAGTTCTGTCTACTATGCAAACATTGAGCTCTCAGGTATGATCTTCTTAATTCTTTGAATTCTTCCAACCTCAAATTGTTTAAATCAACAGATTTTAGCTTCCTTTTCTGGCTAGAAGTCTCAGATGTCAAGTTAGAAATATCCGCCGATTTCAGTTTTTGCTTATTATTTGAAATTACAGAGGCTTTCTCACTGGATTTATTAGTATCAGATGCATTGGTTTTCTTATCGTGCAAGGAAGGTTTAAATTCTTGAGGCTTTATCTCGTCTTGCTGTTGCTGCTGGTCTGGCTCTAAAATCCCATGCTCTTTCATTTTTAATAGGATTGCAACTTTATCACTTAATTCATTAATTTTTGGCTTCCCTGTGACTTCACTCATGACCTTATAGAACTGGTCACGCTTTTTGGATTTATGCTTTTCTTCCAGTTTGTGATGGTTTTGCATAATGGCATTAAGTCGCTTTTCCCAACGTTGGTTTTCCATTTCTTTTTATATAATAGAATCAATAAATTCTTTAGCATCACAAAAGTGGGCAAAAACCAAGGAAAAGCTTAAAATTATTAGGAAAGTCTATTTAGGCAAAAATAATGTAGAATCCCTTAAATATTAATAAGCTTGCAATAAAATTGTTAAAAAAGAGATTAGGAAAACAAATATTTCATACTTATTAGTTGTATGCATCTATTAAAATTACTCATTTTGCTTCTCTATATCATTCAAAGTATTCAAAATATCGAGCGCCAAAGTTTTGAGATGGCTTAAATAACTAAATAATTTTTACCTTGGATCTTCATCAGCTAGAGATTTTTCTTTGACCAATTGGCTAAGAGTTTTTATATCCTTTAAATCAAAAATCTCACTTAACTTTTGGCCATCCTGGTCGGCACGCACTTTCAGAGTTGTTGTAAAGAGTTCGTCGATTTTTTTGGAAAAACTTGAGTCTGAGCTTCCCTCAAAAAGTGCACCCTTTGATTTTTTTATATAACTTGGGCCAATGCTCTTATAAAATTCATCAAAATTGTCCCTTGCTTTTAAAACTGGGCCTTTAACTTTGGGTGAACTTGTTTTAAATGAATGATTTGATCCAGCATGGCATTTTGTTGTTGTAATAGACTTGTCAAAAGAAAATTTATTTCCCACAGAGGATGTTTGATTATATTTTGAAAAAATACTATTGCGAGTAGTAGTTGGTGGCTTTGACAGTTTCTTGATCTGATAGTTAGTTAAAGTTCCTGATGTGAAAAAGTCATCTACATTTGCATGACTTGAATCTGCTGACGAGAGTTTTAACTTTTTCTTAGATAAATAATCTCGCATATTCGATGTCATTGCTTTATTTATGCTTGAAATAAATATATAAAAAGGAGAAAGTATGATTTAATTCTAAAAGACTAAAATATCTTAAATAGTTACCAATTAGCATAAAAGAAGCAATGGGGAATTAATCAAGTTATGTCAATTTTTTATGAGAACCATGAGCGAAAAAGAGACAAATACTGAATAGCAAGTAAAAGAAAGCATAGCCCATAAGGCCAGTGGTGCAAAAATAGACGATCCCTAGGCTTTGCGCTGTAAAAGAAAGGCCAAGACCTCCGTATAAAATCGCCCAAGTCAGCAATTTTGCCATAAAAATAGGCTTGCTTTCTGAGCTTCTGTAAATTTTACACGTCAATTTATCAAGAGACATTGAAGAAATTGACAATAATCCATAAGGTATCATTTCACCAAAAGAAAAATCATCATAAGAGCCTTCGCGGGCTTCAATGAACTAAATAAAAAGTACTCTCTGAATAGAAAATGTTATAACCGTTCCAATTAATATAAAATTGATAATCATCAGCATCCCATACAAAAAGCCTTGCATAAAAGGCACTTTAATCTGAGCTAAGAGAGTGTCTCTTTGCAACTCTACAAGTCTTGTAAGGATTTCCAAACTGTTTATATCAAGATCTAAAAACCTTGTAAAATCAGTAATTGGGGCACTGAATTCGTTTAGTTCTACATCTTCGGGCTTAAGAGCATTAGATTCGAAAACGTGTCTTAGGGTTTCACTGTTTGCAAAAGTGTGATCAGTGCCAATAAAATTGGCTCTGAATGTATTAGCTCCATCTTTAGCAATAAAATACTCCACTTCTCCAATTATTGGTAGGTTTGTCATCGGATTATTGACTTGAATTGGGTGCTCAACGTGATATCTACTTATAATTTCTCCACTTTGGGGCTTTTTTCGAAACAAAAGTTTGTTTAAAAGATGGGCATGAAAATAAAAATTGTGAATGACAGTTGAGTGTTCTGTATCTCTGCTCCTCACAACTGCAATTATAAGGCCTTTTTCTTTCTGCTTATAAGTATTTATTAAACTTTCCAAGGAATCTTGGGATAAAGGCTCTGTATAAGAGGACTCAATTTCATAAAGAAAATCTTCCTCAATAAAAAATTGAACTTTGGAAAATTCAAGCAAAATGGTACTTTGTCTTGGAGACCGTTCCCAAGGAACTGATGAAGGCTCACTGATAGAAATTGATGTCACTCTTCTTAGAGTTATTCCGTCTTCTGTAGGCAGCTGATCTCTTAATGATAATGACATGGCTTACAAATTAAATTTAATATTTTACAGCAAAATAAGTACTCAGTTTTCAATTTAATTATTAGCCAATGTGAATAACTTAAATTATTCTCCAACTTTTATTAAATAAATACATATATATTGACTGAACCACAAAACTTTCCAAGTTTCGTATTTTATATTATCAAATTTATTATAAATCTCAAAGCATGCTATGATTTCTAATTTTAAATATTATTGACGATTGGGGTTGGGGTTGGCAATTTAATCATATCTTGATGTTTCAAAACATATAGAGCTAAAAATGATACTGGATCATCAGGTCTTTCAATATCCAAAACTTGAAGCCCTGGAAGCAATACTGGCAAAATTACTTTTGATAAATATTCCTCTGTTGGTGCTTGCTGAAGTTTATCCCACTCACTAATTTCTTCTACCACTCCTTTGTCTTCATCCACCTCTCCAGCTTCAGTTTTTCTTATTTCTTCATTCCAGTTTTCTTCGCATCCCAGTATAGACTTATAAAAATAGTCTGCTTCCACAATAGCCCTATAAGGATCAACTCTGAAAATGAATTTATTGATGGCTTTTTTATAAGGAATTGGCTCTCCAGTGACTACGTCCCTTACGTCTACAATTCTACCATAATCAACTCCAATATTGTCATCAAAAAAGATCTGTAAGGTCGAGTAGTCAGTTTGATCGACTAGCAGCAATTTTCCATATTCTGACTGTTTTCCGCCTTGATATCAGTAATCGAAATCATCAGAAATCGCCATTGAAGCAGTCCTATGCAGCCTTTCTTGTATTGCAACTTGTATTGATGGGAAATCTCTATAAATAGAAACAATTCCTTCATCCATAGCGCCTGCATGATATTCTTCAGGGTCTTCACTATTTGGGTGCCTATTTAGTGTCCCTAATACCAAAATATCTTCACTTCCTGGGTTTCTACTTATATAGCCTTTATTATAATCTTCAATTATCATATCTCTTGATTTTGATTTCCCGTCAAATCTCAGCCTAGGAGTTCCATGCTTTCCATTAAATAGCGGATGATTTCCTTTGCAAAATAAGTTAAATTCATCGATCACATTACTCAATTCACTGCCAAATGTCCTGAAAACAATAGAAAACTCTCTCTTAGATTTTTTAAGCTCTTGAATCATTCTATAGAATGAAGGAATTAAAAGCCATTTTCCTCCATAAAATAGTTGTTTTATAATATCTCTATCTTCTTCATCAGTGATTACAATTTTTTTCTCTTCAGTATCTTCTTCTTTCTTTTCTTCCTCATCCGATGGAATTAACCCATAATCATCACAAATTGGCTTTGGAATCGATAGGCACCTCTGCATTTTATCAAACAATGATTTAAATTTATACCCTGGCTTGCCTGGAAGTGTAAATTCACTAATAAGTTTGCAGTAAGAAATTTTGTTTTCTTTGTTTAAAACTTGACGCCTTGCGGAGTCCGGCTCTTCTTCAGGAGTTTTTTGAGGATACTGCATGTCTGCAAATTCGCTAAGTAATTGTTACTCATATGAGACTAAAGCAGGATCTGGTCTCAAGAAGGAAAGCTGGTTGAAATTAAGTTTCCATATCTTTGCCCCTTCTTTTTCAATGATATTACCCCAGCATTCACTTGCAAGAATTTTGCTAAGCTAAATAAATGTTACTGTAAAATCAAGAGAGTAGCCGTTTGCTTCATCTTTCATAATTACTGTGTTATTCATATCCATGTGAAGGATTAACCGCCGCTTGGGATGATCCATTTTATTATAATTTTGCTGAAACTCCCAGAAACGATTAAGCTAATTGATATGAGCTTGAGCTTTATTAAAATCATCATTTATTAACCTAATTTAAATATAAATTTACTGTTATTAAAATGATAATAAAATTTTAGAATTTAGCTACTCTAGTTGATTAATAGCTTTTGGTTATTTGATCGATCGAAAATCTCAAAATGCAGCAAATAGCATTTAAATAATTCTTAGAATATAAAAATTTGTTATAAATTTAATACAGCAATGGCAGATCGCATATTGATCTCAACTACTCAATTTGTTCGCGTAAAAAGCTCACGCAATGAAACATTTTTCATAACTTGCAAGCCTAAAGACTCAGTTAGCATGGTAAAGTATTGTGTTTATTTAATGTGTGGGCTACCAGTTGAAGATATGAAGCTTTACATTAGAAATCGACTTCTTGAAGATGTTTCGAGCTTATATGATCAGCAAGTAGCAAACGATACTGTTCTTTTCCTTGTAAGTAAAAAGCCAGATGGAAGTTGGGAAAATGTGTCTCAGTTTATGCCAGGAAACGATCAAAGTCCACTTTCAAGAACTTTTGAGAATCTATCACCAGGACTTAAACCAAATGAATAATTTATTTTAGAAAATCTGAGTTATATAAAAAATGGTTGGAGAATTGGATGAAGAATCATAACAGAGCTGATTTATACAGAATTTGGTTTTATTAATAATCACTACTGGCCGAAGATTCAGCAGCACTCACTAAAGTACAAATAATTAGGAGTATAAAGAGAGCATCTTAGAAAATATAATAATCAATTATATTATTAGAATAAAAGCATAGATGCAAAAGTTATAAAAACTGTTTTAAAGCATTGAGAAAAATTTCACCTGAAATAGATTTTCGATAAATGAAAGAAGAATAGTATCATATACTTTTTCATCGTACATCTAACGACCTCAAAAACAAAACTCAATTTTGAACGAGTCTTATGTAAGTTACTTTCTCATAGATAATCATCTAGGCAATATAAATCAAATCTTTTGCTGGAAATAATTTGCAATCTGAAACATTATATCAGAATTTTCCTAAATAGCTAAACTTTTATACATTAGACAATTATAGTCTAACATAGAAAATTAAATCGCGAGCATCAGAAAAACTGAATAACTGAAAAATATATAGTAGAGAATATATTCAGGTTGATAAGATAATCTCTATAAAATCAATTATTTAAATTAGTTTAAAATTATTTAAGTAGTTCTCCTAACCGTTGTTACTACAAAGAATTTCATTTTTTCCAAAGATCCTCGAGCTATTGCCACTAAATCAAGCCAGATATCCTGAGGAAAAGTGAATTGAAGAGTCAGATACCATAATGGCAAGAAAAAATCTGAGCAAACAAAAAGAAAAGCGAGGACGAAATAAGTTGATGCCATTGATTCATGATTATCAAATTTTCCATAACCAATAAGCAAAGCAATAATATCAAATAATCCAGCAATAGCTGAAACACTAAGATATTGTGCTACAATTCCTGAGCTTTTCCTCAATTCATCATATGCTTTACCTTGAAATTCATCACCTATCTTCCCAAGATCATCAGGTAATAGCTCATAAAAGTTGTGGCTTCGAGGTAAAATCATGATCAACCTATAAGCCAAGTAAGGACGGACCAGATGCAGTATATGAACCAAAATTACAAATTTTGCATGGACAATGAGCACTAGCAACCCCAAAAGAATAAGTGCGAGCTCTATAATTGACTGCCGATAGAGAGCTTGCTTGATATCATATAAAACTATTTCTGATTTTGCTGTTAAAAGTCCCCATCTTACATATGCTTTTGACTTTCCTGAAGAAAGTTGAGAAGCAGACTCAGGCTCACTTTTCGCTCTAGGTTCAGGAATAATGTTTTTTCGCTTACCAGAATCTTGCGTTTTCTTTTGAATTGGCTTTTCTTGAGGATCACTATCTTCTTGATCTACGAATTTTAAGGCAAATGGATCTTCTTTAGCTTGGCCTGCCATGATATTTTTACTTTACCAATCCACTAAATTTAAATTGCATAATGAAAATTACTATTTTATTGAAACGCAACTGTTATTCAATCTTCAAAATACTGATAGATTATTTGAAATATAATTGATGATAAATTAGACAAATTCTTACCATGAAGCTAAGCTTAAATAAATCGATTGTAAAATAAAATACATAATTAAATTAATTATTTTTTCACGATATCTTAATTTATTAGTAAAATCCCATTCGAATAAGTTTAATCAGAATATTTTGTACTATTATCTCAAACAAATTATATGTTAATGAGGAAAACATAACTGTCCAATAACCCATTTCTAAAAATATTTATTCTAGATTATAATTTCCATAGCTCTATTTTTCCTTTGCTCAACTAAGCAACCAAAAGATAATATATATCGTTTGCTTCTCAATAACTCATTGTAGAAAGTAAGATTATGGCAAGTTAGCTGTATTTGGCCCATATTTTAAAATAGGGTGCTCAGCTTCAACTCGTAGGCCAATGGCCAGTGATCCTAGTCAAACTGGAGATCAAGAAAGAAAAATTATCGCAAAGCTCGAAGAGCTTTCACTACAAGGAAAAGGAGGAGTAACATCAGCAGAGCTTGATCTGATCCGACAGACCTTCCTAAATATTCGAGAGATGGACGATAACTTAAGGAAAAAGTGAATGGAAGCTATCCATAATGATATCCTCTCTCCCCTGTATTTTGCAAATATTGAGAACTTCCCTTACAATGAAAATAACCCTTTCAGGCCAAATTATACCAAAGTTGCAGAATTAAGGATGAAAGACTTTTCGGCCTTCAACTACCCCAAAGACGAGCTCCGAGACTACATTTTACATATTTTTTATGACTTACTTGAGCCCTTCCACATAGAGATCTGCAAAATGCAGAGATTTATCTATGCTATATGCGAAAATTATCAAGATAATCCTTTCCATAACATTTTTCATGCATTTTCAGTTCTGCAGATGGTCCACTCTATTGGTGAGCATGTTGATAAATATCAAGCTTACCTAGACAACCGTGACCGCTTAGCTTTACTTATTTCATCATATGGCCACGATTTAAACCATCCCGGTGTCACTAACGCTTTTATGATCAATTCTCGTCATTCTTTAGCAGTCAGATATAATGATATATCAGTCCTGGAAAACCATCATGCAGCAACCCTCATCCATTTTTTAGAGCTTGAGGGCTGTGATATTTTTTGTAATTTGCCTAATGAAGACCAGACTTATATGAGAAGGCTTATCATTCCTACTATTTTAGCAACTGATATGGCTAGACATAAAATAGTCATGGAAAATTTTGACCAATCAATGCAAAATTTTAATCGAGAAACCCCAGCTCATAGGCAGCATTTATTAGACATGGTTCTCCATTCAGCTGATGTAGGGAACCCTACTTATAAATTTGATTTAGCTACTGTATGGTCCTTAAGGATCATTCAAGAGTTTAATAAACAAGTCTTGCAGGAAGAAGAAAGAGGACTTCCAGTGTCTGAATTTTTGAGAGTTGGGAATGAAATAAAGAAAATCAAGCAAAACCAAATGGGTTTTATTGATGCTGTTATTTATCCTTTGTGGAAATTATTAAATGTTCATATCCCGCAAGCTCAGGAATATGTGGAAAGCATAGAGAGAAACCGAAAAATGTGGGAAGAACTAGAGAAATTATAGTATAAAAATATACTCAATAATCATTTTATTCAATAAAACAATTTTTTAAATTTTAGGAAATAATAAAAATTTTAATATTAAAAAATTCTTTAATTACTAAGGAAAATATGGAGACTATATTTTTTAAAGATGCTGTCGCTAAGAGGTCATACAAATAAATAAAGCCTAATATAGATTATAATAAGAAAAATCAAATAAAATTTTAAATGAATTAATTAAATATTGATAATTTTAATCAAAGAATAAAATGAAAGAATCATTGGTTCACGGCTTATCTGGCTCTATCAGTGCGGTTATAGCAACTCTCTTCCTGCATCCTCTCGATACAATTCGAATTCGTATGCAATCAACTCATTCCAAAACTACGCTCAGACTTTTCCTTAAAGAGCTACGAACCAATGGAAACTTAATGTCCCTATACTCAGGTTTCATTTCTTCACTTATTAGTACAGCTTCAACCCAAGGAGTTTATTTTCTAGTATACAAAGCAATGCAAATAATATTGTCTCGTGGTAAGCGCCAGTTGACAATTTTAGATGACTTAATTGTCAGTCTTGTTGCTAGCTTTGTTAATATCCTAATTAATACTCCAATATGAACAGTTAACACAAGATTAATGAAGTCAGAGCAGGAAGAAAGTATTTCAAGCTGTTTTTCTTCTATTATAAAGCATGAGGGATTCAGAGGTTTATTTAAAGGAATGTCTACAAGCTTTATCCTAGTTTTAAATCCTGTAATTCAATTTGTGACTTATGAGCACATGAAGAGAAGATTTAAACAAAAAAAGTTGCATGCAGGCTTTTGTTTTATGCTGGGAGCATTGACTAAGTTTATTGCAACTATGGCAACTTATCCTTTTTTGACCTTGAGAACAAGAGTACAACTTGAAGATCAAAAAAGTCTTGGCTTTATTGAAGTTTTGAAGGATGTTCTTGATAATGAAGGAGCTCTAGCACTCTATAATGGACTTTCTACAAAGGTCTTGCAGGCTGTATTAAACTCAGCTATTGTGCTGGCAAGTCATGAGCATCTAGTAAAGATACTTTGCATGATATGCTTGACCAAAAAGATTCGAGCGAGTTCAAAATAAAGGTAAATTTTATGTTAAAGTAAAGAAATGGAATTGTGTTTTATATTTATAATAAAATTATCAATTTACTGAAAAGTTTAATCATATCTTTTGCCATCGAATAAATAGTTTTACTTTCTATGCAAATTAATAAAATGCAGCTTAAATAAACAAATCAGTGCATATTTCATCATGATAAACCTGTTCTAAAGAGTTATCACTAAAATAATTATTTTTTTTCAATTGGTTTTAAAACTGTTTAATAAACCTTAAAATCATCAAAATTAATCACTTGATTATGATATATATAAAATTATTTTTAAACTGTTTCAATTTTATTTTATAATTGCAATAGCTGCAACTTAGAATTTCAATAAAACTTTTAAAAGCTAGTATTAAATAAAAATTATTGATGCAGGATAGTCTAAAAACCTAGCAATTTACAAATTGAAAAGTAATAATAAATAGAATTAATGAATCTTGAATTATATTTGTAGAAAGCAAAAAACGCAAATGGACTCGTGATAAAATGAATAATCAAGAATATAGCAATTCACAAATTATAAAGCATTTCAAACGCAGGTATTGTTTCTAAATTATTTAATTTAAACAAAATCTCAAACTTTTAAAAGAATAAATAATCCATCAGACCTATTTCTAGCTAAATAGTCTCATTTTAAGGGTCAATAATTAATTTAATTTTTTCAACAGATTGTCTATGCAGCTTCGCTGCTAATTTTAATAGCCCTTTTAAATCTCAGCTATAAATTAAAAAAAACAATACTTTGTATGAAAACGCATATAATAATTAAATGGGCTGCTGTGAAACAAGAGACGCTCCTTTGAACAAAGAAAAGAAAAACAACTCAAAAGAAGAGAACTCTCATAGTAAAGATTTAAAAGAGTTCAAATTAAAACATGAGCTAAGCCTGGGCTTTTGTTTTTCAGAAAGTGATGATATTGTTGACGACAAAGTTCAAGAAATCATCGAATACAGCTCTACTTTAAAAAACGATTCTCGGTGGATTCAAATTATAGAAACTGAACACATTATCGTAAGGAGGCTTGATGCATCGAAATACGGTGATAATTTCCCTGTGTTTTATTCCAAAATTTATTTTGATAATTACATTATGCCAAACATCATCATTAGACAGCTTAATGATGCAAAAGAGAGAAAAAAGTGAGATAAGTCCATATCTGATGTAGAAAATATTAGAGAAAATTTAGATGAAATAGTCATTTATACGTATATATCAACGTTTGGGTATAAAGGAGATTTTTTGGAAAAGAAAACCGTTTTAAGAAGAGACGATCATGTTGTAATGGTGTCTTATTCAATTGATGATGCCTCAAAACCTCCTATTGAAGGGGTTAGCAGAGGAGAAATTCTAATGACAATTCAGACAATTAAGTATAAAAATAATAGAACTGTCATGACGATGATTACACATCAGAACTATAAAGACGTTTTTGCATCACTTTTTAGCTATATGATACCCATGAAAATCAAAGAATGGGGTATGGCTTTCAGAAAACGAGTCCATAGCTTGGCATAAAATAGTAAATAATAAAATCAATTTAAAAATTGCCTATATTCAGGCTTGAAAATAATTTGCAAAATAAATTATTATACACTATAAAGTCCCTTAGCATTACTAGGCTTCTAAATTTCGAAGAAAAGGCATATTTGATTCCAACTTCTCAGCTGATTGCTCATTATCTGATAAAGGATCTGATCTCGATGCTGCTCTTCTCATCAATAAGCTTGAGTTTGCTGACACAAGACTCATTGCTGATATACATCTTGGGGTAAATGCAACTGTATTTCCTGCTCTATATACAGGAACCATGGGTGGATTTAATGTAGGAGTTCGTACTTTTTTCGACCTTACAGTAACCTTCTTTGGAATCAGCATCACACTATTTTCAATCGAACCACTTCTTTCAAGGATATCGTCTTTTGATAATTCATTTTTCATTGGACTTAAGCTTTGGTCTAAATCATAATTCTGAGATAGAATAGCCCATTTCGTTAATTTCCCAATAATGCATGTTTCTCTCACTGAGTTGCAAATCAATAAAAATATCACAAGCCCAGATAATCCACAAATAGCCATTAGTGCGATCATATAGCCTTTTTCTTGGTCATTTGAATCAGATAAATATTTGTCTGCGAGCAGGTAAACGATAACAAAGAGCATAACCATTACAGCAGTGAGAAGTGGGATGAATAGGAAATGTGTAATCCCTTGCTTCAGGCTTTCTCTTGGAGAACACTTTTTAGAGACTTCAAAAATCATGGTAAATTTTGTTTGGCATAGCTCACATGCCCCTTCAGCAAGATCTTTATCTTGAGAGACCAGCCAGGTTTTGAGACATTCTTCGTGTATATACTTCACCGATCCTGAACACCGGCAAGGTGAAATTAGCGGACAAGTAAGTGTTGCATATTCCATGCATATTCTGCAAACATTTTCTTCTTTCTCGCTTTTCTGTTTAGGAATTGCTATTGTTTCATCAAATTGATCTTTGTTTATTATTGGCAAAATTTTGCTTGGCCTTGAGAAATTTGACTCTTGGCGGAGGTCAAATTGAGCTTCGCTATTTAATTCATGTGACATTTTCTATATGATTTTAAATAAATCAATTTAAAAAAGTCAGATTTTTTATATTAAGTATCTTTCTTCATGATCAGCATTACAATTTTATTATTTTATAAGCTACCTACCTTATTAAGAAATGGTAACACCCCGATTTCTCCGAAGTTTATCAATTTCTATGTTTTTCTCATTAGCGAGTTTTGTAGTCACATTAGCGATTTCTCTTTCCATACTTTTTTCCATTTCAACGACTACTTGCTTTAGGATATCGCAGTTAGCGATAGATCTCATTTCATCAATTTGTCCTGCATATAAACTTCTGACTTCTTTTATTCTTTTGCTTTTTTCATCTTCAAACATTTGATTAATTCTATCAATTTGTTTATCACTAGTTTTCCCCATTATCGCCAAATTTTCTTTATGCGATAGGGTATGACTTTTTACTCTCTGCTGCCTTTCTTGGATTTTCGATTCAAAATAGTCTTCTTGCTTCTTTAAATTATCTTGTAATAAATGGTGAGCATTATTCGTGCCACATTCATGCTCTTTCATTACGTTTTCTATAGCATGGAGATGAAGGTCTGGGAGACTTGAGGTATGTTTTGAAAGCATTCTAGTCCTCCGAGGAGGCTGCTCATGACGATTAAGTCTGGGTTTATTTGGTGATTTGATAGTGTCTTTTACATCTTTGCGTGCCAGAAACCCTTGCAGCTTCTTGTGATAGCTTGATGATTTTTGATCATTTATGGACTCATAATAATCAATTGCCGACTAAATTAGAGCTTACTGTGTAGAGCTTGATGATTTCATCAATTGTGGACTGGTCACAGGATTCCTCAAGCCTGAGTTCTAAGTCAAGCAATTTCTCTGCGAATTCTTGATGCTGGAATTCAAAGTCACTAAGTGAGCTTTTCCTCCGAGTTTTTCTTCCTAATTTAAACATTTGAAGTGCTGTTAAAAATGTCCGAATTATATTATTTGAAATTACCTTTTGAAAAATAATAAAAGAATGAATTGCGGCAATGAAATGCAATCATTAAATATAAGCCAATTTTATTATTTCCACATAAGAAAATATGAATAAAGAAGTCTATGAAAAGTAAGCTTAACTCAGCTTGTACATTGCTATAAAAGCTCAAAATGACAAACTTCGCCAGGAGTATAAATCAACCAAGCAAGCTTTTCTTGAAATTCAAACAAAGCTTAAACACCAAGAAAGACACCAATTGAGGATACCTACGAGTAGAGACCTTACCCCTAAAGCAAAAGGAAGACTAATTGATAACGCTCACCGACAAATTGAAATATATGAAAAAGACTTTCAAATGCTCTCACACAAATTAAAGCATTTTTCCACAGAAGAAGTTGAAAAATTGGAAGATATTGTTAAAAGCAAAGAGGACCGATTTAAAGAGCTCGCCGATATTAATAAAAATTTAAAATCACAAGAAGTGAAAACTCGAGTTACAGAGTCTATGAATAAAAAAGAAATTATTAGACTTGAAAAGGATTATCAACGAAAGAAATTGGACTATATGAATTGAATTAAAAATTTGGAATATAAATTATTGGAAAATGCTAAATTAATTAAAGAAAGTAGCCAAAGATTAAGGGATATTACAAGTAAATATTATGACCTTAAAATGCATGCTCGCAGCGCAAGTGTAAGTCCTACAGTTTCTGTTAAAAATCGAAGCTTAGAAAGACTTGTTAATAGGACAATTATTGAATCAAATAATTCAAAATTTTCCAGCAACCAAAAAATCAAAGAGATTGAGCTGGATTTAAAGCAATTGCAAGAGCATGAAGCAAATTTGGCTCAAAAAGTAAAAGATAAAGAGCAAGAATGTAAATTGTTGGCAATAAAGCTGCAAGAAATTCAAGAAATGAGATCATATACGCCCGTCCCTGATCTTCACACTCCTGATATATCTGTAATATATTCTCCTTCTACGAATTCTCTTAATTAATTTTGAAACAGCATTTTATTATAATCATTAAAAGCAGCAAAAATCCAAAATATTTTTTAAGAGGAATTTAATTGAAAAATTGCAGTCTTAATTTGTTTTAAAAAATCTAATCTTATCTTGAATTTATTTTCTAATATCATAAACATGTCAAGAGAAGAAATTGTTTATAACGCTAAGCTCGCAGAGCATGCAGAACGCTATTCCGACATGATCTCCAGTATCAAACAACTTATTGATGAAACTGGAGGAGCTCTGAACAATGAGGAGCGAACCTTACTCAGCGTTGCCTACAAGCAAGCTGTAGGTGAGCGCCGCAATGCAGCTCGCATTCTAAGCTCCTATAAAGAAAAGCTCAGCGCTCGTGGATCTGACCACCTCGACATTGTCGAAGAATATAGACAAAGAGTGATAAAAGAGCTTCATGACTTATGTCTGGAAGTCAGCCAATTGGTTGATGAAAAGCTTATTGAGAGAAAAGACTCAGACGAAGTGGAAGTCTTCTATTTAAAAATGAAAGGAGACTACTTCAGATATTTAGCTGAGTCTGGAGACGAAGCAGCTGTTCAAAGAAGCCACCAAGCCTATCAAGCAGCCTCTGACGCAGCAGTCAATCTCCCTACCAATAATCCAGTCAGACTAGGACTTGCCCTAAATTTCTCAGTTTTTTACTATGAAGCCATGAAGGAGCCAGAAAAAGCAGTCAGCCTGGCAAAGAAGACTTTTGAAGAGGCCTTGCCTAGTCTTGAGGAGCTTGATGAAAGAGCTTACAAAGAAGCTACTTCCATTTTGGGGCTGATCAAGGACAACTTGACCATTTGGACAAGTGAAGAAGAATAAGTCATTAAGGATTCAAATTTTAAGTATTGAGTAAATAACAGAAATATCTAGGGCTGGAAATAGTCAGAAAATTCATTTTTCTTGATTTTTATACGTAATAATTCAGGAATTATACTTTTCGAAAATATAGTTATTATATAGTAAATTAGCAATTGATTTTATGTATTAATTTAAAAGATTGAATTTCTGAAACTTTTATTAGCGTTCTATAAAGAAGGAAGTGAAAATTTTTTCTAAATCTAATATAATAAAAATGGGAAAGAAAAATACCAAACGCAAGCCAAAAAGTAGCTCCAAAACTCCAAAACTCTTACGCGACCTTGAAGTTGACTCATTGACCTCAGACTCCCAAAACGATTTTTCACTTCTAAGAGTATCAGAAAACCTTCCAGAAAGCCCTGAAAACCTCATCCCAGAAAATGCTGACGACCTACGCGAAGAAGTAATAGAGTCCATCAGCCAAATCTATACTGAATTTCTCAACGACTACATATCCTGCAAAAGCAAGCGCCTCAGCTCCAAAAATCCTCTCGAAAAACGACAAACTTACAACTTAGTTGTTGACCGGGATTTTCGCAAAAAACTCAGGCACGAGCTAAAGCAGCTGATTTATTCAGAAGGATCCAGAAGCGAGCTAAATTCTGCTCTTTTCGAAGGCGTCCACATATTTATTGACTCCTTAAGCGAACAAATATCAGATCTTACAGGGAAAAGCAAAATGTTGCAGATCATTTGCATAGCTGAAGCTTATCATACCTTACAAAACGCTGCTACACAGATTGGAAAAATAGTCAGCTGCTTATTCGAAGGCCCAATAGCATCATTTGATACTATAAACAAGCTCGTTTTCCACGAAAAAATAGTGAAAAATAACGCAAGCTTAATTGACTACGTGAAAACGCAAGACCCAAGACATCATGCTGTGCAAATGATAACAAAAATGGAAAGGGAGCTTAAGTACGCGTTAACGATCTTGGCATCAGCCACAAGCCCAATCCCACCTCCTAAGCCATATTTTGATGAATGCGACCTACAAACACACTTTTCTGACGATTCTTATAGTGATTCTGAAGAAGAGTTTCAAGGGGAGCCTCTTCACAATATGCCACTTGATGAACTTGTATCTTATATAGAAGGCGAGCCACACAATTCTCCTAAAAGAAGCAAAAAGAAGAATAAAAGCAAAGCATCGACAGCTGCAACTTCACCGACCAGGGAAGATGAAATAAATTCAGATTCACTTGATAGAGAAATAGAGGATTTTGAAAAAAGACTTGAGCTCAGCTCAATTCAAGAAAAGCAGAAGATTAAGCCAAAGTTGTCAAATGATTTCTTAAATCGGTTAAAGATACAAATTAAAGAGCTTAAATCAAACTAACAAAGAAATTAGGCTATTTAAATAAGTAATCATCATTATGAAATCAGATATAAGAGCTTTTATAATATTATATAAAATATTTGTTTTAGAAGCCTTTCTTATTGGTAAAAAATTAAGATTTTTAATATGAAATGGGATTATTTGTGGACAATCTTTTTATGAATTTTAAGGTGATTAAAAACAGTATTCAAGATGGAAAAATGTGAAGGCGAAAATGCTGGAATCTGCTGACCAGAAAATATATAATAAACTCATTATAAAAAATGGATGATCAAAATCAACGACACAAACTTCACAAGACTTCAAAATTGAACAGCATCCTCATTCTTATTGTATCTCTTTCTCTTTTCTCTTTATCTCTCGCTGGCTATTATCTCAACAGAACTAATAATTTCATCCTACCAACAGATTTTGATATGGACGAATTCAAATTATTTGTAATAGAATACGACAAATCATATCAAACTACTGAGGAGTATATTGCTCGATTTAAAATATTTAAAGAAAATCTAATTAAAATACAAAATCATAATGATATGAAAAAGTCTTGGAGATTTGGAATAAATAAATTTGCAGATCTTACACAAGAAGAGTTTATCAGAAATTATATTCCTGCAAATTATATAGTGGCTACACAAAATTATATTGCAAATTTTGAAGAAAAATCAGAAATTAAATCAATTGATTGGAAAAAAAATGGCGCTATAACACCAATAGTAAAAGATCAAGGGGGATGCATAGGATCATGGGCTATTTCTGTAGCCGAAACTACTAGCTCTTATAAATTTATAAATCAAGGAAGCTTAATTGAGGCATCTTCTCAGGAATTAATTGATTGCTCAAGTGATTATAACAATAATGGGTGCTCAGGCGGATATGTGGTCAATGCATTTAAATATGTCAAAGAAAATGGCTTATCTTCTGCAGAAAATTATCCATTTGTTGGATTCGACCAAGAATGCATGGCAAAAGAACAGAAACTAATTATGCCAAATACAATATATCAGAATAGTGTTCAATCAAATAATGTTTCTGAGCTTATTCAAGCCGTTTCTCAGCAGCCTGTCTTAGCACTAGTAGACAGCACATCATGACAATTTTACAAGAGTGGGATAATTACTGATGATTGTGGAGCGAATCTCAATCATGTAGTTGTCATCACAGGATTTGACATAACACAAGAGAAGCCATATTGAATCATCAAAAATTCATGGGGCTATGATTGAGGAGAGGGTGGATATGGAAAAATTGAAATATCAGAGGGGCCAGGAATTTGCGGAATTAATATGGATCCTTATTTTCCTACTATGCTATAAGAAGAGAAGCTGCTAGATAATAAAGCTAAATTTAAGGCATTATTTGAAACTAAATATAAGTGCTCAAGAAGTGTTGAGTTATAAAATTAATATGATGTAAAAAAATAAATTTTTAAATCATTATGTGAAGCATAAAGCATTTAAAATAATCATTAAATGTTTCCAATTAATTACAATACATCCAATAAGTAAATTTTTTAATATGGATGAGATAAAAAAGTGAATATTTGGAATTGGTGGAGCTTTAACCTTAATAATAGGCTCAATTGCTATTTACGACGGAATAAATTATTGAAAGTATAGGAAGTTAAAAGATTTAAGTGTGCAAGACGTTGTAAATAATTCTGAAAAAAATCCTACGAAATTAATTTGTGTTTCAGGTATCGTCAGCGATAAGAATGCTTTTAAAGTAACAAAAATATAGCCAAGAAACTTTAAAAATTATGGGAAAATTGTTTATTCTGATACTACTGAATACAGATACACACAATTCGGTGGATCCCGTGAAATTCATGATCGAGTAATTAATCAATTTTCATTAGTCCAAGGAAAATTCGAAATAATGATTAACCCTTCAAACGCTACACATATTTATACAAATACTATTTATTTTAAAAGCGAGGATTTATCTCCTTCATTAGAACTTGTGTTTCAAGGAGTAATGTCTTTTATTGCTTCATGGTTTGGCTCAGAGGTTGTTGTGCCAGTCGAAATATTCCATGAAGTAGAAGAAAAAGTAATCTCATGCAACTCTGCTATCACTGCTATTGGAAAATTTTCAAAAACAAATGGAAAAATTACAGTTATTCCTGACTATATAGGATTTTCTAAAAATGAAATTTTAAAGCATCTAAGAAAAAGTCTTGGATGGCTCTGTGCTATTACAGTCATACTTGGGTGTGTGTTTGTCGTTCCTTTAATAAGGGGTTATAGAGAAAGAAGAGATTTGGAAAACCAATATAGAAATATCAGGGAAAATATCCCTGAAGGATTTCATTGTGTGATATGCTTGGAAAACCCAAGAGATACTCTCATTGAGCCTTGTAAGCATTTATGTGTCTGCAGAATATGTTGCGAAAGCTTAGACCAGTGTCCAGTTTGTAGAGCAGGTATACAAAACACCATAAGAATATACTTTCCATAATTATACTTTTATTTTCCAGGATTACACTTCTTAAATCAGAGTCAATATAAGTATTTAAATAGATGTTTTAACCATTTAAAATTTATTTTATTAATGAGCTTACCAGTAATTGAAATATTGCAGTTAATTTTTCCAGCATTACATCCTATATCTATCTAAAATCTTAACTATTTTATAATCAATGTCTGTAGAGAAAGAGATCGACAAAAATGCCTTCACAAATTATATCCCTATGGATTCCGAAGAAGAAAATCCAGAACTCCCAACCCAATTAGGCCCAGATAAACTTACTCAAAGATATGACAGTCGAAAAATCATCGATCGGGAAGACGAATATCAGAGGCGCAAAAGATTAAGGACATTTTCCCCAGAAAGAGCTGATGCGTTTAATAAAACAGACAAGGACATAAATAAACGCTCATATGCTGATATCTTAAAAGAACAAGCCCAGGTAAAAGCAGATAGAGAAAAGCAGAAAAGAAATCTGCAAGAAAAGCGAGAAAGACAAAATAAAGGCGAAAACAAATCTTATGAGCATGAGACTTCTAATGATTATGCAAGCACAAGGAATGAAAGCGAGTCAGATACCAGAAGAACCAGATGGGGAGGAGAAACCCCAACCATTTCTAGGTCTCCTGAGCCTTCAGATGAAAATCAGGCAGGAAAGGCTAAAAACAATTGGGATGCCCCTTCTGAGAATTCTGACTCAACAGCACCTAATGTATATTCTAACATAACGCCTCAGAACCTTAAAATGTTGAGGCTTGCAAAAGAGCTAGAAGAAAGAAATAAATATTTAACTGATGAAGAGCTAAACGAACTGCTTCCGATAGATGGCTATGAAATTGTTCCAGTCCCTGACACCTATAAGCCACCAAAAACGAATAGAATAAACCCCTTCTTAGGTGGCATGAATTTTTATCAAATCCCAGAAGAGCTTGGTAAACCTTATGAGGTCCCTGGGGTTCCTGATTCAGGACCAAATGCATTACCCCAAATAAAGCCAGAAGATTTAGGCTACTTCGGAGCTTTGCTACAAGAGGTAGATTTTGATAATTTATCATATGAAGAACAAAAAGAAAGAAAAATCATGGAGCTTTTGCTAAAAGTAAAAAACGGTAACCCTATAATGAGGAAACAAGCTTTAAGACAAATCACAGAAAAAGCAAGAGAATTAGGGGCTGGACCTTTGTTTAGCCAAATTCTGCCTTTGATGATGTCGCCAACTTTAGAGGATCACGAAAGGCATTTATTGGTAAAAGTCATCGACAGAGTTTTATATAAATTGGACGACTTAGTAAGGCCATACGTGCATAAAATATTAGTTGTTATTGAACCTATGCTCATTGATGAAGATTTCTACGCAAGAGTTGAAGGCCGAGAAATCGTGTCATCATTAAGCAAAGCTGCAGGTCTTGCTACTATGATTGCTACTATGAGACCTGACATAGATCACGTTGACGAATACGTCCGCAACACAACAGCAAGAGCTTTTGCAGTTGTCGCCTCAGCATTAGGAATTCCTATTCTTTTACCGTTTTTAAAGGCAGTCTGCCATAGCAGAAAATCATGGTTTGCAAAGCACACTGGCATAAAAATAGTTCAGCAGATAGCAATCCTAATTGGATGCTCCATTTTGCCACACTTAAAATCCTTGACTGAAATTATAAAGGATGGGCTCTTAGATGAGCAGCCAAAAGTAAGAACTATAACAGCTTTAGCAATAGCAGCACTGGCTGAAGCATCTGCTCCTTACGGAATTGAAGCTTTTGAGCATATTATCCAGCCTCTTTGGGAAGGTATTAAAACTCACAGCGGAAGAGCCCTTGCGGCATTTTTAAAAGCTATGGGATATATAATCCCATTAATGGACCCTGAGCATGCTGGCGCATGCACTCGTAAAATCATGAACGTAGTTATAAGAGAATTCGACACCCAAGACGAAGACATGAAAAAAATAGTTCTAAAAGTCCTTAAACAATGTGTCAGCACTGAAGGCGTCTCCGCTAATTACGTCAGAGACCACATTTTGCAAGATTTTTTCAGATCTTTCTGGCTTAGAAGAATGGCGCTTGACAAAAAGAATTCAAAACCTCTCATAGAAACTACAGTTGAGCTCGCAAATAAGGTAGGAGGAGGAGAAATAATTGGAAGAATCGTTGACCACTTAAAAGACGAGAACGAGCCTTTTAGAAAAATGGTATTGGAAACTATAGAAAAAATTGTTATAAATCTAGGCGTCGCAGATATCAACTCCAAGCTTGAAGAAAAAGTGATGGATGGGATGCTTTTTGCGTTTCAAGAACAAGCTACTGATGACTCTGCAGCCGTTATCAACGCGTTTGGAACAGTAGTCAGTGCTTTAGGTATCAGATGCAAACCTTCAATACCATACATTTGTGGTACCATTCAATGAAGACTCAATAATAGATCTCCAAGGGTAAGAATGCAAGCAGCCGATTTAGTTGCAAAAATTGCAATAGTGATGAAAGCCTGTGGCGAAGATAATTTGATGGGTAGAATGGGGGTGGTACTTTATGAGTGCCTAGGAGAAGAGTATCCTGAAGTGCTTGGGTCCTGTCTATGCGCCTTAAAAGCTATAGTAAATGTAATAGGGATGACAAAGATGACGCCCCCAATAAAAGATTTGCTGCCAAGACTTACACCTATCCTTAAAAACAGGCATGAGAAAGTCCAGGAAAACGTCATTGATTTAATAGGAAGAATCGCAGACAGAGGTGCTGAATATGTTTCTGCTAAAGAATGGATGAGAATCTGCTTTGATTTATTGGACTTGCTAAGAGCCCACAAAAAAGGGATCAGAAGAGCTACTGTGAATACATTTGGGTATATTGCAAAGGCTATTGGCCCTCATGATGTGCTGGGAACTCTTCTTAATAACCTTAAAGTCCAAGAAAGGCAAAACAGAATCTGCACAACAGTTGCCATTGCTATTGTAGCTGAAACTTGCGGGCCTTTTACTGTCATTCCTGCCTTGATGAATGAATATAGAGTGCCTGAACTTAATGTCCAGAATGGAGTCCTCAAATCTTTTGCGTTTATGTTTGAGTATATTGGAGAAATGACAAAAGATTATATCTATGCAGTCACTCCTCTATTAGAAGACGCATTAGTCGATAGAGATTTAGTTCACAGACAAATCGCATGTGCAGCTATAAAACATCTTGCTATTGGAGTTGAAGGGCTTGGCTGCGAAGATGCACTTACACATTTGCTTAATTTTATATGGCCAAACGTATTTGAAAACTCTCCTCATGTCATTAATGCTGTTATTGATGCATTAGATGGGCTCAGACTTGGTTTAGGTGTCGGAAGACTGCTTTCTTATGTAATCCAGGGCCTTTTCCATCCTGCAAGAAAAGTCAGAGATGTCTACTGGAGAATTTATAATTTGCTGTACCTTGGAAATCAGGATGGTTTAGTCATGTCATTCCCAGCACTGATTGATGATGAAATGAATTCATATAGAAGAACTGAGCTAGAACTATTTCTTTAATCTAAACCTCTCTTTTATTTTAAGTTTTGCACATTGTGATAAAAAATAAAATGATATTAATATTTTCTGAGCCTTAGAGTTGATGATTTTATTATAAAAAAATAAATTCTTCATCCAAATAATAAATGCTTATCACATAATGTAACCTATATTTTAGATATATCTAAGTATTTTTTAATTAATTTTAGAATTCGATAGATGAATTGTTTTATAGTGGAAAACAATATGTTTGCATTGCATCATTTTTATTTAAACTCAAAAGATCATTTTTTACTAAGATACATGGCCTTAAGAGTCTAACTGACAAGATTGTAATTTAAATGGAAAAAGGTAAACTTCATAATCGTAAGATCAGCCTGCCGCATGGTATAGATACACTTCCCTCAAACTTCGCAGAGACTCTGCTTGAGCTAGAAATGGAAGCAGAGCTTCATTGCAACATAGATACCATCAAAGCTTTAGTAGAGCAATATTCTGTAAATTTTATTTAGAAAGCCGTTGAATATTATGAAGCTATAAAGGACCCAAAATATCTTTACTATAACCACAGACTTCAACTATTTTTAATCAGCGACGATGTTCTTAAAACTGTAAAAAATGTTTCTCAGTCTGAAACTGAAAACCACTCTTTAAAACCTTTGCAGCAGAATAAGTTATCAACAATTAATCAATCCTTTGAAGACGCTAGTGATAAAGTGAAAGCAAGAGTCAGAAGAAAAGCACGCAGATTATCAATGCAATATTCTTCTAGCTTACCTTCACTTAGAAATACAGAAAAAATTATCAAATCTAATGAAAATGTACTCCATAAAACAAGTACCCTGCTCCATGATAATTTGCATTCCCAAGAAACAAGTTTAGAATTAAAAATTTTAGCAAGAAAAGAGTCAAGAACCCCAAGATGTAGCACAAAAGTGATTGTTTGGGACAATGATGAGAACCAAGACTCAAACACTGAAGTTTTTGAAAAAGATTTAGAAAACGTCATAGAAAAATATGTTACTGAAAAATATAAAAAAGTTCAAGAAATTAAGCTGAAATACCAAGACCAAATTCAAGAAATCAAAGACATGAAGAGCAACGACATCACAAAGCAGCTACTGAAAGAAATGACTAAACAAATGGAAGCTGAAATTGCAACAGTCAAAGAAGAAGCAGATAATCAGAGATCAACAGCTATCCGGCATCTTAGAGAGGTTAATAGATAGTGTAATATATTGGTGAGGGTTAATTTTCGTGTTTTATTTTACTTACTAAATGAATATTTTCAATTCTCATTGCTTTGTCAAAGTTTTTACACATATCGTAGACTGCTAAGCACGATACACTAACTGCTGTTAAAGCTTCCATTTCTACACCAGTCTTGGCATGGGCTGCAGCAAAGGCTTGAATATCAACTGATTTTGTTTCATGATTGGGCTTTACTTCAACATGGACAGAGTCTAGTGGAAGAGGATGGCACATTGGAAGCAGATTTGAGGTAAATTTTGCACCTAAAATTCCAGCGATTTCAGCATGCGGAACGATGTCTCCTTTTTTGCTACCTTTTGTGACTAATTCGTTAAATCCTGCATCAGAAAAAATTACTTTGCCGGCTGCTAAAGCTTCTCTGCGACAGGGAGCCTTATTTCCGACATCAATCATCTTGAAGAAGGATTTAAGCATTTCTTTATAATCCCATTAAATAAATATTGTTGAAATTCAGGAAATTAGCTTATCTATTTATAGTGTTTAACTAAATCATATTTCCTATAAAAATTATCTTAAAATATGTATAACTTTTTCCCCTATATGGCTTATTTTTTACAACCTATATGAGTTGATTTAATATTTATTAAATGGGATGCGAAAATAACCCAACAATAAGCTTTTATTTTTCTGGACTTGCTGTTGTTTGGTTATCTTTCACAATATGATGAATCTTTAACACATGGTACAGAAACAAGCGCTTCGCAAAGCCTTTACAAAGAATTATGCTTTTGCTATTAATATTCAAAACTCTCTGCAATTTTTTCTTTTCGCTTTACTATATCTCTTGTGAAGATTCAGCTGAAAGCTCATATTTTGCTTTAGCAGGAATTTCTGCATATACTCTTTATAATACATTTATATTTGTGATACTTATTTTGATCAGTAAAGGGTTCGGGATAACTCGAGATGTCCTTGAACGTCAAGAAGTTACTTTAATAGCTATGACTATGGGTGCTGTATACTTAGCCTTTAGTGCTTATGTTATTAATTCTGAACTTGTTATAGTGCTAATTGCTATGTTTGCAACTTTATTTTATTTGACAATAAAATACTCATACTCCAATATAAAAACTTTACAAACCAAGCTTGGATATTTGATAAGCGAAAATATTGTTCAAATAATACCAGCAGTGAGACAAAAAATTTCGATGCTAAAGGCTTTTGTGGTTTTAGCTTATTTTTATTTTGCCCAGAATATCTTTACAATTGTGTTTTTAGTGATGGGAGTACAAATTTTTATGAATCCTGATCGGTCTTATAGAAATGGGATTGATATTTTTGCCGAGACATGCGACTCTATAGCTTTGTTATGGATTATGTATCTTTTCAGGTCTAAAGATAGAGGGGTTTATTTCAACATTTCGGTGATAGGAAACGAAGCGCCTGCTCAATCTTTGCCTCCTTTTCTTAAAGCTGGGATTCCCAAGGGAATTGATGAAGAAGACCAAGGTGATGTCCCATTGGTAGTATTTTGTCCTCAAGAATTCGATAGAAGTAAGAGTTATTTAGATCACCCATATAGGAGACTTATGATAGCTACACCGATCCTAAAAGCACCAATTGAAAGATTTGAAGAAGAAAGACCTTAAATGGCTGTTTAATTAATCTTGTAAAAGTGGTAAAAGCTGTTTATTTTTTATTTAAAAATTACAAAATCAGATTTTCCATTTTAAAAGATCGTTAAAATTAAATAGAAATGAAGATCATTATTTTATTCATTTGCTCATTAGTAGCATTTAGCATGAAGTCATGTGAGCTTTGTATCAAGCTTTCTCAGTATAATTTTGATTATGCCCCTTTACTTGATCAAAACTATTGCCAGGATGATTATAATTGTCAGCAAGCAGTCAGAGAAATTTCTTATCGTTATATGTCAGGGACTTCTGGCACTAACCCTTGCACAAGAGATCCTTATAATTTTGACTGTTCTAGCTTTGGAATTAAAGTTTGCTCCCAAATACTTGATAGCTCTTGTGGGGGGTTCAGTTTTAGAGGATCTTCTCAGTCAAGTGCTGAGTCTGGCAATATTTCTCAAATCATGAGCTTAAAGGAGCAGCTTAGTAGACTAGAAAACGAAGCAAATGAGGTAGAAAAACAAATGCAAGGGGAAATTTCAAGGCAAAAGCAAAAATATATGAACATCTTGGAAAGGCTAAATGAGCTGCAATCAGGTATTTAAAATGTTAATAATAGTAGTTGGAGTAGAATCATATTAAATTATAGTCTATTTTCATATGGAACAGAAACACGCTTATTTTCCTAAATACTCATAGCCCAAACCTTTAATTGTGAGTTAATAAATGGAAACAGATTCTGACTCAATCTTTAAGAGAATTAAGACGATTTATCAAGCAACTGACTTAGTAGAAGAGAACCACACACTTTGGGTATTTAAAAATGTTCAAAAAGTTCAAGGTCTGGAAGAAATCGGTAGAGAAGAACTATTCCGCCATCAAATTAAAACCTCATGTCAAAAAATGTCTCATAACGGGATAATTGTGCGACCAAACAAAAATGCTACAGTAATGATTATAGGTAATCATTCAGCTGGTAAGAGCTCTTTTATAAATTGATACGTAGGTGAAAATCTTCAAAGTACAGGGATCGCTCTTGAAACATCTCATTTTACTATGGTCACTCATGGAGCAAAGTCTCAGGAAATAAAAAGTGAAGGAACTTTACGCTTATACCCTTTCTTGCACGAACTTTTGCAGCATGGCGATAAAAAAATCTATGGCACCTTTTTTGCAAATTTGAACACAAAGGTTTGCAATAGCACTGAAAGATCTTTTGAATGTGTTGATTTTATTGACACCCCAGGACTAACTGATGGAAATGTGAAATACCATTGTGACATATTAGAAGTAATGAAATGACTTTCAAAATACGTTGACTTAGTTCTAGTGTTCATGGATCCTGTTGGCCAAGGACTTTGCAACAAAACAATTGATATGGTCGAATTTCTTTGCAAAAATTACCCAGAAAAGCTAAAAATTTATCTGTCAAAAGCTGATCAAATAGAAAATGAAGAAGATCTTAATAAGCTTTATTTTCAAATTTCTGCTTCATTAACTGATAGACTTAATTTTCAGCATGGGCTGCATATATACCCATTCAGCATCTTAAAAAATGAATTGCCGTTTCCTAATCGACGAGATATTATATGTAAAGACATAGACTCCTGTATAAGTTTCAAAACAGAAAGAAATATAAGCAGTTTATCAGTAGATTGCATATTTGTGAAAGAGCATTGCAACTTTTTATTAGAAGGAGATGATTATCTTAGGACCCAAAAAAACCGAGTCTATATGCTACGAATTCTAGCTTTTACTATACTTGTCTTGATTATTTTAAATTGCTTAAATCTTATTCCTTTGCCTATAAATGATTTATTGCTTGTTGGGGTCGGACTTTTATCTGTTATTTCAATCGTGGTCTCCTTTATGATAGACAAAAAACCATTCAACTCACAACAAAGAACTAGGCTTCTTAAGTGGCAAAAATACTCAGAGGAATCATTAGCAGAATTAGAAAGAATTAAAGAACTATATTATGATAATATCTAATCAATAATCTTTTTAGACTTATTAATTGCGTCTAAGCATCATTTCCGTGAATTCTCTGAAGTCAATCACTCCATCTCCGTTTTGATCTACTTCATTAATAATTGCTTGCCACACTGAATCGCTATAATTTTTATGCCTCCCTAGCATTGCTTTTAATTCTTCAGCTGAAATGCTTCCACTTCCGTCTAAATCAAAAGCTCTAAAAGCAGCCTCCAGTCTATCTCTTGATAATAATCTATTAGAATGAATAGTGGCTGCTATAAATTCTGTATAATCGATTTCTCCGGACTGATCAGTGTCGACCTGCCTCATAATTCTATCAACCTCGCCTTCGATATCTTCAACTGCATATCCATATAACCGTTGATAACCTTCAATAAGCTCTGCTCTTGATAAAGTTCCACTGTTATCACGATCTAACGATTTAAAGACTTCAAGCATTTCTTCTCTTTCTTCTTTCGTTGAAAGCTGAGAAGCAATAAATGCAAAAGTAGCTTTTTGAAGTGACCTTTCTGTCCTGAAACTTTGGAGGTTGGTAAATATTGATCTTGTTGCTTCTGGGTTTATTGGGACTCTGCTTGCATTGTGCATCCAAGGGTGCTCAAGTGCTTGTCTGGCTGAAACACGTGTCTCAATATCAAATGTTAACATTTTGGTAATTAAATCTTTGGCTTCAAAACTAATGGAATCCCATTCTGGAGATGGGAAGCTGAATTTCCCAGTAGCTATTTTTCTCATAATAGCCTCATCAGTGTTGCCTCCAAATGGAGGGTATCCAGCTAAAAAGATGTAAAGGTTAACTCCAGCACTCCAGACATCACATTTCTCATTGTATCTTTTTCTTAAAACTTCTGGAGCAATGTAGTAAGGAGTCCCAATTTTCTCAGTCAAAACAGATCCATGATTGAAAAATTGTGCTGTTCCAAAATCAATGACTTTTAAGTTTGCATCTGGTGCACCAGTGTCTAAAAGTAAATTTTCTGGCTTAAGATCTCTATGAACTACACCTCTTTCATGGCAATATGCAATAACAGATAAAACCTGCCTTATATATTCGGCAGCGACGGCTTCTGACAATGAACCATTGTTGATGATTCTATCAAAAAGCTCTCCACCAGTGCAAAGTTCAGTAATTAAATAGTAGTTCTTATCGTCTTGGTAAAACTCGTAAATTTTCAGCACATTTGGATGGTCAAGTGATCTTAAGATTGAGACTTCATTGAAAAAGGCGTCCCTTTCTTCGTCGTTTTTCAGTGTTTTTTTATGGATGACTTTTACTGCTCTTTCCTCTCCAGTAACTCTATGAGTGATTTTTCTTACGCTTCCATAAGCCCCATCCCCTAGCTTTGACCCAATCCTATAAGTATCTCTAAGCTTCCCACTTCTTTCGAGAACGAAATCTCCTTGTGTGATTCTCAGCCCTTGCATATTGGATCGTTATTAATACAAGTTTATTATTTAATCATTGAATTTTATCAGCATTATTTTTTATGACCATTTTAAGGCTAAATTATAAAAAGAATTGATTAATGATTTTAATCGACTTCATCCATATTAGAAGCTGGCCCTTCTAGTGGAGGTAAATCTTCTTCAACAGCAGCACCTTCTTCAACTTCTTCGTCTTCGATACTCAACCCAAGCTTAATCATTCTGTGAATTCTGTTAGAAAATACATTTGGTTCTTCAAGGCTGAACCCAGATGTCAAAAGAGAAGTCTCATAAAGTAACCATATTAGATCCTTTACAGTCTTGTCTGATTTGTCTTCGTCGCTCTTTGCTTTGAGTTTGATGACAATTGGGTGTTTTGGATTGATTTCCATGGTCTTCTTTGATTGCATATAAGCACTTGTAGAAGAGTCTCTAAGTGCTTGGGCTTTCATAATTCTTTCCATGTTAGCAGTCCACCCATACTCCCCAGTGACTAAGACACATGGGGAATCAGAAATTCTGCTCCCAACCATGACTTTTTCAACCTTGTCACCTAAGACATCTTTAATTAATTTGCAGAGGCCTTCGAATTGAGCTTTTGATTCTTCAAAAGCTTTCTTTTCTTCCTCAGACTGGTCTAATTCAAGGCCCTCCTTTGTGATGCTTTTCAGTTTCTTTCCGTCGAATTCTTTAAGCTGTTGTACTGCGTACTCATCGATTGGGTCAACCATATAGATGACTTCGTAGTTTTTCTTCTTTAAAGCTTCAATGAATGGCGAATTTGCGACTGATTGCCTGGACTCACCAGTGATATAGTAAATATCTTTTTGTCCTTCTTTCATTCTGGACACGTATTCTTTCAATGAAATCATATCATCTCCAGACTTGCTTGTATGGTATCTCAACAATTCAGCGATCTTGGTTCTATTTGTGGTGTCTTCGTGAATTCCAAGTTTTAAGTTCTTTGAGAACTGTTCATAGAACTTCTTGTAATCTTCATCGTTAGCTGCTATTTCGTTGAATAGTTCAAGACATTTTTTAACAAGAGTCTTCTTGATGACTGACAAAATTTTGTTTTGTTGAAGAGTTTCTCTGGAAATGTTAAGAGGCAAGTCTTCAGAATCTACAACACCTTTAATGAAAGATAAGAACTCTGGAATCAACTCGTCGCAATCGTCCATAATGAAAACTCTTCTGACGTAAAGCTTGATATTGTTGCGCTTCTTTCTGGTTTCAAATTGGTCGAAAGGAGCTCTCTTTGGAACAAAAAGAATGGCTTTGAACTCCAGCTGGCCTTCAACTGTGAAGTGTTTCACAGCAAGGTGATCTTCCCAGTCGTTAGTGAGGGATTTGTAGAAAGCGCCGTATTCTTCTTTTGTGATGGATTCTGGAGCTCTCATCCAGAGTGGCTTGGTTTTGTTTACTTGCTCGTATTCGTGAGAAACTTCTTTTATTTTTTTGGTTTTTTTCTTTTTCTTCTCTTTTTCTTCTTCCTCAGTGACTTCTTCAATCTTAGGTTTTTCTCCTTCTTCTTTTTTATCTTCTTCTTCATCTTCACTTTCACTGACTTCTTTTTCCTTAGTCTTTTCAACGTAGAGTTCAATAGGGAACCCAATGAATTGTGAGTGCTTCTTAATAAGCTCTTTAAGCTTCTTTTCTTCTAAGAACTCCAATTGATCCTCTTTAAGTGTCAAAATAACCTTTGTACCTCTTGTTAGTCTTTCAGAGTTTGGATTTTCATCTAAAGAGATATTGAAAGTACCACCGGCTGTGGATTCCCATACATACTGCTGGTCATCATTGTTTTTGCTGATTACAGTAACTTTATCAGCTACAAGGAATGCTGAGTAAAAACCGACACCGAACTGTCCAATCATGCTGATATCAGCACCTGAGCTTAAAGCTTCCATAAAAGCCTTGGTGCCTGACTTTGCAATAGTTCCTAAGTTCTTGACCATTTCTTCCTTTGTCATCCCAATGCCAGTGTCAATGATCGTAAGTGTGTTGTTGGTCTTGTCTGGGATAACTTTGATAGCAAGACTATCTTCAGTGGAAAGGACTTCATGGTTTGTAAGAGATATGAACCTTATCTTGTCTAAAGCGTCTGAGCTGTTAGAAATGAGCTCTCTCAAGAACACTTCTTTGTTCGAATAAAAAGTGTTGATGATTAAGGACATCAACTGTTGAATATCTGCATTGAAAGCGTAGGTCTCGGTAGTCATTTTTATATAGAATATGATTAGTCTTTAGCCTAAAATGCAGAAAAGAAGGTTCTAGAAATGGAGGATGGGTGATGGAGAGGCATTTTTATTTGAAGGAAAGCCTTGGGAATAATAAGTAGAAGCTTACAATGAAAGCAAAAGAGATAATATTTGTAGAAATTTGACAAATCAAAATTTAAAGAAGAAAATAGTGATAATAGAGGATATATGAGAGATTTAGGATAAGGCGGGAATCATTAGAAGTGCTTTGGATTCTGTAATTTTGTTTGAAAAGATATCGCAAAGATAAAATAGCTTGAAAAAAGAAATATTAAAACCTAATATCTGAAATACTTACTCTTTACTCTTAGCAAATTCAAAATCTAATCTCTGACTGAATCATAATGAACCTCAAAGCTGTTTTAAGTAATTGAGCTGCTAGCAGATATTCAAGAAACCAAATCTCAATCATATAAGCAACCCCCTTGCTTTTATATTTACTTTCAAAGAAAAATTTTACCAAACTGTCATAATTTTTGTACTTTTTTTAAAATGAAATTTTAATTTCAGAAGTATAAGATTTTTTAGAAATAAATATAAGGTTTTTAGAAATGTAAGCTTATTAATTACACTTTAAAATCCACTTGAAATAGGAAACTTTATCTTAGATAAATGGGGAGCATCATTTGTTCTGTAGGAACATCCTGCTGCTCTTGTTTGTGCAATGCTTGCTCAAGTTCATTGGATGCATCTGTTCGTCTAGATAGAAAATTAGAACACTTAAGTATTCTTATCGTCGCAATTTGTATAGGTTTATTGCTTTACTATTTTGGGGATGATGCTCTATCATTTCTAGAACTTTTCGGATTAGATCCTATTACAGGTCAGCAAGCAATTTATCATATGAGCTTCAGCTTAACAGTCCTTTTCTTACTCATACTGATTTTCACACTTATTAATGAATCTATCATCAACCGTAAATTTCATATAGGAGGATGCTGAACTGCAAAATTTCTTTGTTTTTTGTCTCTTTGTTTATTATCTTTTGCGATTGGTCATTCATTCTTTGTATTATTTACATAGGATTATTATTATATTTTTGCTACCTATGCTTCTGTTATATTTCTTATCGCTCAAGTTTTAGTTGTTATTGATATAGCATATACATGGAATAGTAATTGATTTGAAAAATATGAAGAAGGAAATAATTATTCTTATTATTTAATATTTTCAACTGGATTTGCTTGAATAGGAAGCGTAACTTGCACAATTTTTAGCTTTTACTGATTTGTAGGCACAGATTGTGATGAAAATTTGTGACTGATAATTTCAACAGTCATTTTAGGGGTTGCGTTGACTATTTTTTCAATCTCTGGATATGTGGATGATGGCTGTAATTAGTTATTTAGCCCTTTTTACAAGCTCAATCGTTAATCTCTATCTTATTTATACATGCTGGGATGCTCTTGCAGGTGAAAAATCTCATTGCAATTCAATATCAGGTCCTCTGACAAAAATCATTAGTTTAATTCTCAGTCTTCTTTTGATGGTAGTTATCTCTGCATATATCAGTATAGATCAAGATGCAAGTAATGAAATTCAGTCTGAGGATGTAGAAAAGCCTTTATTAAATAGAAAAACTACCCAAGATCCAGATCGTCATATTCCAGTAGATACAAAGTCAATGCTCTATTTTCACTTATTAATGGTGTTTTCTTCAATCTATATCGCAGTACTTCTAACTGACTGGGATTCCCAAAAGTAATTACTATGCAGCTCAAATATAGGTAAATGGATTAAATTTTCTTCTCTATGGCTTACTGCTGCGTTATATCTATGGACTATGCTATCTTCCTTTGAACGCCATTAATCTCAATACTTTTAATAAAAATAATTAAATGGGTTGTGGTAGTATCCAAAATAATTTCAATGATCAGGCCAAAGAAAGCCCTGGAGCACATCGTCCTTATCCAGCGGATGAAAGAAATAAGCTACCTAAAGTGGTTTTGAGCTCATTCGACACTATACTTCAAAAAGGAACTGGCAATAAGAAGCCAAAGCCAGCTATTAAGACACAAAAAAGCACCAAAACCGAAGATCTATCTTTTGATCAAACTACTTTAAATCAATTAAACAAAGAAAACCAAAAAATCGAGGATCCAGAAAAAGAAACGATCAACGAAATCCCTGAGCCTAAAATAGGAGCTTTTATCGAAGAAAAAAATGAGCAAGATGAAGGAGAAAAGATTGAGATCGTTGATAATAACAAAGTTACAGATGATGGAAGAATTAGCCCCGGAGCACCAAAAATTGAAGATATGTATGAAGAAAACGAAGAGGTAGAAAATGTCGACGTTGAGAGGCTTAAAAGTGAGAGAGCACAAAAGGAACTTGCTGCTCAAGAAGAAGCAAAGGCAGCAGTAGAAAGATTAAAAGAACAAGAAAATGCAGATATAGCAGAAAAGAAAGAAAAAATTGATGCAATGGAAGGAGAAGCTTTTACAATTTTATCCAAATATACATAGACTCCTTGAATTGATAAGGAATAATGATAATTATAAATATCTCGCTAAAATTTGTATTTTTTGTATTGCTGGCAGTTATAATCTTAGAGATTTGCATTATATAACTCTTAACTGATTTAAAGTGAGATTATATTTGAATATTGCTAATATTATTAACTAAAATTCGTCGATCATTTTGAATTAAATTATAAATTAATCATTGCTAAAAATTATATTTATTAATTAATTTTGAAATTTACCAAATTATTTTATCCTATTATTTAGAAATAAGTGCATGTAGTTGGTTATAATCTGTGAATTTGATTCTGAGAATCAAGTAATAAATCAATTTTTTTATATTTCCATTAATAAAATTAATTCTTATAAATATGAGTGCAGAGCAACCAGAATCATATCCTCCTAACCAGCAAGCACCTCAAAATCAAGGTCAGCCAGTTTATTTTGCAATGGGCCAAGCTCCTTATCAACCTCAGGGAGCCGGAATGCCTCCTCAATATCAAAATTACCCACCTCAAGCTTATTCACAAAATCCTCCTTATCAGTCTTATCCAGGTAATCAACCATATGGACCTGGCCAACCTTTTCCTTATCAACCTAACCAAGCTTATCCAGGCCAGCCAGTATATAATGCTCAGCCTGCTGCTCCAGCAGCTGTCATAATTGAATCGACGATAGTCACTACTCGCGTATATGGATTTGACCCGATTCAAGTAACTTGCCCATACTGTCATCACACAGCATTAACAAGAATCGAAAGGACACCTGGAATGATGGTTTGGATGATGTGCCTTATTTTACTCTGCCTGTTCCCATTTTGCTCATGCTTGCCTTTTTGTATTCCAAGTTTATTTGATGTAAATCACTACTGTGGCCATTGCTCCAAGAGATTAGGGGTTAGAAGAGCTTTATAAGGCTATTTTGATCATAAATAAATAAGATAGATTTTTTGTAACGCTCTAAAGATTGTGCTTGGAGAAAATTAAAATGGACTGGGTTTTCATTGCAGGCAAAAGCTTTAAAACTTAAAATATCGTGAATTGATTTTATAAAACTTTTATATAATAATTATAACTACTGCATCAAAAATGTCTAAGATTTATTGCACCCCTTAAAAGATACATCATTTTTGAATAATTCAGGCAGATTATAAATAATAAGCCTAATCTTATTTTAAGTTATGAAATAATATTTTATTAACCAGATCAGCTATTTATAAATTTTTAAACAATAAATTTACTTGTCTTAATCTTCGCTGCATAATTTTGTGCCTTTTGTAGCTGTGCATCTGCAATTTTAAGGATTCTTTTCATATGCTCATCTTCTTCTTTTTTTGCAGCTTCCAGTAGCTCATCACCTCTCCTAAGCGTTTTTTCAGAAATTTGATTTGTACTAGCTGACTTATTCATTCTTTTCTTATCTGCACTATTTTTATTTGATAAATTTATATTTGGGTTCTTTACGGTAGTTTCAGGGCTTTTCAGGTAAGCCTGTGAGGCCGCTAGAGGATATCTTTTATCCAAATATTCATCTTCACTGCCATCTTCTTCAGCTATTAGTTCATTAATATCAAAATTTTCTTCATCTTTTAACTGCTCAGCAGTCATTTCTCCAAGCCCTTGCCATGTAAATGGATTTCTTGCTTTCATTGCGACGTTTCTCTTGGCATAAGAAACATTTTGCGAGGTTGCCTTGGTGGTAAGAGATACAATTGCATCAGATGGGGCCCTATGAGTTGCTGTTTGCGTCAAAAATATATTTGGCTCTCTAAACGTTTTTTCAGGCTTTTCAATAGTTCTGATAGTTGTCGAAGCAATCCTGCTATCAGGTGATCTTCTTGGCTTTGGCTTATACTTTTTAGCAATGTCGTTTTCTGGTAGCCTTGTATTAGGCCCACTTCCAAAAGGAACTAAAAATCCTTTTAGTTTTTTTGAATATATATTTGCGTCACTACATCCTATATATTCATAAAATTTAGTTAATTTTTCCCCTTTTGGCATTGCTTTTGAGTCAGTTTCATTGATTTTGTCATACTCTTCATCATAGTAAAGTGCTGATATTTCTCGTATTGCGTTTAAGAAATGAGTCTCTGTCATTTCCTTTTGTAATACCGAATTTTTTAAAAAGATTTTCTGAACTTGCTCTTTTGTCAGAACTTTTTTGTCAGGCAGACTATGCGCATCCATAAATTCAAAATCCCTACAAAACCTTAAAAACTTGCCAAGAGTTAAGGTTTCTAAATTTTTTAGTATATCATCAAAAGTGGGTGTTTTTCCAAGCATAGACTGCTGCTTCGCATAGTATGAAAAAATTTCATGAAGCCCAATTTTGCATAATTCTTCAAATGATTTTTCTTTTTTGATTTTATTCAAGTAAGGCTTCTGCAATGATTTTAATTGCTCTCTGAGCGTAATGATTAAGTTATCAATAACTGAAGTATCTTCTCCATTAGAAATTTTTTCATTTCGCAATTTTTGATACTCTTTAATTGTTTCTATTAGTTTTGTCTGTAGATCTGGTGCTGGTGGTTTTGGAGAATCTGGAGGTAGGAATGGAGGCCTGTGCTTTTGGTACCAAGAATATATCAAAGACAAAAATTCTTCATAAGTTATTGTTTGGCATTGGAAGGCAGGAGTGTCTACCACAGGAGAGCCTAAAGGCAATGGTGACATATTAAACTTTTGAGCTAAGTTGGATTGTTCAAAGTAATTACTCTGTGAATTATGATTCGCAAATGTTTCCATAGGATCTTGGATAGACAATTGAGGGTCATTGCTAGCTCTATCTGTAATTTTTATTTCTGGTGCAATATTAGCAGAAATGGATGAATGACGAGATTTTCGACCAGTGCTACTTCCTTTGATATTTGAAATATCTTGGCCATTTTCGATCAAAGTGCTTTCACTTTTCTTCAGTCATTCTCCAAGAATTTTAGAGAAGTCGTCAAACTCATAATCATTGACTCTGAGCTTGCATTTTTCCATTAATTCGCAAAAGGCCATGAAATAGTCTTCATTTCTAAGCTTTTGCCTTACTCATACTTCCCATAGCTCAACTCTTCTCTGAAACTCCTTAAAATCTTCATTCAGTTCATTTTTTCTCGCTTCACTTATTGTTGATATTGACCCATTTCTGGATTCAATAAATTGTTCTTTATAAATATTTGATATTGACCCTTTGCTTGGCTCTACATTTTTTGTTTTTCCAATGATAGAAAAAGATTCTTTGTTCGAGCCAATCTCAATCTCTCTATCAAATAAGCTATCATTTTGCTCTCCTTCATTTTCAATGAAAATTTCTTCATTTGCTTTATTTTTTATTGAGGACTTTATTAAATTCAAAATTTCCTCATAAGGGATATTTCTATAATAAATATTACTTGTTTGGGTCGTGCACTCCTACTTTTTCTATGATACTATTTAAATTGTAATGAATATAGGTCATAAACTCCTTTAAAATGTACTTTCAATCAGAAATAGTGGCTATTTCTTTTTCTGATAGAATTAAATCGTACATTTCTTTCATGACTTTTGCGTTTTCTTCAATTTGATTAAGAATTCTTTGATCTTCGTTTGCAGGGTTTTTATACATTTTATTTTATTATTGTAACTTATAGTGTGATTTGGTAAAAATGGGAAGTCTCTGTAATAAAAGTTATATTGAACGTCCTAATCCAAGAAGATCAACGAAACGCCACACCTATACTGTGAGTATTAAGTCGTTGTATAAAATCGGTAAAATATTAGGGACAGGGACCTTTGGGATAGTCAGAATTGGCTCGCCGAAATCAAATCCAAACCATAAGGTTGCCATAAAAACAATAGATAAAAGTTTGGTTAAAAATCTTGACAAAATGAGGGTTGAGGTTGAAATTTTGGTAGGACTAGATCACCCAAATATTGTAAGACTTTATGAAAGCTTTGAAGATGATAGATATTTTCATATTGTTATGGAATTATGTGAAGGAGGTGAATTGTGAGATAGCATAATATCCAAAGGACATTACGAAGAGAAAGATGCAGCTGAAATCATGAAAAAAATCTTAAGAGTAGTAAACCATTTGCATAAAACCAATATATGCCATAGAGATTTAAAACCTGAGAATTTTATGTTTGATAGCAAAGAGCCTGACGCAGAATTAAAATTGATTGACTTTGGCTTATCACAAAAATTTGGAAACAAATGTAAAAACATGAAGACAATAGTTGGAACACCATATTATGTAGCTCCAGAAGTCCTTAAAGGATCATATGGATTTTTATGTGATATGTGAAGTGTGGGAGTAATAATGTTTATACTCCTTTGTGGTGAACATCCATTTTTAGGAAAAAATCAGGGCGAACTTTATTCTAAGATTTTAAAGGGACAATATGAATTTAGCTCGAGCCAGTGATCAAAAGTAAGTGCCCAAGCAAAGGATTTGATCAATAAAATGCTTGCATTAGAACCGAAGCGCAGAGTTACTGCAGAAGAAGCTTTAAAGCATCCTTGGTTTGGCTTTACAGAAGCTAATAAAATTCATCTAAATCCTTCTCTTGTTGATTCACTGAAAAATTTTAAAATTTCGAGCAATTTTCAAAAAGAAATTTTATCATATGTTGTTAATGAATTAACCCATGATCAAATTAAAGATTTAAAAGAAGCCTTTAATAGCATAGACACTCAAAAAAACGGATTTATTACTCTATCAGATTTCATTACAGTTCTAATTACCTCAGATGATAGTAGTCCGAAAATAAAAGAAATTGAAGCTGCGTTTCACAATTTAGATTATAATCAAGATGGGAAAATTAATTATTCAGAATTTTTAACTGGGACTTTGGCTACAAAAAATGTCATAAATGAAGAAAAATTATGGTCAGCTTTTCAGCATTTTGACCCGAATGGCACAGGAAAAATAACTGCAACTTCATTGAGAAGTGCTTTAAGGCGAGCTGGAAAAGCAAATGTAGATGCATCTCAGCTTATAAGTGAAGTTGATTATGATCAAGATGGAGAAATTAGTTTTGATGAGTTTAGGAGGATTGTTCAAGGCAGGTAAACATTAATAATTATTAAAAGATCTATCATTTTTTTTGTTTCAATGAATTCAGAAAATTGGTAACGAAGATGAGGTGGATTGTGACAAGACAATCCTTAGTCATATGAATCTTATATGTATTGAAGCTAAGAAAAGAGCGATTTTTAGACCTAACATGCTAAGTCAAAATTTGCTGAAGTTAAATAGGGATTTTATTGCTTCTTTAAGTGCTATGGCATGGAAAATATAGTGCTGATTTTGCCAGAGGAGATTTTTTTAATGATGTTGAAAATTTAGCAGAAGATTTGAAAACATGGGATTGAAAGATAAAATTTTATATGCAATTATAACCCAAAATTGGGTGATAACCCCTAAGTATAAGTATATAAAAGACACTTTGAATTTTATATACAGTTAAAAACCATAACTTCTTATTAGCCTACTTAAATGTATGAGGCCCAACTGAACTAATCCCTGTGAATCCATCGTCATCATCAATTCCTGGACCAACATTTACTACTAGCTGTATTTTTGCAAAAGCTAGAGGAAGTAGTCCTGAATATGTGTATGCAATAATAAAGTAAGGAACTGCGTAATGAAATGTAAAATCAGTTGTAGTGTCGTTTAAATTAAGTAAAGCTGAGGTAGGAATTACCGAATAAATAATAAACGCCTAAAGAAAAACCAACAGAAATAGCAAATCTCACCCATCTTCTCCAATAATCAGTAAGCCATCAAAACATTGTGAGTTTTTTAGAGAGATGCATTGATCCTGCTACTAGGCCAAAATTATAAAATATTCAAGCAGACCTATAAAAGGATGTAGAGCCTCCAACATCGTTTTTTAGGTTGCAATCCTTAGAAGCATTAGATATCCATCTGATATCTATATTACTAGTTAATGTAATTTCATCATAAATTGCTATTGCTCCAAGTAAGAGGAATAAAGTGCCAATATATCAATAAACTGAATATTTTTTGTTTGCCTTATACCTAAAGCAACTTTTCATAGTTAAATTCATGATTTTCTTATCGAAAGCAAAACAAATAATAATAAATACATAGCCATAGCAATAAGAAATAAATACTTGATGAGGATAATGCTCTCCCATGTATATCCCTCCATATCCCAGAGTTCCTAGGATTATATACGTGCAAGAATAAACGATTGTTTTAATTCATTTATCTTTTTTTTGAAAAAATTCCACGCTAAGGGATCCATAAACGACAGTTCCAAGCATGCACTCTGGGGAAGGCAAGCCAAATCCATTATCACAAGATATTCCTTTTATATCTTTATCACTCCAATAAGGTCTTGGCTCTCCATAAATCAAAGATATTAAACTGCCCAAGTACATCGAGAAACATCATATCAAAATAAGCCTTATTGCTCTTCTCGGATCATAAATATGATAAAGTGCTGGAGCAACTGCAAGTAAAAATACATTGTTAGCTATATAGGATAAATATCGAAAGAAATTATCAGAAGATTCAGTTCTTGATTTTTGTATATGAAGAACAATTCTTTCTCCTACATCCTCTATTGTTCCTCTTAATATTAATTCTAGCGGAAGTACTAAGACTAAGACTAGGAGAGCAAGACCTTTCACAAGAAGAGGCACAGTAACTAGCTGATCCTCTGTTATTGGCTTCTTTTCTTTTCGATATCGAGAAAGCATTTATTTTAGCGTCACCAATTTAATATTAGTAATTTACTGAGGGGACGAATATAAGCGAAAGATATGAGCTGTAAATAATTACACGATTTGTTGTGGATTTTTACCTATTTTTTATTTGAAAAGTATATATGCTAAATTAAGTTTGAACTTTTAAAATTCGAATACTATAGGCTAACCTTATACTTTTACTAAATCATGGGCATGCTAATATATTTTAATAGAGAACTGTCTTATAAATTATAAGCTTAATGTAGCCTATATTGGGGTTTTATTAGCAGCTTTTAAAATTAATAAAAATATGTTGTGAAATTATAATGTCTCAACCTGCTTCAGTATAAGAAACTGATAATTCTTGTTTTTAGTCATATCCCTTTTAAATTTCAATAAAGATATAAAACTGTTAATTTAAAATAAGTGTAACAATGATTTTAATTTGCATAAAATTTGAATTTTCATTTTATAGTCACTTACAAGCAACTAAATTTCTTAATTATTTCTTAATATTGTCCTTTGAATAGTTCTTATAAAATTCTTTGAATTTCAATAATCCTTGATATTGCTTATAGTTGTCCTTCATTGTCAGATACTCTATATTTGTCCGTTTGCTCAAACGAGCCACAACTTGGATTAATCCACAGCATACTAAAACTGAAATAAATGAAAGAATGCCTACTATTGCTAATTTATTTCTATGGAATAAATTATCGTTATTGACTTCAGAAGTTCTGCTACTCAACTGGATAAAATCTAATATAAATAATACTCGGTGAATCATCTAAAAATGACTCTTCATCAGCTGTGGGACGAAAGGCTGGATTTTTGTTATACTCTATGGTGCTTTGGAAAATTGTTTTTGAAGCCGAAGCAATGAGGACCAGGTGCAAGAGTAGGATTGCTTGAGTTTTCATATTATAAAACGGATATATGTAGTTCAGCGGGAAAGATTTATAATAATACTTAATTTTACTTATTATAATGAAGGATCAATGAATAATGACATGATCTTAAGCCTACATATATTAAATTATTATATTGACGTTTAAATTTTTTTTATATGAAATAATTTTTTGATACTTATTATTCTAAAAATTCCTTGAGTTAAATAGTTTTGCAATCTTAATTTTTAACTAAAGACAGATCATTATGTACAAAGAAGGATGTGTAAACAAATATTATGGACAACAAATATTATTTAGAGAATCATAAAATGATATGCACAAAGTTGCAATGATTTATTAAGTCATTAGCTTAAATCTTTATATATTGAATTTAGTAATCAAACATGTAGCACTATTTGCTGGTATCTTATAATGAGTTAAATCTCAAAATTTTTATTATACTTTTAATTGAATTGCTATTTTTTGATTTTCATCTTTTATATATCTTGAATTAGCCTGTAATCACTATTTTCCTTAATAAAGTTGCTTATTCTTAATTGTTAAGCTCGGATCTCTTATCAAATAATTTGCTATAAATATGGGTAAAAAAGAAGTCCGAGAAATCCCCTGGAATCAAGTAAAAATTCCTATTTTAATCCTTTTATCAACAAGTATAAATACTGCTGTAAATCATAATTAGTTTACAATACCAATTTCAGGATTTTTTGTACTTGAAGTAAAAAGTGTAGACAGTTTACAGGATATCGGCTACTACTCAGGACTGCTAACTGTTGCATTTTGCTTAGGCAAGCTTATTTCTTGAAGATTTATAAGCTGGGCCTCTCTGCAATGTGGACACCGCTTTTTAGCATCATTACTACTATTTTTTTCAGTATTTTTAGCAATGCTCTTTGGATTATGCACTTCCCTTATTTCTGGTATAGCTATTAGATTTTTTGCTGGTATCTGCACAGTGCCTCAACTAATAAGCAAGATCCTATTGAGACAACTTTCCCAGCCTTGTATGGAAAAGTTTTATCAAGTTACTTATGTTGCAGTTATTGTACAAACAATCGGGTTCGTGATTGGAATTATTATTGGTGGTGCAACTTCCTATATAAAAATTGATGAAGGTTCAAGAATTGGAGATTTTATTAACACTCATCCTTTTCTAATCCCATCATTCATCATTGGGCTTATTGAGTTTTTAACATTTATATGTGTTTTATCTCAAATCGCAGACAATCCTGTACCAATTTCTCAGCCTCAAAGCAAACCAAAGCCTGCTGCGAAGCCCAAAAAAGATCAAGTGAAACCTGGAAAATATATAGAACTTGATGAGACTAGAAAGAATGAAGAAGGTAAAGATGAAGGTCCAATAACAGAGAGAAAAGAAAACCAAAATGAAGAAGACGAAGAAGAACTTCCTAGCTATCTCCAAGTCTCAGGAATTGACTTAATACTTGATGATTCTGAAGAGCCTAAAACGTCAAGCAGGAATGATATTCAGTATTTTTCTCCAAGGTATCCAGTAAAAAATGTTGATTATAAAAAATGGCCGATGAGTGCAAGAGGAGAAATAGGAAAAGTTTTTCATATTGATAATGAAGGTGAAGAAGAACTGGCTAGAGAAAGGGATGAGCCGGAAAGCAGTGAGCCAGAGCGTGCAGAAAATATTCAAAATATCAAGCATACTCACATTTCTTTTGTAGAAGAAGATTTTGATGAGCCTACTGAAGGAGATTTTCAGCCACCAGCTCAGAATTTTACCCTTGAAGATCCATTTAGGAGAGATTATGAACATTTTTACGAAGAAAAAGCAGTGATATATGCTTTGGTGCATTTAGCTATCTTTTCACTTTGCTTTGCATGCATAGAAGAGTTTTTTATAGCATGATTTGTGATACAATTTGATATGAAAAATATTGAAATAACAGTTATTCTAAGCATCTCATATTTATTTGGATATTCCTTGCATATTTATGTAATGCCAAAGCTACTAGACTCAGTACCTTTATGGAAGACAATAAGAGTAGTTTCTTACATTCTGATAGGTCTTTCAATGTTTTTTGTCCCTATAAATTATTCTACTGAGCCTATCTTGATTTTTGTGATGCTAGTAGCTGTCATAACACTTTTTAAATTTTTATCCTGCATCCTGCTTACATCCTCAAGGCTGTTTATTAGCGATTCTGTAAATATCCATTGCAGAGAATCTCTTGAAATTTATGCTGATGAACTTGGACTTGCTTTTAAAATATTTGGAAGTTTGGTTGGACCTTTATTGCTCTCAGCATTTGTTGATTCGCCTATTCCTCTCCCTTTAGTGCTTTGTGCATTTTTGATATTAATTTCTTGATTATTGACACTTTTAAGCTTCAAACATTTCCCAAGATTCAATGTATACCCTTATAGGGTATAATTTATAATATCTAATTACCGTTATAAATAATTAATTAAGATTTGCTAATATACACCTTGCACAATGGATAATGCAACTTCATTAACTCTTTGATTCCTTCAATATACCATTCGCAGTTCACTTTAAGCCTTAGCTCTATCAGATTTTCGAGGAAAACCTTATCTGCTTGCTTTAAAGCTTCCAAAAGATCGTGGCCATCTGTATATAAGCACAGCTTTTCTACGCTTTCAGGCAAAGTAATAAGTTCACAAGTTGTCAGTTCTGCTAATTCAGACCAATGGCGGAGATACATTGAGAGATGGTGCGGCGATAAATTCGTCGAGAGTGATTGCAATGGGCATTTTGTAAATGCATCAAAAAGATGAAATGGATGGTCACTCACTCCTGAAAATTGAACAGGAAAAATACACACTTTTTTAAGTACTTTTGATCTGCAGCTGAAACCTGCAGATAGCATCTCTGAGTTTGAATAATAAATAATTAGTTCAACAAGATTCTGAAGCCTTAAAATAGCTGCACAAAATTCTGACGTCAAATTTGCTCCGAAAACCTCAACTTTGCTAATTAATGGGAATTTTTTTACTAAATGCCTAACTCCAAATACAGTGATGTTCCCGCCAAAAGCGATCTCAACTAAATGTTTTAAATGTACACTTGGGTTTAAATCCTTGAAAATTGTATCATCAACACCATCACATCCTTTAATATTTAAAAATTTTAAGCCAGAAGCACTGATTAGTATTGTAAATAAAGACTGGGAAGACAAACGATTGCAGCCTTCAAGATTCAAAGTATGGACACGCTTAATAGGCAGCGTCATTGCTTTCTTTATGTGTGTAACTTGAAGGTTTTTACAATCAAGCAAAGATAAGTCTTGAATATATTGGTTTTTCTTGATTATCCTGATAACAACTTCTCCAGGGACTTCACGACCATTTAAAACTCTTACCTTCGTAATAAGATATGGAAGCGCTTGCAACCATTTTCTGGATACCAAACGAAATTTTGCTAAATTCCCACCAACATAGCTGAATATTATTCGCATGACATCCAAATTTAGATTATCCCAAGCAGAGTGGCTTGGCTTTTTTCGTTTTGCTTCTGTTTCTTCTATAGCTTCAACTGCAGATTTCTTTGAAGGGCCAGCTTTTATAGTATCTATCAGCAGGCGAAGAGTGTCAGGCTCAGCGTTACTTATATAAACTACTGTAAGAACTGGAGGGTTTTCATATCCTCTAAAACCATTGCACGAAGCATTATAATTCATCAATGTTATCCCTAATCTTCCATCAGCAATGCATTGCATACTGATTTTTTGGATATTTTCATTTGTAAATCGCTTGGGGATGAATTGGCTGTTTGGGATTGTAACACCTTTAGTTTTAGCTGCAATTGAAAACTGAAGTAATCCAGAGTCATGCACTGAGAATGTGTAAAGAACATTTTGAAGTCCTGGCCCGAGGAGTTTAGCCCCATTCCTTTCTATATTTAGCTTGCATGAAAATCTTGTCACTAGTCTCATATTAAAGTCTTGGTTTATGGATTAATAATTATTATGAAGAATAATTTTAGAATTTCAAAGGCATTTATTAAATATTTTCATCTCTTATTGAAAAAAGCAGCTTACTTTTCTTATCAATTTCTGAAGCTACCTCTACTAGCTCTTTTCTCAAAGAGGTCAAATCATAAGTGTCATCTTGTGATAAATGAAGTAAAATTCTATATCTCCCATTAAGTTCTGAAATTTCGTTTTCTATATCTTGCATTTGGCTGCTTTTATTATTAATATTTTTACTCTTTTTGAGATAAGATGGAACTCTGACATGCCCATGCCTTCTTGGTGTACTTCCAGAGCTTCTCTCTGAAGTTGTTGTAGATTCTTTTTCACTTCTTTTTATCTTTTCTATAGTTACTACTGGAATTTTGATACTTTTTGTGCTTCTTTTCGAAGAATCAGATCTCTTTGCTGATACTGATCTTTCTTTTAGTGATTTCTTCAGTGATTTATCTGTGCAATTTGACCTTGATTTATCTCTTTTGGTTGTTTTTGATTTATGAGTTTTCGTGCATTTTTTTGACTCTAATATTTTATTTTTCATTGAATCTTTTAAGAATTTATTTTCCTCTTCGAGTCTGTTTATTTTTTCATCTTGCTCAGCCTTAATATTATCGAAGTCTCCTCCAATTTTTTCTAATTTTAGCTGATACTTTTCTATAGCATCTTTATAATTATTTAAAGCTGCATTAAGTTCCTCATTTTCTTTTTCCTTCGTTTTTATAATTTCATATAAGCTTTTATTAGAATTTTCACTAAAATTTTCTTTATTTTTGCATTCCATTTGCTTTTTAAAGTGCTCAACCTGAATATTTCAGCTCTCCTTATCAATTTCATACTGCTCAGATAGGCGCTTATTTTCAGATTCCATAAAATCGCATCTCGACTTTAAAAAGTTCACTTTATCTTGCAGCTGCTTAATAGCAAGATTACTACTAGTGTTATTTCCTTCTTTTTCAGAGCAATTTTTCCGTTTTAGTTCCTCATTTTCTTGAAGCAGCTTATCCTTCTCATATTCTGCTGCGACTAATTTTTCTTTCAAAATTTGTATTTCTTCTTCACGATACACCAAATCTGGAGACTCATTTAATATCGTTGAATAATTTATTGAGGATTGTGAGTTCTGCATGGAATGATGCAGATTTGATGGGAATTTATTGCCACTTTTTCGGTTTTCAATTTCAATAGGAGTCGTTTGATTGAAAGAATAATTTGAAAATGAGTCTTCATCAAGCTTGTATTTTTGCACGATTGCTTCGATTTCGCTTGAAATTTTAAAAGGCTCCATTTAAATTTTTCAAAGCATGATTTCATAGCGTCATTAATAAATACTCATTTGGTTATGGAAGACAATAAAAACCCCATCGATGAGCAGAAGAAAAATCTCGCAATCCTGAAAAAAGCTTTATTAATAGAAAGAGAAGAGCGTGCTAATGCTAAACAAAGAGTTGATTTTTTGAATACTGATGTAACTAAAATCGAGCTTTTATTAACTCAGAAAGTAGCCTTTATATAGGTCACAGAAGTGCAGAGGATTAGCTTTGTAAATGATGATTTGAAGCATGAGATCCAGACTCTTCAATCTGAAGCTGAAAACGAAGGAGAAGCTTCTCCTTCTCAAAATGGGTCATTTTCTAGAGGATTTATGACATTAGATCAGCAAAATAAACAATTAGAGAAAAATATTGAGAGTGTTAAACAAGAAATTGCAGTTATGCACATAAATATTGACACAAGAAATAAGTAATTTTTATTAAGCGACAAAAAGAGATTATCAGAAAGTATCAAAAACTTTACTGAAGAAAATCTGCAAAAAATCTCTGCAGAAATCCAGCAGGATTTGCAGTTATCGAAAGAAAGGAATATTTTCTTGCAGTCTGCATACAAAACTTTAAGCAGAGAAAATGCATCATTGATAGATCGAATTTCTGCAAAGGAAGAAGAAGTCTCTGAGATGGAAGAAAAAGTCTCTAGAATTAATGAAGAAAAAAACAAATTAAAAAAGGTCGTTGAGTCCAGCTTAGAATATGAAAAAGTTTTAGTTGAGAGCTTAGCGAGGCACATTACAATAGAAAATGAAATGGCTGCAAAGCTGCTTGCGCTTAAAATAAGAATCAGTGAAGCTCAGTCATTTTACCAAGCTTTTGATGTAATAAATACTACCTCACTTATTAGTTCTGAAGCAAAATTAATATTAAAAAAAGAAAATAACGGGATCATGACATTAGAAATTCACCAGGGAAAAAGCAAAAAGACATATGATGTTGAGCAGATTAGCTCGATTTACCATCATCCAGACAAAATTAATAGATTTTGCCTTAGAATTGGTGAAGAAGGTGAAAAAGAATTTGAAAGCGAGGACACTGATAGAATTATATCTACCATAAGAGAGGTCCTTATTAGAGTCTTACAAAATTAAGCATTTTTATTATGAAACTAAGTAAAAAATTTCTAATTAGATCTGATAAATGTCTGATACTGAATTAGGAAACACAGAGTCTAAACACCAAGATAGTGAGTATAAATTCTCACATAGAGGAAATAGAAATAAGCGCACTGATGAAATTGAAGAAATGGAAAGAGAATTAATAGCTTCAAGATCACATCGAGGAAGAGGAAATAGAGGGCGAAGGTCAAACCAAAATTATAGAGGGCATGGAAGAAGAGATCAAGACTTCTCTTACTGTGAGAATCAAAATTCAAATCAGAATCCAAGAAAATGAGTCGTAAAAAATGATCCGAATCAAAAAGGTCATGGCAATCAAATAAAGCCAGCACAAAAAATAAACACAGACACACCAATTGATATTCCAAAGCCTCAAGAGCCATCTATACAGCCACCCCCTGTTTTAGCACAAGAAGAAAGCAAAGAGGATTTTAATTTAACTCTTCCCAATATAAGATCCCGAAAAACAAAAAACGTCGGTTTTGCAATAGAAGACGGCATAGACATTGAGGAATTCACAAAGCGAGTTCCAGTCCCAATGATTACCTATCCTTTTGAACTTGACACCTTTCAAAAGCGAGCTATCATGAGACTTGAAGAACATGAAAACGTATTTGTTGCAGCCCATACATCCGCAGGGAAAACAGTGGTAGCCGAATACGCCATAGCGTTGGCAAGGCAGCAAAGAGCTCGAGTTATTTATACTAGTCCTATAAAAGCTCTTTCTAACCAAAAGTACAGAGAATTTAAAGACTCGTTTGAAGAAGTTGGAATTTTAACTGGCGACGTCAGCGTTGATCCTGATTCTTTTTGCGTAATCATGACTACTGAGATTTTAAGAAGCATGCTTTATAAGGGATCAAGCAAGCTAAGAGACCTTGAATGGGTAATTTTAGACGAAGTTCATTACATTAATGATGCTGAGCGAGGAGTTGTATGAGAAGAAGTGCTAATTCTTTTGCCTCCTCATGTAAGAATTGTTATGCTTTCTGCTACAGCCCCAAACTATATGGAATTTTCTGATTGGGTCGGCCGAGTAAGGCAACAAAAAGTTTACGTCCAGGTGACTTTTCAAAGACCTGTGCCATTAGAGCACTGAATTTATGCCCAAGGCGAGCTTTATCAGTTTGTGGATATGCAAGGGGTTGTAAATGATGGAGTCTATGGAACTGTTATGTCTAAACTAAACACCAAAGATAAGAAAAAAGGTAATAAGAAAAATAAAAACAAAGGAAGAGGTTACTACAAATCAGAAGACCAGCAATATAAAGAGCTAGTTCTAAGGCTGCAGAATGAAGAATTATTGCCATGTGTGATTTTTGCGTTTTCAAGAGATAAAGTAGATCATAGAGGAGAAAAACTGTCTAGTGTAGATCTAATTGATGACAATGAAAGGAAGATTGTTATGCAGTTTGCTAATCATGCCCTTGATAGGCTTAATCCTATAGACAGACATCTTCCACAAATTGAATTTGTGTTAAAATTGCTTGAAAGAGGAATAGGAGTCCATCATAGTGGAATCTTGCCTATTCTTAAAGAAATTGTTGAAATTTTATTCAGCAGAGGACTAATCAAAGTTTTGGTGGCGACTGAAACTTTTTCAATGGGGCTAAATATGCCAACCAAAACTGTTGTATTTTGTGAACTCAGAAAATTTGATGGGAATTCCAATAGATATCTGCTATCTGGGGAATATACCCAAATGTCAGGAAGAGCTGGAAGAAGGGGGAAAGACTCTAAAGGCTATATTATTAATTTCTTTAGGGACAAAAGAAAAGTGCCACCATTGGATGAGCTGAAGACCATTGTGAAATCTGAAGCAAGAACTTTAGAGAGCCAATTTAGGATTAGGTATAACCAAGTCTGCAATGTTCTGAATACTGAAGGAATGTCAATGAACGACCTTATTTCCAAAAGCTTTTTGGAAAACTCAATGTTTAATAACTCGCAAGCTCAAGTTCGAAATCAGATAATGAGAGAAAAGGTCATGAAATCTTTAGAGAAAACACTAGAAGGAGATGATGCTGAACAATTCATTGAATTTATTGGAATGATGAGGAAAGTCAACGAATTATCAACAACTTTCCAAATGATGAATAAAAGTCCAGCTGAAGGAAACTTTATAGAAATAAAACTGCCTAGAACAGCGAATTTGCCTGGAATTTTGATTGATAAAGGATCAAAAATAAAATGCCTGATTTTTGATATTGATAAAACAGTAGATAGCTTTCAAAGCAGTTTCTCAGGTGGAAATTATTCTATTCAAGATATCAATGTTTTCGACATTATTACTGTTTATAGCGCACAATTGCCTAAAACTATGATAAGTGTTTTGAAAAGAATGGAATATGATGACGAATACTTGCAAACTGCTTTGAGAGAGCTATTGAAAGGGAGAACCTTAATTTTACCTAGCAAAAAAATATTTAGGCATCAATCAGCAGATTTTTCCACGCGTGATGATTTGGTCAAGAAAATTATAAACCATCCTTGCTTTACCAAAAAAAATAGGCATGATCTTTGGCTGAATGCTTTAAATCTTATCAAATACAAAAGTGATCTTAGCCAGCCTAAATCTGAAGCAAGCTCAGATCCTCAAGATATTAATCGGCGCATCGATTTGTTAAAAAATTACCACTATCTCTCTGATCTTCTTACACTTGAGCTAAAAGGAAGAGTTTTAGCGCTTATAGACAATCCTTACAACCTTGTCATTTCTGAGTGTATTTTTGAAGGCTTATTTACAAAATTATCAGTAGAAGATCTAGCAGCCACCGTTAGTGTTTTTGTAACTGAAGACCGTTCGAAAATGGAAGATAAGGATTGATCACAAGTTTCTGAAGGCTTGGATTTCCCATTAAAACGAATTCAAGCTTTAGTTTCTGAAATCTGTGAAAATGAAGAGAAACTAGGCATTAGATCTGAGATGGATGAAGATGGCGTCAAACTCTCTATGGTAGAAGTCGTTTATTTATGGGCACAAGGAAAACCATTTGTTGAAATCTGCCAAATCACCTCAATTAAAGAAGGAAATATTGTTAGAGGAATTTTGCGCGTGCACGATCTATTAACGACATTTATTGAGGTTGCTGAAGTGATAGGTGACCATGACTTAAAAGAGAAGTCAAGGCTAGCTTGTATAAGCGTGCAAAGAGACATTGCATTTGCTGCGAGTCTTTATATTTCTGATTAAATTAAGCTCTGCTGATTTTTTATATTGTAAATATTAAAAAAAATAGATGGTAGATCATCGTTTTTCTGCAGCAAATTTTCGTCAATTAGACAACGAAGATAGGCCAAACGTCATGAGGGATTATTTGAATTTTTTAATTAAATCTAAAAGCAGGTCAAGAATGGTCAGCCCTACTACCACGCCAAAACGAAGCCCTATAGCAAGTAATTCTCCTAAATCAAGGATCTCTAAAGAGCCAAATATTTTTAACAGAGAATACACTAATAGATTCTCGAGATTTATTAGAAATGCGTTGAATAACGTTTCATCAAGAAAGGATCTATCATGTGAAAATAAATTAAAATCAAAATCTCCTGATTTAAAAAACAAGCCAGGACATAAAAGAAATAAATCAGATATTACAAAAGCAGATTCTAATAATATATTTGCAAGCCCTTATTCAAACAAATTAAACGACAAATCGACACCTAAAAATATTTCACAAGACTATAGGAACAGCAGGTTTTTGAATGATTCTCAAGAAAAGACAATAAAAAATGGGTACTCTAAAAATGACCCACGAAGTCCGAATGCAAGCTTAGGTTCAAGTTTTGAAAAAATAGAAATTTCAAAGCTAGAAGCTGAAGAAAAAGAGCGGGAATATTTAGTTCAGACTATTTTTGCAAATTTCCGCAAAAAAGGGCTTCCTCCAGTAACTTCTGTTGATTTTTATCAGCTTGGCACTCAAATAGGAAAAGGGGCATTTGGAAAAGTGTACTTAGGAACTCATAAACTTACAGGATTTAAAGTAGCCATAAAACTGTTTAATACATCTTATATCAAAGATGAAAGAATAAGAAGGAAAGTATTTCAAGAGGTTTTTGTAATGAAAAAAATTAAGCATAGAAATGTTATTAGGCTATTAGAAGTTTTCGAATCAAAAAGGCATTTGATGATAGTCATGGAGTATTCTGGGGGAGGAGATTTATTGCAGTTTGTCAAATCAAAAGGAAGATTAAGCGAGTCAGAAGCTAAAAAGATTTTTAGTCAAGTAATTGATGCTGTAAAAGCTTGCCACTTAAAAAAGGTAATTCATAGAGATGTAAAGCTAGACAATATACTGCTATCAGCTGACCTAACATTAGTAAAACTCTGCGATTTTGGTGTTAGTAGAGTTGCAAGAGATGGCGAAATGATAAGTGAGCAGTGTGGAACTCCGGCATATTTGCCACCAGAAATTATTGCTGACACTGAATATGACCCATTTTATGTTGATCTTTGAAGCATGGGAGTATTGCTGTATGCCATGCTTTGCGGAACAGTACCCTTTAAAGCCAAAACTATGCCTGATTTACAAAAATTAATTTTGCGGTGCAAATACAGTATTCCTGTACATTTATCGAAGGAAGCTCAAGATTTGATAAGCAAAATGCTAAATCCTATTCCGCACTTAAGAATTTCTCTGGACGAAATGAAAGCTCATGCATGGTTTGAAACTCAAGATCCAGAGGATTGATATGAAGATACTTCATCACCTAAGTTTATTGGATCTTCTCTGCAGCCTCAAAGGATTGATGAGAATAGGATATATAGAAAATTACTGGATTTCGGATTTCCACAAGAATATGTAATTCAAAGCTTGAAATTTAATGACATCAATCATGCTACAGCTTCATATCAAATTCTTGAGCTTAATCAAATGTAATATATACAATTTTATTGGATTTTTATTTAAAGAAAGTTTCTTATGAACTATCATTTTTAGAATAATATTTAAAGCAATTTTTTAATTTTTATAAAATTTTAAATCAATCCTAATATCCTTAATACTTCATTGAATATTCCATGTTCTGCATTGACTCCTAATCTTAAAATTGCTTGAGCAACTTGAGAAACTTGCATATTTTGTACCAATTCTTTGAATTCTATCAGCTGCTCCACATTTTTCATTTCCCAAGGCAGGAAATACATATTTCTTCCTGCTCCAGAAGCCGCCACCCATTGAATCAAAAATTTTAATTGTTCATTGCCATAAAATGCCCCGCATCCCCATCTTCCAGTTACAATATCTCTTCATTTCATATCAGCAGGATCTCCCATAAACCCAACAAATGCTTTATTTAACTCTCTCTCTACAAATTTCGGGAAATACTGCTGATAAACATTTCCTGCAAAATTGCAAGCATCAATGCAAACAATGTAAGAATCGTTTCTCTCATTATTATCATATGAGAGATCTTCATTGAAATTTCTTATTCACTCAAATGATTGTTTATAACCTAAAGTTTCATTGTATCTCTGAGATCCTATTATAATCAAGGCTTCTTTGTCTTCTAATTTTTCAGTAAAAAGCATTGCTACAATAGGCTCTACATGTTTTGCAAACATAATTTCTTCTTGGACACAGCCAGTAGATAAGATTCCACCACCAATATAAGCATTAGCAAAATCAATCATAAGCTTGTCGCGATAATCTTCCATTGAGTTTTGTTCTTCAATAATGATAAGATTACTCATTTGTGATTGGCTTTGATTTCAATCAGGCGCAAAATCTAGAAATCGTCTTAAAAATGATAATTTTATCCTTTCAGATGAATTTTTGGATCTGCGGAAATAATTGAATAGGCATTTTAATTTAGCAATTTGGCTGTCATTTCGATCTTGAGTAGCTGAAAAAACTTTGAAAAATGTGTATTCTTTAGGAAGGTCTAAATAATTTTCTTGCTTTGGTAAACAGCACCAGAACTGGAGAGCAAGAAGACATCGAATTTGTTTTTGCGATAAATCTACTGTCATTGTTTGGTATTTTCTGAGTATCCTTACAGGCTGGTTAAATAGAAATTCAACTTCTAATGCATACTCAGCAATTTTTGATAATAAATCTAGCATTTCTGCTTCATTTTCGCTAAATATTCGTACAAGTAACTCAATGTTTATAGTATTTCGATAGGCTAGCCTTGTTTCTACAATAAAATCGCATATATATTCAAGCATGTCTTCTACTGTGTTTTTTTGCTTAGTCGCAATCAATAAAAGTCTAGGTTTTACCATTCTCCATAAACCCGCAGTATGATGCGGCAATCTTAAAGTTGCTTCATTTTGATGATAATTTTGCCTAGGATTTGTGTACCGATTTGGGGGATTGTTATTTTGTTGTCTATTTTGATTAGGATTTGCTGCTTTGCCTTTCAATCCAAAAAATTCATCAATATTTCTTTGCATTTCTGATAAATTTACTATTCTAAGTATTAAAATGTTTCATTTTGAGAATTTATTTAAAAAATTACTATTAAAATTTGACTGCCAGAAAAGTTATTAAATTTAGCTACTTCTCTTACAAATTATTATTAAATATTATTTACTCTTCTCATACACTCTTATCTAGCTAATGTAAGTTTACTGGGACTTCCTTCGACAGCTTTTGTCGGAATTTTTAATACAATATTAGAAGTTCCAGTCGAAACTGACCTTTCTCTTTTTAACTCAGGCTCAATTTCTTTTCTTCCTACATAATTACTAGTGGATCTCGTCGCTCTTCCTCCAACTTCTGCCATATAAACTGAAAATTCGCTTTGCAAAGAGCTTGATCTTGACCGAGCTTCTTTAATTTCAGTCTCTGCTTTCCTAATATTTTCCGATATCACAGGATTCATAAAATGCTTTTCCTCATGCGAAATCTTGAAAAACCGACTTAGTGCATACAATGCAAAAGCAAATTGGTATGTTATAAATACGTCAAAAATAATTGGGATATCCTCACCTTTGTAGAGCAAAATCGGAGAGATCACAATAGCAAGAAGATGAGCTATGTTTGATAAGCTCATTGTTATCACAGAAAATAAGCCAACATAATCGCTGCATCTCCCAGGAGATCCTTTTAATACAGTGCAAGCCCAGCAAAAGCTCAATGCAGACATTGATATTAGAGCAGATACTCCTTCTGCACACATATAAAACAAAGTAAACATACATACATCAGGGTTGATTTCATAAATATCTGGATACTCTGCTAAACATACACATCCTAAAATAAAAGAAATTAAGATCCCACTGCATCACATAATACTTGCGTAGCTCACAGAGACTGAATCGTCTATTTCGCTTGTTTCTTCAACTTCGGGCACGACCTCTGGGACACCTTCTTCGTTAAAGTTTGCAAATCGATTCCTGTTCATTTATACCATAAAAATGAGTAAAAGAGGTGCAATAGCTCTGAAACCAAGATCTAAGTAGCACTGCTCTTCAAGTGGATGTATTAAAAGCATGCAGATAATGCTGGATATTTTAAATTTTGTTTGTTTAAAGAATTGGAGTTATCGAATGTGATAAAGCATCTGATTATAAGTATTAATTACTGTAAAAAGAAAGCTAGAACTGGGCAAATATATTTATCCTACTAGGGTATTTTTAAAATTAGAAACATGAAAAAGATCTGATAAATCTTTATATGATAAGAAGGCAATTCATGATCTATCGTAACCATAAAATCGAAATTAAGCTCGTTGATGCCACTAGACCGGCTAAATAATTAATAGCATTTAGATTCATCTATTGCTAAAGCTATAATTTAAATAGCAGAATACTTAAATTGATTTCATAATTCAGATAGCTATTCTAAGGTTAATATTTTAAAAAATGGATGTCATTGCAGAAAGAAAATTTCAGAGTAATTTCTATTTAGCCCTCAAAAAGAAGCTCGACCAATTCCATTACTGCGAACCTCTGGGTCTTGAATCCGCAGCTTTGGTTGAACGACTTCTCGAAGATGTCATAAAGCAGACTATCGGCTTTCAACAGCTTAAAAAAATCAACAATGAGCTTTCCATGAAGCTAAAAAGTTCAAACGATTCTTTAGCCCCTCTGCAAAGCGAAATTTCAAGACTCCAGAAGCAAAACAATGAATTGCATTTAAACATGATGACAATTAAAGAAGACTCTGACTTAAAAAGCAATCAATGGCGGGCTTTAGGCAAGAAGATTGAAGCTGAAAAAACTGACCTACTGTTCCTCGTTGACAAGCTTAAAGACGACCTTCGACATATGGAGCAGCAAAATGTAAAATTAAAGACTAGACTAGACACAGTCATGTCGAAAACCTACGCAGGAAAAGGAATACCTAGCCAAAACAACCCAGAATCGAACATTATGGGAAGAGTCCAAGGATTTGAAGTGTCTAAACCGTTAAATAGCAATGGAAAAGTTGAAGATTTTAGGAGACCTGACCAAACTTGGGCCAATGAATTGCGCGCAGCTGATGAAAGAGCTCATAGATTCCAAGAAGAATTGGAAAATCTAAGCCGAAATAAATCACTGTTAGAAGATGAAAACTCAAGACTGAAGCAGCAAATTGAAATAAGAAACCAAGAAATCGCAAGGCTAAGCTCATTTACTGATGTTAAAGTTGATCAGTTGGCAGCAAAGCACCAACAAATGGTGGTTTCTGGACAAATGCAAAACTTGAACGAAAGAATTGACTATTTAAACCAAGAAAACGTCAGACTTGAAGGGGAGCTTGACAGTGCAAAGCAATCATTAGCAAAATTTTTCACAATGGAAAAAGAGAACAAGCATATAGCAGAATCATTAGGCCAAATGAGAAACCAAAATCAAGCTTTACGACAAAGATTAGCAGAGCTGGAAAAATTGGGGGCTGATTTAGAGTCTCCTAATTTGAACCAGCAAAGCGAAATGGCACTAGAAATTCAAAATTTATCTAATAAAGTAAAGACAATGGAGCTTGAATGCCAAAGACTTAAGGAAGAGAATAGCAGAAGTGACTCATTAAGAGCTGCTTACAACTCAGATAAAAAAGCTTATACAGAAGCCATAGAAAAAATCGACATTGAAAGAAATAGATTAAAAGAACAGTTGAAAGAACTAGAAGGCTCTTACAATGAATGCTTAAGAGATCTAAAAAATTATAAAGATCAACTTATGATGTACCAAGTCCAAAATCAGAATTTAAGGAGAGAAATCGAAACAAATCAGCAATCGTTTTCCAAAGTTAATAAAGACCATATTTCAACTACCGAAGAATCATACGCACTTCGTCAAAAACTATCAGCACTAGAAGGTCAAAAAAATATTTTGCAATCAGAGCTTGATTCTTTAAATTATGAGCTAGAAAGAGCCAATAAGATGAGAAGAGCTGCAGAAGAACAATTAGAGGAGTTGCGTAGAGAAACACTGAAAAGCAAAACTGAAGTCGACTCTCATTCAGCCCAAAAACAGAAATTGCAAGTTTTATATGAAGGAGCACAAAAAGAATTAAATAATGTAAAAGAAGAAAACCAGCATTTAATGAAATTGAGAGAAAAGGATAGACAAGCAATATTAGAGGTCGAAGACAGAAATAGAGACTTAAACAATCAACTTGCTGCTTCAATGAATAATGTAAGAGTTGAACAAAGAGAAAGGCAAAATATTTCTGATGAGCTAGCTGAGAAACTTGAAGAAATTCGAAGATTGGCAAGCTTCAAAACTTCAATTGAGCAGGAGTTGGCAGAATTAAGACCACTAAAAGCAAAATACTTACAAATTGTGGATGAAAACCAAGGCTTAAAGCAGCAAACTTTATCTCGTGACTCGTTATCTTCTAGGCTCCAAAAGCAAATAGAGCAGCTAGAATTAGAAATCAGATCAAAAGACAGAGAACTCAATGACTCTCGCATTTTCATAGAAAATCTTCAGAATGAAAAACAGTCCTTACAAGATGCCTTAGAAAAAGCTGAACTTGAACTCCAAATGCTGGGTGCAAACATTAAGCAAGCTGAGTATGCTCAATCTGAAGCAGGTGCACTTAAACAGCAAATTAATGACAGCCGAGAGCGTGAAAGAGAATGCTTAAGACAAATTGAGCAGCTAAAATCTGAGCTCAAGAAATCAAGTGAAGCCATAAAAGGAATCCAAAAAATAAGCCAAAGAGCAGTAGACCAAAAAGAATTAGCAGAAAAAGAAGTTGAAAGCTTAAAAGCTAGGATTAATTCAATTCAGAGCAATGACTCCTTATCACAAAATGAAAAATTAAAACTAGAAGAAAGGGCTATACAGAGCGAATTAGAGGCTGAAGAACTTAGAAGACAGCTTAGCTATGAACAAGCCAATAAATTTAGAACTGAAGACAACTTAAAGCATACCCAAAATACTTTAGAAGCAGAAAAAAACCATAATCTTAAGCTCGCTGAACAAAATGCGCAACTTAAAAGCCTAATTTCCAATTTAGAAAGAGCACGAGATGATTTAGTTAAAAAGATACAAAACGTCAACCAAGCAAGGACTTCTGACGAAGACCAAAGAGCACAATTAATAGCTGAAGTTGCAGACCTGAAAAAAGAGCTAGGGAAAAAATCAGACGATATTGATGGGCTTCAGGAAGCCTTGAAAAATATTGACCAAGAGAGAGATTACATTCAGTCTCTTTTAGACCAAAAAACAGAAGAAATTGCAGTTGTCGAGCATTCAATTGCAAATTACCAAAAAGAAATCACCCAGCTTAAAGACACATTAAGCCAGTACCAGCTCAAAGACACAAATACAGCAAAAAGAATTGATGAAAGAGAAAACCAATTGAGGAAACTATCTGAAAAATGTCAATATCTTGAAGCAGAGCTTGAAGAAGCCAAAGCAGGGTACTCACAAAGTGTGAGGCAGGTCCAAGAACTGCAGGAGCACGTAATGGCCATTACTAAAGAAAACCAATACGTAAATGAGCAATTAATGAAACTAAGCCAAGAAAAAGAAAATGTCAGACAATCTTATGAAGAAAGAGCTAAGAGCGAAAGACTGGCGATGCAAATGATGAGAACTGGAGAAAGAGAAAAAGAGGATGTACTGCTTGCGTATAAAAAAGCGTGTGAAGAAAATGAAAGGCTAAAACAAGGATTTAATGTGGCAACAATGGAGCAAAGAGAAACCTATGCTAAACTGCAGGCTTGTGAGCAAGAGCTAGTAAACGCTCATCAGCATATTTCTCAGCAAGAGCATGCACTATTCCAGTACCAACAAGAAATCAACACTTTGGAAAGGCAAATTTCACACTTAACTTACCAGCTCGAGCAAGCTGAAAAAAGATCTCAAGAAGCTATTGAAGGAAAAGAAATAATCGCTAGAGAAATAAACAACGCAAGACATATGGCAGCCAGCATAGAAAACTCCAAAGACGACATGCAGAGAAAACTTGTCGCTTTGGAAAATGAAAAGCTGATTGCTGAAAGCAAGCTAAGATCAGTCCAAAGCGAGCTCAGCGCTGTCAAAAGCAACGCAGAGTTCCAAATACAAAAGTATAAAGAGCTAGAAGAAGTGCTGAAAAACGAAAGAAATATGCATTTCCAAGTCATCAGGGAAATGGAGATGAGGCAAGAAATCACACCAAAAGGTAACTTTGAAGATGAAGAGCTACACAGTCAGCTTAAAGACACGCTAAAAGAAAAAGGCAGCCTAGAAATCGAAAACCAAAAACTCCGAGAAGACATGAGTAATACTAAACATCTCCTCTATAAAGCAGAAAACAAACTAAAAGATCTAGAAAAAGGTGTAACCACAAGAACTCCAGGAGGGTATAGATACAATGAAGATTGGGGTGATGCTTAAATAAACTTTAATAATTTATAAAAAATGTATTTGTCTCTATCCCTGCTCCAAGCTGTCCTCTGGGCTATTTTTACACCACTTGTTTTTATAGGAAGCATCACAATTTTCAAGACATCCAAGCTTGACCGCGATGATCCTAAAGAAATTTTACGACGAATCAAAATTATTGGGATAGTTACTGTTCTATGGCCAGCCTTATTATATTACTTATTCAGCAGTGAGGTTGAAGCAATAGAAGGGCCTAGTGTGTGGCACTGGATAGGCATAGGAATTACTATCAAAAATTACGCTGCTATACTATCTTCAAGCGCAGTCACTTTAGTGCTGTTTATAGGGCCATTGTACCAAATGGCGTTTGATGAAGCAGAATCTACAACAGAATTTGACTTAAAAGCACTGCGTGCTTATGTATTTGCCCCAATTTATGAAGAAGTGATATTTAGGTCAACTTTAATTACAGCTTTAATCGCAGGTGGGGCTGGGTTTTATGGAGCAGTGATGCTTTCGTCATTGATTTTCGGATTAAGCCACTTATATCATCTAGTTGAAGCTTTTGAGTGCACTGGGAGAATGAGACAACAGAAAGTGATGGCAGCTGTGATGCAAGCTGCTTATACAGCAGTTTTCGGGTTCTATGTCGGTTATATTTTTGTAGCTACTGGCTCATTGTATGCTGTCATTTTGGTTCATGCCTTCTGCAACTTTATGGGCTTGCCAGATGTAGGCTTTTTGAATGAAGGCCATTATGGATATGCGTACAAAAGATCTATTTCAGCTGCTTACATAATTGGAATTATCTTATTCATAGTCCTGCTTTCACTCTCATTGAACCCAGATCTTCATCTTTCATGGCATTACACTCTTATCAATCAATTATCAGGAAATGAAATAAGTAAGCTTAATTAAGCAAAATTATAACTATATTATGATAAAATAAATGGGAGTCGCTTGACTTCTTTCATTGCAGGTTCTTTTAGTGGCATCTTCTTATTTTGATAGCCCATATGTTGAGATTCTAAGCAGAAAAAACTTTGATGAAGAAGTTTTGAAGTCTACTGATATTTGATTTATCAATTTCATATCTACAAATGACCAAAAAAGTGAAAGATTATCACCTAAATGAAATAAAGCTGCAGAAGAATATAAAGGGAAGGTTAGGTTTGGAGTAGTTGATATGACAGATGATCAATCAATTGGCTCCCGCTATGGGGTTACTTATTATCCGACTATTAAGTTTTTTGGAATTGATAAATCGCAGCCTCCAAATAATTATTTTCCTGGCAAAAAATTTGAAGATAATATGAAAGAAGCTTATAGGTTTGCAATAAGCCAAATTGAGAACCTTAGCATTGAAAATAAGCCTCAGCCTCCAAGTGAGCCTCCAAAAATCCAGGAATCAATTCATTTACCTGATTCAAATCAAAAACCTGAGCAAATAATTAAAAAAAATTTTGTGCCATCTAAAGATGATAATAGCTTTTATACTCCAAAGCATGGTCTAGTAGAAAATGATGTGTGAATTTACAATGACAATCAGCTTGATAGCATATTGCAAAGTGAACAAATGTGGCTCATTTGCTTCTATAAATCTGATGGAGAGGTTTCTCAGAAATTAAATGCACAATTACCTAGAATAGCTGCATTTTTTAAAGACCAAGTCAATGTAGCAAAAATTGATGCAACACTGAATCCTCAATCTGCTTCAAAATATGCAATTGAGAAATTTCCTACTCTGAAATTGCTTAAGAAAAATTATCACTTTGAAATAAATTCTGTTCTTCCTGGAGAAATAATCACCATTGTTCAAGACAAATATGATGAATCAAAATCCCAACCAAAGATACCTCAATTAGTGAGCCAGTCTCAATTTGAAGCCTCTTGTAGAGAATCTATTTGCATGATAGCTTTTATTCCAAATTTACACAATGGTGATTTAGAAGCTAGGCTTGATTTAATTGATATATTATATGATTTGTCAACTAGAGAACGAGCACGTAGCATGAATTTCTTATGAGCAGAACGAGACCAATTTTCTGGGCTTGAAAGAGTTTTAGGGATTACTTCGTATCCTACTTTAGTATCAATAGGACTAAAAACATCAAAATTCGCATTGATGAAATCACCTTTTAATAAGATAAACGCTATCGATTTTTATAGTAAGGTCTTAAGAGGTGGAGCGCCACTGAAAAAATACACATCATTACCTCAAATTCCTACAATTGATGAATGGCATATTAGTTTTGAAAGTCAAAAGAATGAGAAAAATCATGATTAATATTCACTAAATATCATTCATTAATATATTTATTATAGTTTCTACTTCATATTATATTTATTAATTTTAGAACATTATTTGATAATTCTCTTCTTATTTAAATCCTTTCTAAAGGTTTAATTCCGAGAAGTGTGAAAGATTCAAGTAGCATGAATTTTGTAGCCAAGCACAACTGCAGCCTTGAAGCTTGCTCTGGAGTTCCAATAACTTTGCAGTTTGAATAAAATTCTGAGAACTTTGTAGTGACTTCATAAATTAAATCACAGAGCTTGTTTAATGAGAGTTCTTCAATTACTGTTTCAAGAGTGTCTGGGAACCTACAAATCCATAAAGCTAATGCTCTCTCTTGTGGTGCCATAAGTATGCAAGGATTTGCTAGCGCTGCAGCTACAGCTTCTTGCCCTGCTTTATCAAGAATTGAGCAGATTCTTGCATATGCATAAATTAAGTAAACTGCTGTATTTCCTCTAGGATCAAGCATCCTATCAAATGAAAACTCATAAGTTGAGATCCTGTTTTGTTTTAGATCGTAATATTTTATTGCTGAAACTCCAATAGCTTCTGCTGCATTTTCAAAGTCACTTGGATTTAAGTGAGTTTGCTGACCAATTTCTGGTTCATTAGATCTTTTAAGTAGCTGCTCTTTAGCTCTGCCATGTGCTTCATCAAGTAAGGTGATTAATTTAACAGCCTCTCCAGATCTGGTTTTGAATTTTTTGCCGTCTTCACCTAAAACCACACCGAACCCAGCATGATCCATACGAGTTTCTGGTGGCCTGTGCCAGCCAATTAGCTTTGCAGCTTCAAAAATGGTCAGGAAGTGAGGATTTTGGCCCATATCAGTAACATAGATAGCTCTTTTCACACCTAAATCCAATAACCTATATTTAGCAGCTGCTAAATCTGTAGAATCATAGCCATAACCTCCATCAGACTTTTGAACCATCAAAGGCAATTCAAAGCCAGGCACATTGAAACATAGTGCACCTTCAGACTGGACTGCAAACCCTTTTTCTACTAACTCTTGAGTTATTCCTGGAAGCATTGGATTATAGAAACTCTCTCCACAATCCTCGATTTTGATATCAAGACGATCATAAATAATTTGCAAGTACTCCCTTGATACTTTGTAGATGTATTTCCAAGCTTTTATTGCATTTTCCTCGCCTGATTGAAGATCGACGACCTTTAGCCTTGATCTTTCTTTGAATTCTGGCTCTTGGTCAAACCTTTGTTTTGCTGCTTTGTAAAAGGTCTCTAAGTCAGAAATATCAGGAGCATTGGTTTCCCAGTCTGGATAAGTATCATTAAGGTAGGTTAAAAGCATACCAAACTGAGTTCCCCAATCTCCAAGATGATTAGTCCTTAGTACTTCATGTCCTAAAAACTCCAAGCATCTGCATATAGCGTCTCCAATAATAGTTGACCTTAAATGTCCCACGTGCATTTCTTTGGCTATATTTGGGCTTGAAAAATCTACTAGAATTTTTTGTCTTTCTACGTTTAAATTTATTTGTAGTTTCCCTGAAGCTGAGATATTGTGGATGAGACTTGCTAAATACTCTGGCTGGATGTGGATATTTAAGAAGCCATTTCCTGCTACTTCAATTGATTGGATTACTTCATTTTGGGAGATATGTGAGCTTATAGCTTGGGCTAATTGCTGAGGATTTGCAAAGCCAAAGCAACCTTCTTTTTTGTATTTGTTGAAGATAGCCAATGCAATTGGAGAGATGAAGTCTGTTTTGAATTTTGCAGCTGCTGGAGTTACGATGATTGGCTCGGTAACTGGAACTGCAGCTTGAATGGCTTGAAGAAGATTATGCTTGATAACTCCAATGATTGATTGCATTTTTTATTAAATAGTTTCAGCCAGAAATTAAGATGGAGATGAAAAGAGACTCGAAATTCAATAGAAAATATGGAAAAGATTCAAATTAGAATTATTTCTGGCTGAATAGGGCAATTAATCTTATATTATTAATATAAATGTTTTCAAAAAGCAAAAATTCTTTATAAATGGATCTAATTTCATCTTATTACTGTATAATTAGTTAAATAATATGAATCATTAATTTGATAATTTATAATTAGTTACGGAATAGCTGCCCTACTTTAAAAACCTGTGTGTTTTTTCTTTTCACTTCGTTTTGTATCGTATTCATACACCCGAAGCATTGGCAGCTGGGCCCACACAAAATGCCACTCTGATAGCACTCGCAATATTTCTTCAAGCATGCAGACTTGCTGCAATGGCACCCAGTATTGTGCATTTCTTTTTGTTCTCCTTTAACAGATACAGTTTTAATCTTCGGCTTAAAAGCAGTCGGATTTTTTTCTAAAATCGCGTTAATTACGCTAACCCTGACGTTTTCGTGTTCTTGTATATTATAACAGTCTACGCAGCTGCAGCCTTCACAATAAGTTCCTGCTTTAAAGCAGTCGCAATACAATTTAAGGCATCTAGATTTTGAGCAATTGCAGCAAATTTTTTTATCAGTTTTACTTGGATTTCTCGGCCTTTTTTTTGGCTTGCAGTTTGATAGAGAAGCCAATAGACTTCCTTCATCACTAATGTCGTCGTGAACTTTGATTTCAACTGCAATAGAACTTGCTTTGAAACGTGCAGATCCTTCCAGTACCTTTGAAAAATCCAATTTTTGAATAAACCGGGTCGTAGTGGCTAGAAGATCTGGACGAGCCACTTCTTGGCATATTGGAGACAAGTTTCCTAATGAAGCCCAAAGGGTTTTAGGGGTAAAAGTTCTATTTGAAATTTACAATTGGTTGAAATTGGACTGAGGCGATGCAAATGCTCTTATTGGAGACAATTTAAGGATTGATTGAGTAAACGGAGATGTTAGAGGAGTCATTACTCTTTGTGGAATTGGTGTCAGAATATGCAATTCTTCATCTGAATTATACAGCTGCGTCTTTATTGGAGTAGAATTCATTCAATTTGTAAATGGCGGAAAGGGTTAGCGATACCATAAGAAAAGAGATTAACAAGTATTATGAGTTACCAGAAACTATATCAAAACTTAGCACATCAGGCATTATTGATGATCTTGAAGAGGTGTATGCAAATATATATGAATTAGGAAAAAGTAAAAATTTCAAGGAAAATTTTAAGGTCATTTTGGAAATGATGATCAAAGATGTATGAGAGAGACAAAAAAAAGAAAACTATGGAAGGCATTTATCCACTGCTTATTTATTAGAAAATTCTATTAAATCTCCTAGAAGAAATATTGAAAGTGTAAAAACTGAAGAAAATAAAACTGTTAAAAATAATAAGTCAAGAAGAAGCCAAAGTCACCAAGGAGATGAAATTTATGTAAAAACCATATAGAGCGAATTCAATAAAGGAAATGGGTATTCTTTTGGAACTGCTCCAAGAAAAGCTGAGGACAAAAATAAAGCTCCAGGGCCAGGAGCATATACACCGAACACAGAATCTGTAAGAGATAGAAGTCCGAGAGCAGTGATGCCAAACACTGAAAGGCAAAGCCAAATAATAAGAAACCCCTCCCCTGGACCTGCTTATGCACCTTATTATCATTTCGTATCAAAATAATTAAAATAAAACATAGATTTGAAGCAGCCTACCAATAACTATCAATAGTAAAATGATTTAATTTTCTTAAAATAATTCAATTAATTTTATAAATATTTGGACAAAAATAATGCGGCTTGTGAGGATTGAACTCACGACCTCGAGATTATGAGACTCGCGCTCTACCGACTGAGCCAAAGCCGCTAATCTGAACTTATAAAAACGATATTTATTATGAGTAAAATAAGCTATTTTCTAAGCAAACCTGCCTTTCATTTTGGTAGAAATTAACAACTTTATTTATAAGTAATTGAAATATATTGTTTTGCAATGGCGAAATAATCTTTGAGGAAAGAAAATTTCTTAATTTATATAGTTTAGAGGAGAGAGTTTTTTATGATATTTGAAATAAGTTCTTAATAAGCTCCAATAATATGTCTCAACCGTCAAAATTTGAAGCAGCTCGCACAAAGCAATTCGAAGAAGCACGTTTTGATCCTTATAAACAGCAGCATGGGCTCTTTTCCATTCCTGGAAATTTAGCCATAGCCGATGATGTTTATGCCAGAGAGCCACCTTCAAAGAAAGGCCCAGATGGGAAGATAATAACTGCTCCAAGAAATTTTTTGACAATCATACCAAAGACAGGCCAAGTCAAAGAAGGGTATTTTTCAACTCCTGAATATGTATGTGGTACTTATCAAGATCCTCCTCCTAAATACCTCAAAGAAAGAGAAAATGCTGAAAAAATGATGAGTTTTCATGGTAAACCATGAAAATCTAATGGAGCTTTCAAAGAGCCACTTGCTATGTTTGAATATTCTTCAGTTCAACCTGATCAAAGACCAAACCGAAGGGGTCCAGATGGGAAAATTACTTTAGGACCAAAAGGGTTTTTCACTTGCCCAGCAAAGAGAGGGTCAGGCTCCGCAGCACCTGGAATTACGATTGGAAAATACCCAGAATATATGTCAAGCCCTTACGATAGCCAAGAAGAATGACTTAGAGAGCAAAGAAGAAAAGAAAAATCTTTGAGATTAGACGCACCATTTAGACCTTCATCTTGTAATGGAAGGAACTTTACAGATAGTAAAACACTTTACGATTATTCTCATACTTTAGCATCAGCTGGAAAGAAAACTACCTATGATGGAGTCAAGCATGGCAAACCGTTTATGCCATTTAGTTCAACCCTACCTGGAAACACTATTGGAAAATTCCCTGAGCATGTGGCTGATCCTTATCCTGAGAAGGAAAAAACAGCTGGAAAACATGACAATCTGATATGGAAATCAAATAACTACAAACTCAAGACCTGGGTTTCGCCACCTTTGAGTTCTTTTGCAAGAAATGTGAAGACAGCGTTAGCAATTTAAATAATCATTAGCCAAATTTTAAAATAGAAAATATATAAATATACTCAATTTAAATCAAAATAATTTTATTTTCCGAGATATTTAGCTTAAATTAATGTTATATAAGCAGTCAACCCAGCAGCGGTCTCAAATCCCATCACTCTCTTTAAATCGCAACAATCCTGACTCCTCTAATCAAAAACTCTCTCAATCTAAGCTTCTCCGAAAGTCTACACTCAACCCTCTACCTCCAGAACTAAGAACCCTCTGTACAAATTGTGAAGATCTCATACCGATCGATTTAATTGAATCCCATTCTCGCACCTGCCTTTGCATCTCTGAAAGCCTTATAATACTAGAATCTTTTACATCCTTAGACCAAATTAATTTTCGCTTAAAAAAGTTAGAAAAATGTCTGATAGAAATAACGGAAAAAATAATTCTGAAGCCTGGAGATAAAAATTATGCGTCTATTTTATTGAGACTTTGCCAGAAAATTTCAGAGTTAAATTATGGAGAAGATAGAAAAAATAAAGAAACTCTAAGGTCTTTAAGCTCATTATTAATTACTTTTAGAGGATCGTTATCTTTAAAAATATATGCTGATCGGCTAAAAACTTTAGCCTATGATCAGAAATTAGCATTAAAAGAAGCAAAAAGCGCAAACTTAGAAGAATTGAAAGATAAAGCATTGGAATTCCAAAAAGCTTTAAATAAAACAGTAAAATTAGGTCTCAAGTCTCAAGAACTAAATAAAAAAATAGAAGAAATCACAAGTGAACTGGAAAGTCTAACAAGTGAAAATACAGTTATAAGCTCAACTACGACACAAGAAATGGAAGACTCTTTAATGCAAATTGAGAATTTTGAAAATATTAACATAAATTCCCAGCAGCGATTTTTCTATTCGCTTTGCATTGCAGAAAAAATGAAATCTCCTTCCAAAAGCAAGTTTCATAATATTTCTATTCAGAAACTATATAATAAAGCAATTGCCTTAAAAATTCCGATAAAAAGTTGGCAAAAATGAATCGAAGAGTCATTTAAATCTCCAGATTTTTTTATTGAAAAAATCCCAAGATCTCAATCTCGTAAATCTACCCGTAAGCAACATTATTTTGAAACAATAATTGAAGAATAAGCAATGTAATATTATAAGCATGCGAAATCTGTTTATAATTAGACATGTATTGATAGTTAAATCCAAATTATTTAATAATTTTTAAATAAGAAGATAGCATAAGGTAAAGACTGCAACTTTGAAATTTTCAATAAGATTCATTAATTCAAGATATTTATTAATTACATTTTAGACATCTAATAATTGATCTTTTATTTATTAATAAATTAATTAATTCATTACAATTTAAAAATTAATCAAATATAAAGTAAATTAAGCTAAAAAGAACTGTGAAAGCCCTGGGAATCTAATTTTGAGTTCTGCCACCAATCTTCCTGCACCAGCAAGTACGTGAACTTCTCCAACTCCATGATCTGCCATTGGCTTAATTATAGGCGTTGCCTGCTTTGGAATCTGAGATTTGAGGTCTTCAGGAACCAAAAATCTAGCAATAGCACCTAGCTGTGACTTCACTTCTTCGCTTAATTCCTCAAAGCTTCCAAACCTAAGTGACATATTGAATCCTCTATAAGCATTCAAGAGTCTCAAATAAAATTTGCATTGATCATTACAAATGCAGGCTTCTGAATAATTCACAACTTCATTAAATAAATTAGGGTGGCTTTCAAGAGACAAAGTAAATGAAAAAGCATTAAACAAGTCAACCAAAATATTAGGACTTGCTAGAAGAGTATTAATTTGATTCCCAACATCAAATTCAATATGTGCGTGCTGCTCATGGCCAAATGTTTCCCCTGCCACATTGTGAGCGATTTCAAGCATTTCTCTGGCTTTTTGGAGAAATTCGTCATTAATTGTTCCTGTAATTATGGTGTAAATCCCATGGGCAGAGAATTTTGGTGTAACTGGACCTAGCTTGCTTGCAAGAGCACCTTTTGCCATAGACCAAATAGCAGTTAGGACGTTTTTGAGTTTTGTGGCACTGTCTTCAGATGCACAAGTTATAGCAATGATTGGAGTAAAGTCATTGAGCTCATGACCAATAATTTGGGCTGCTCTATTTTTGGCATTTGCGGTATTGGTGTCGCCAGTTACAAGATCAAGGTAAGCTTGAATTCCAGGAGTGCTTTCTATATCTCCAGTATCGAAGTGGATCTCAGTCCTCACAGTCCCTGACATTTATAAGCCAATATTAGTTTTCAGAGATTTAGGCTATGGATTCCATATTTCTAGGTATTTCTAATATTTCACCAATTAAATTCTATTATAAATTGTTATTGTTTAAATAGATTAAGGAGAATTCATTCTTGGGGGACTCAATCCAAGTCCTAACAAATTTTCTCCTACTGCTGCCCCACTTTTAGGGCCTTGAGTTTGTCTCCCAGCTATCATTCTTGCAGCTTTGGGGTTTTCTGCTGTATAAATCGTCCCATTTTCATCTTTCTGCTCTTCCAAATTGCTCAAAATATTTTCCGTTTTTTCAAGTTTGCTGTAGTTATCAGTAACTTTGATATGTGCATCAGCCAGATTAGTGCTCCAGTTGCTTTTAGACTCATGCTCTCTTACCCAGTCTTCATCATGCACTTCTTCACCTTGAAATTTCCTCGCTTCTTTTCTGGCCCAATCTACAAGTCTTGGAATTGACTGTGTTCCAGTGGGTGCGAATTTTGCGTTCATTGTCAAGGTATCTTGCCAATCAGTGGTGATGGATGAAGTCAAATTCATCCCTCCATCCACTTTTAGTATTTGCCCTGTGATGTTTGCAGCTCTTTTTGAGCATAAAAAGATAACAGCTTTGACAATGTCATCTGGATTTGCTATTTTTTTCATTGGATTCGCCTTCATCATTCTGTTTTTCAAGACGTCGATTTCATGTGGAGTTAGCCCAGCATATTTAAATAAATTCGTTTTTGTCCAGCCAGGAGCAACAGCGTTTACTCTAACAGGAGCAAGTTCAAGGGCTAAACATTTAGTAAGCATTTCAAGACCGGCTTTGGCCATACAATTGGAGATCATTCCTTGTTGGGGACGGTTTCCCCATTCGCATGACAAGTTTACTATGCAACCTCTGCTTTTTTCTAAAAAGCTTTGGCACATGTGAATTATGTGATAGACTGCTCTTAGGTTTATATCGATAATGTAGTCATGGTCTTGGGGATATGTAGATTCTAAGTCATTTTCAAAAATAATTCCAGCTGCGTTAATAAGAATATCAAGCCCACCAAAGGTTTCAACAGCACTTAAGACCATATCATATTGCTGGCGATCAATTGCAAGGTCGCACTGGATTGCAACTGCTTGATTGGGGAATTGGTGGCCGATTTTTTCGAGTTCTTCTAAGTCTCGACCTATTAAAGCTACACGAGCACCTTGATTTAAAAGCCAAATGGCACAAGCTTTTCCTATACCTGAAGAAGCGCCAGTAATCAAAACTCTTTTAAGAGCGAAATAACGCTTAGCGATTGCATTTTGAGCTACTTGGACGCCTAAAGATTGAAATCCTGACCATAGTGGTGGGCTACTCATCTTAAATATTTATTTACCTAAATAATTTAAAAATTAGGATAGCTACTATAAAGTAAACTAGCCAAAGGTTATTTAAATATAAAACTTCAGTTAAATATACAAGAAAATTATTAATTAATTTTTGTCTAATAAGTGAATATTCCAATTTAATAGTTTTTCAAATTATTTCTATATAAATAGCCTTCAAATGTCAGATTCTACTGATTTATATCTTTATTTTCCTATTTTTTATCGCTTTTCAATATTCCATTCTCTCTGGTTAATATTTTTCAATTCATTTCATGAGTACTTTAATGATTCATAGTTTCCTTCTGTCACTTTTCGTTTAAAGTGCTTACTTGTCTATCTCTTTTTGCTTTAACCTAACTTCCATACATTGTGCTTTTATTGAGTGAAATAGAGTGGCTGATAATAAAGATGGGTTCAGGAGAGCCGAAAGGTATTCTTGCAGGCCGCAAGCTGAAAGTCCGTCGTATCAAGCAAAGATGGGCCGATAAGAGCTACAAAAAATCTCACTTTAACTCAAAATATAAGAAGCCATTTGCAGGTACTTCTCACGCTAAAGGAATTGTGGTAGAGAAGCTTGGTATTGAATCTAAACAGCCAAACTCTGCCGTTAGAAAGTGTGTGAGAGTTCTCCTAAAGAAGAACGGAAAAAAGATCGCTGCTTTTGTCCCTAATGATGGTTGCCTTAACTTTATTGATGAAAATGACGAAGTTCTCGTGGCAGGATTTGGTAGACATGGACATGCAGTCGGTGATATTCCTGGTGTAAGATTCAAGGTTGTCAAAGTCAAAGGAGTCTCTTTATTGGCTTTATACTTACACAAGAAGGAAAAGCCTCGGTAACGCTAAAGATTTTATTTAGAATTAATTAGCTTTCTTAAGGGATGCTGAAAGGAATAAATTGGAGATCTCCATGTCGATTGATTTCAGCTTAGATTGTAATTCAGATATTTTTGAAGAGTTTTGAGATGTTTTTGCCCAGTCAAGATCATGCAAAATTTCTCGACGAGATTTTTGTAAGGATGTAAAAGTTGATGTGAGGTCTTCGGAAAGAGTTTCAGATTTCTTTAGTCTTGAGAAGTTTAAATAGATGATCGGAATAAGGATGAGAACTAAAATCACCCAGAAAGTAAGAGAATCAATCATTAAATTATTACTTTAAGAAAATTTCTTCAATATATAAAATATAAATAGAAGTTTATAAAAATTAATAGATTGATAGCTCTTAAATTTGATTCTAAATTTTGATTATATCAAATCAAAGACGAATTAATGATTGAGATTATCAATCAAATACATCTTAAAAAGTTAAAATAAACAAATAAAGAAGTGCTAAACTCTAATTTAATAAGATACTCTCAGCTATAAATACAACAATCTAATGTTTATATCACCTTAAATGACTTTTAACACAAATTAAAAATGGACGGCTTTAGCGATGATCTTTTTCAAGTTTTCCAGGATGGCATCAAGCCCATAGTTCAACTTCCCAAAAAGAGAGTTCGTGTTGAATCTGAGAGTGATCAAGAAGTGGAAGATGAATATAAGGTAAAAAAAGAAGAATTTAATGGCTGCACTCACGAATGTGCATATCCCGTTGATTATCATCAAGTTGAAGTCCCTAATCAGCCACCAGCAAAAATTTATCCATTTACATTAGATTCATTCCAGCAATGCTCAATCAAATGCATTGAAAAAAACGAAAGTGTTCTAGTAGCAGCCCACACATCAGCAGGAAAAACAGCCATAGCAGAATATGCTATAGCTTTAGCTCTGAAAAACCATCAAAAAGTGATATATACTTCACCTATAAAAGCTTTAAGCAACCAAAAATACAGAGAATTTAATGATGAATTTAAAGATGTAGGGTTGATGACTGGAGATGTCACTATTAATGAAAGTGCGAGCTGCTTGGTGATGACTACAGAGATTCTGAGATCTATGCTTTACAAAGGAAGCGAGGTGGTAAGAGAAATGGCTTGGGTAATTTTTGATGAAATTCATTATATGAGGGATAAAGAAAGAGGAGTGGTATGGGAAGAAACAATTATTATGTTGCCTGAAGCTGTAAAATTGGTATTTTTGTCTGCAACAATACCTAATGCAATAGAATTTGCAGAATGAATTTGCAAGTTGAAAAAGCAGCCTTGTCATGTGGTGTATACAGAATACAGACCTACACCTCTCCAGCATTATATTTTCCCTGCTGGTGGTGTAGGGCTATATTTAGTCGTCGATGAAGCTGGAAAATTTAATGACAAAAACTTTAAAAAAGCGATCGCAACTCTAACTGACACCCAAGAAAATTACAAAATTAATAAAAAAGTTGGGACAAGCGGAAGCTCAGAAGTAGTAAAAATTGTTCAACTGATTATGGAGCGAGATATGCAGCCTGCAATTGTTTTTAGTTTCAGCAAAAAGGACTGTGAAGCTCATGCTAAATCATTAAATAAATTTGACTTTACATCGGAAGATGAAAAAAACCTAATCCAGCAGATTTTTGATAATGCAATTGATACTCTTGCAGAGGAAGATAAAGAACTTTCAATGATAGGGAATATTTTACCTTTGCTTAAAAAGGGTATAGGAATTCATCATGGAGGACTATTACCTATAATAAAAGAAGTCACTGAGATTTTATTCCAAGAAGGACTAGTTAAGTGCTTATTTTCTACAGAAACCTTTAGTATGGGGCTCAATATGCCTGCAAGAACTGTAGTGTTTACAAATGTCAGAAAATTTGATGGGGATAATTTTAGATGGATTTCTGGAGGAGAGTATATACAAATGTCAGGAAGAGCTGGCCGTCGTGGAATTGATGATAAAGGTATCTGCATTTTAATGCTAGACCAAAAAATGGAGCCAGATGTAGCAAAGGGCATGGTTAAAGGTCATATGGATCCTTTAAATTCTTCATTCCATTTAAGCTACAACATGCTTTTAAATTTGATCCGCATTGAAGATTCTCAGCCTGAATATATGATAAGAAAATCATTCCATCAATTTCAAAATGATAGAGCTTCTCCAGCTATTCGGAAAAAGAGAAAAGAACTCCAAGAAAAGTTAGAGTCAATTTATATTGAAAATGAGCACGAGTTAGATGAATACAGCAATATAGAAGTGGCAAAGCAAGCAATAAAACAAAAAATGAAAATCTTTACTCAACAGCCAGAAAAACTGTTGAGATTTATAACGCCAGGAAGATTAGTTTATGTCGTGGATCCAAGTGGAATTCATTGGGGATGGGGAGTTGTCGTGAATTTTACTAAGAAAAAAGTGGATAAAAGGAAGCTAAAAGATGTAAACGAAGATGTTCCTGTTAAAATTGTAGTTGACTGTGTTCTTTATGTAAACGTGCAGGATAAACATATGCCATTAAATGATGTAAACGCTGAAGGAGGTGAAGCATGCGTAATTCCAATGTATCTAGAATGTATTGAAGATGTCAGTACAATAAGACTATATTTACCTTCAGATATTAGAGCCAAAGATGGGCTGAGAAATGTGTTTGCATCTGTAAGAGAAGTTTTCAGAAGATTCAATGGAGAAATCCCTATGCTAAATCCTGTTGAAGACATGGAAATCAATGATCCTGAATTTGTTTCCTGCTTAGAAAAAATAAAAGAATTAAATAGCTTGGAAAAAGGCCTAGCTGTTGTTAATTCTCCGCAGTTCACAGAACTAAAGTCTAAATACGAAGATAAAAAACAATTAAAGCAAGCAATTTCGCTACTAAATAAGCAGCTAAAAGCTAGCAAAACAATGATATTGAAAGATGATTGAAAAGCTATGAGAAGAGTCTTGAGAAGGCTAGGATTTATTAGTGAAAATCATGTGGAGCTAAAAGGGAGAGTCGCTTGTGAAATTTCTACCAGTGACGAGTTATTGACAACAGAACTTATGCTTAGTGGTGTCTTCAGAGATTTGTCTATTGATGTGATGGTTGCTTTGTTGAGTTGCTTAGTTCATGAAGAAAATTCACCAGAAACTAAAATTCCAGCAATTCCAGAACTTGCGTCCGCTTATCAATTATTAACTTCAACAGCTAAACGGTTTGCTGATGTTTTTGTTCAGAGTAAGCTGAATATCGATCAAGAAGCTTATGTAAACTCTTATAAACCTTCACTAATGGAAGCAGTCTACGCCTGGGCTCATGGGTCCAAATTTTCTGAAATTTGCACTTTAACTGACACATATGAAGGGACTATTATAAGATGCATCAGAAGACTTCATGAGCTATTAAGACAGCTAGAAGATGCTGCAAAATCAATACAAAGCCATGAACTCGCTCAAAAATTCGCTGAAGGCACTCGGGTTATAACAAGAGGTATAGTCTTTGCTGCATCACTATATCTTTAATACACAACTAATTAATTTTCAAATCTACAATTAATTAATTTCAATTAATTATTTTAAAGAGTAAATGAAGTGAATTGTGACAATCCACATTTATGGTTAAACTTGTAAGACATTCCATTTTTACATATAAAATAGACGCTTCTGTCATATATAATTTTGTATGAGATAGGTGATGTCAAGTCATAGTCTATTGCTCTGGGAGCTCATTCTTCTTTGTCTTTATTCCATGTCAATACTTTTCTTTCTTCAAAAATATAAAGCTTGATATTTCTTGATAATAAGAATTTTGTAGAATTTTCTTGCAATAATACTAGTTCTATATAACTCTTTCCTTTTGGATTAAATTGGTAAATAGATCTATGGCTATTCGAAGCTATATAGATACGCTTGGCAACTGCAACTGTGGAGCATTCAGATAAGGGAACTGGGAGGTTCTTGATTTTATCCCATCTTTTCTCATTAAAGAAATATCTCTCAGCTAGAGCCAATGGCTGAGAATTATACTCTCCCCCAAATGCATAGACAAAACCGTTGAAAAAACATACAGAAGTTTTATAGCAAGGGGTCCCCCTTTTCAGCATTGTGATTTTATATGGAATTTTTATCGTAAAAGCTATGCCAGAATAGTTACCTTCAAATAAATTTCCAAAACAAAATACTTCTTCATTTGGAATTTGGCACATTGCAATTTGGCTTCCTATCGTCTCAGGAATCTCAAATAGCTCAATAGTTTCTTTAGCCCTTTCTTCACCTAAATAACTTGTTATAAGAATCTTTGAGTTATCTTTAAAGCACATTAGCTTATCCCAATGAAAAATGCTCTGAAATTTTAAATCTTTTGTTGAAATTTTATTAATTTTTCTTGGGGTTGGTGTGATATCTCTAAATGAAAATTTAGAGGAAGTATTGAAATTTATTGACCAATTGGTTTTTTTCTGCCATGCACATGTTTTTCTTTTTCTTCTCCTTCTTCTTTTTCTTCTTCATCTTGAATTGTTGTTTCATTCGTTATTTTCTCTTTCCATATTGGTTTGCAAATTTAAAATTTCTGTAGTCATTTGGCTTATTTTTTCTCTATTTATTTCTAGCTCTTCTTTAATTGCATTATTTTGCTCAACTATTTCGGAAAGCTGCTGATTTTTATTTTGCAAATTTTTAATTATATTTTCTAGCGTTGCAATTCTGGTATCTTCACATATCTGATATTTACTTATGCGAATCAAATTGGTTGAATTATTAAGATTTTGGCCATTCGAAACAAGTTCTGAATTTTTACTAGCGGTTTCAGCTGAAGTTTCTTCATTATCGATATTTGGGTTGAAAAAATTTGAATCTTTAAAGTAGTCTAAACACTCGTTTGGTTTCATTTTCCTCATTTTCATATTAATTTCTTTATAGGGCATTATTGAATTTGTACTTAGCGTCTTAATTACATTTTTATAAAACACTTGATATTCTGACAATTGATGTATTTTTTTATAAAATAAGTCTTCAGGTTGATTTAAATTTTCTAAATAATCGCACACTATTTTTATTCTGTTTTTAATTTTATCTCTCATGCCCATCACAAAATATAGAGAGGCATCAATTACATCTTTTGGGAGCCGAATATCTTCTATCCTATGGGTTAGCGATGAACATTCAGTAAAATGAGAACTTATGTGGTTATCACATATGAATATTTCTGGGATTCTGCAATTGCAAAACCTTGTAGGTGGATTTATGCAATCAAAAGTGCTACATTCCAAGGCTGTCAATAGTTTAAATGCCATAATTTTAAAATAGAAATAGGGGGACATAAAATATAAAATGGAAATTAAAATATGTTTTATAATTAAAATCCTATTTGCTTAATTCGATCTTTTGAATTCATTTGAAATCTGTAAAATGAACTTTTACAACAAAAATATAGGATTTTTCCTTTTCTGACTTTGTATGATGATGGTATTAGATTTGGAAATCCTGAGATTTTGCAAAACATTCAATCTTTTCCCGAATATGAACTGTGAAAATTTTCTTCAGAATCAAATGTCATCATAATGTATTTCAAACAAATAATAATTCTTGGAACTCCAATCTTAAACTTTACTGCTATATCACTGTATCTTTCGCTTTCCAAACTATATGTGTACATTTTATCATGATTAATCCCAGAAATGTAAAAATCATTTTTGAACAAAACAACTGAGCATCCATGAGAAGGGGCTGGCATATCAGGCAAATTTTGCCAGCTGCATGAAGAAATTGAATACTTTGCAGCAATATTTAAATCTTTGACTTCATTTTTTCCTCCAAAAATAAAAACATGCCCATCAAAATAAGCACAGCTTGAATAAGTGCAGGGGGTATATGGCTCAATAATTTTAATTTCAAAATTTTTATCTATAATAAAAGCTAATCCTGAATGTTGTTTATTTTCTATTATGTTTCCATAGCAAAATACTCTATTATCAGGAAGTTGACAGCATGATATAGAATCACTTATATTTTCAGGGAGATTTAAATTGATTTTTTCTTTGTCTAAGGAATTAAGGTTTAATATATTTATGGTTTTTGAATTGTTTGTAAATGAAATTATTCTGTCTGATTCCAATATGCTGTTATTTGGAGTTTTTCTTTTTGAATTTTTTGCTTTCTTTTTCGGAGTTCCAATAGTTTCGCATTCAGAAATATTTTCCTGGGATTTTAATTTCAACTTAAGCGACTTAATTTTTAGTTCTAGCTGCTTATTTTTGAATTTTAGTTCATCATTAAAATTTTGTATGATTGTGAGTTGATTTGATAATAAGCTAATTTTGTTTTCAATCATAAAGAAAAGATCTTGATTCTTGGGATTACGGTCATCTATAAAATGTCTTTTTAAAGCTTCATCACATTGCTCTAATATTTTTTTAAGGTGATAACTCATTTGATTTTGATGATTTTCTAATTGAGTTTCAAAGAATTTGTTTGGCTCAAAGTTTAAAGTTAAGTCTAGAATATTTCCTTTTAAGTCATCTAGTTGATCGACCATTAAAAATTCAATCTGATCCATGACATCAATTGGCGATGCAATTAGACCATTTCCATGAATTTCATTATTATAGAGATAGGAATAATTGCTTTCAATGCCTTCGAATTTGTTTAAAACAACCTTAAGCTTACCATATAAAAATTGATTATAAGATGAATACTTTGAGATTACTTCATTTCTTCTATGTCTTAATTCCTTTATTTTCATATTTAGAGATTTTCTCAATTCTTCAGATTTAAGTTCTGTAGGAATTAATGATAGCCGATGCGATGAGCCAGCAAAACAATGTATTTTCATGTGATCATTGCAGATGAACGTCTTTGTGTTTTCACAATTACATAAAAAGTCAGGAAATTTTGTGCAGTCTTTCATAAAACATTTTATATTGTTTTCCATTTTACTATTATATATATAATTTAAAGATATAAATTAACTATACCTAATTTATATACTCTTGAAACGATTATGATAATTAATTACTCGTTAAAATTAATAGTTATTTTTTATAAGGTTCTAAATAATCGAATAAATTTGCTGGATCTTTTTCTTGGAATTCATTTTAAACTTGAAGAATTGTTTTCCACAAGAAAAATATATCTCGTTTCCTTTCAAAACTTTATAGCTTGATGGTATTGTATTTGGAAGTCCTTCAACTTGCCCAACTGTTCATTCTTTACCTGTGGCAGAACTAAAAAAATTTCCAATCGAATCTATAATTATAATGCTATTTCTCAGTGTTAAAATAATTTTTGATACTCCTGAAGTAAATTGCAGAAAATTATTTGAGTATAAATCTTTTGATGGGTCATAAATGTATAATTTTTCTAAATTAAAGCCAGTAATATAGATATTTTCTTTATAAGGAGCACAAGAGCACCCATGAGATGGAAAGGGTAAGGGTTGGCATTGGATTCATTCCCTATCAAATAATGAGAATTTTTCTGCTAAATCTAAATCTCCATGCCTATTTTGTCCTCCAAACGCAAAAATAAAGTCTTTATAATAAGCTAAACTTGAATTAATGCAAGGGGTTCCAGAGCTGCATATTTCTATGTTTCAAGAGCTATCGATGATAAAGGTGATGCCCGAATAATTGTGCTGCTGATGATTTCCATAGCAAAAAATTTTATTATTAGAAATAGGGCAATAAGATATGTTGCAAAATGCAATTTCCGAAATATTTATGTCAATATTTTTGTGAGTAAGATTATCGAGATCTAAGAGTTGTATCGTTTTAGAGTTCATTTTGAAAGAAACAATATAATTGAGCTCAAAAATGCTTGTGTCTATACTGGATGATGCTTTTTGTCTTTTATAAGGTTTGCTTTTAATTTTCAATTTGAATTGGTCTTGTAGATGCTTAGTTTTTTGTGATAGACTTGATTTTTCTTTTCTTACTGTATCAAGCATATCTTTTAGCTCTTTGTTGAATTTTTGTACGCTTGAGTAGCTGTTTGCAAATCAATTAATTTTTGCCTTCAGATCAATAAAAATGTTTCCAGTCGATCTTAATTCTTTAAAATCAATGTAATTTTCTTGCATTTTTGCGTCAAGAAACTGAATTACTCCTTCAATATTTTCTTCGCCTTTTTCTTCCTGATTTTCATTTTTACTGGTATTTTCTTGCATTAGGTCAGCGATATGGCTATTCACATCATTTATTCGATACTTTAATTCTTTTTCTACTTTATATAAAGTCCCTTTATCTCATATTTCATTACTATCCCCATTATTTTCTCATATTAAGTTCACTTGATTGTGCAATTCTTTATAAGAGTTTTCTATTGCATAAAGTCTTTCATTTATTAGTTTAAAATCAGCATTTTTAATTTTCCAGCTCAATGATGGCATACTAGCTATATTTGACCTAACATTTTCTAATTCATAAAGCCTATAGTTTAAAAAATTAATACAGTTTCTATCTTCAAAATTAAGTGGGGCAGAAGTAAGGGCTATGCATTCATCTGACATTTTGATATATTTTGTTGAATCTTGGCTCAAGCTTGGCTGAAAGGAATAATCATATTCAAATTGATTTTCGTTTTCAGCTTTGAATGATTGACATTTAGACATTTTGAATAATAATTTGATCCCCCAGCTAATTTATTTGATATATATTTAATTTTATTTTAAGGAATATTTTTCTTCTTAAATTTATTAAATAAGTCCTTACATCCATCTTGGATAAAACGGTTAGGTTTTATTCTGAAAATAGACTTAAGGTAAAATTAATGCCGTTTCTATAATTAAGAACCATATAGATTAATCACCCTAAGTCAAAAACTACTCTTTTTAAGTGGTAAATTCTTACGAAATATCCATCAAAGTCCAAAAATTTACAAAAAAGAATTTAGTATATAAATTTTATAAATGGTGTCTAATTCTAAAAGCGATGCTGCGGCTATCATGATTGAGCAAAACAACACTTTTTTTCTGAAATTAAATCGACCAAACCAAATGAATGCTTGCAATCTTGAGCTATTACATGCAATAGAAAGCACTGTTATCAGAACTATTGCTGAAAAGAAAAATATAATTTTCTATGGAGAAGGCCGAGCATTCTGTGCAGGCGGAGACATTTTAGGAATATTGAAAGGGGAGATAGCGCCACAACAAATTTTTGGGACTGGGATCAAAATATTTTATATTTTATCTGCTATTCAAACGCATGCTGTAGCAATGATGGATGGTATCACGATGGGGGCTGGGGCTGGACTTGCTTGGGCATGCTCAATCAGAGTTACAACTCCAAAAACAGCATGGGCGATGCCAGAATGCTCAATAGGTTTCTGTCCTGACGCCGGAGCTTCATATTTATTAAACAGAATCCGCTTTCCTGAGCTTGGATTATACTTACATTTAACAGGAGAAAGAATTAATGGCACGGACTGCTATCTTTTTGGATTCTCACATTATTACATTGAAGCTAATCTGGAGGTCGTCCGCAAAGAGATATTTGAAGGTGCAGATATTAAAGCCGTCTTAGAAAAATACCACAGAGAGCCAGACACAAATAAATCAACTATTTTGCCAGTATTAAAAGAAATACGAGAGTGCTTTAATACCAGCTATAGTCTTGAGTTTATCATGTATAAACTTAGAGAAATCGGAACCGCTTGGAGTGTAATAATCTTGGAAAAAATTAATTTGTTGTGCCCCTTGTCGCTAAAAGTCGCTCATGAAAGCTTCAGAAGAGGAAGAAATATTACATATGCTCAAAGCCTGATCATGGAATATAGCTTAGCTATACAAATGCTTGGGTACAGGTCAGAGAACTTTAGAGCAGCTGTGGGACATAAAATGGTTAACAAGGGCAAGGGAAAAGTAAATTGGGTTCCAGCCTCTATTACTGAAATTGGAGAGTCTATGATGATTCCTTATTTTGCCAATGAAGAAGGAAGGTTAGAAATTCCAAAACTCTAAAAATGTACATTAATAAGTGCTTTTTTAAATCTTGTATTAAAGATTGCAATTCCTGTTTTTGTCACGATTAAATTATTTCCTAAAGTAAGCAGCGAGCTGATAAAAATAATTATCCTAATGTTCAAGCACCTTCACTGATTATTTCTTATATATAAATTGAAGTCAGTTCTTGAGTATAACTAAACAGAATTTAACCAGTATGAATTAAAAACGGATATGTGTCATATTAAAAAGCACCATAAGTTAATATATAACATAAATTAAAAAAAATAAATCCCAAAAGACTTAGCTACGTGTCAGGGCTTGAAAAACTTTTGAGCCATTCCTTGATATGTACACCTTAATCTGGGACTTAATGAAAGAAAATCCAGACTTATACGATCACACTGTGGCTGCTGATTTTGAAAGAGAAGCCTTAAAAGAGCGCTGCCATCAACAAATCATGCACTTGTAGCTGAATGTGGATTGAATCACGAGCTAAATTCGAAGAACCCGCTTAAGAAATCTGCTATGTGTTTGGGTTTAATCACAAATGATATAGTGATTGGAATACGTATTGCCGTCCATATAGTGCTATATATAGAAGCTATCACAAATTTAGGCACTGACAAGCATCTAAATTTGATTAATAGAGCTTATAATCTTAAAGATTATGGCTGCCTCGGCATGACTGAGATTGGCCATGGCTCTAATGTTGCTGGCATTGAAATTACAGTCACTTATTATATGGCAAAAAGGGAGTTCGTGATTAATTCACCTACTCCTACTGCTGTTAATGGTGGATTGGAGCTGCAGGAAAAACGTCAAATATGGCTGCTATTTTTGCACAGTTAATGGTGAAAGGAATTAACTATGGAGTGCATGCTTTTGCTATACCAATCAGGGACTATAACGCCCACAAAACGATAGATGGAATTTCTATATGGACTGTATGTCCTTGAAAACGAATCAGGAATGATTAAGACTCAATTTACTGAAAATGAAGTAAGGTGGATAAATGAGACTGTGATTGAGCATTGCAATGAAGTTGGAGAAAATGCAATAAACATTATTGATGCTGTTGCGTTCCCTGGATATTTAGTTGCATCAGTTTTAGGACACAGTGAAGGACAGGCTTACAAAAAATATACAAGATTTTTGGAAAATGCTTCACATTGCTATGACCCTCCAGAGTGGATGAACCTTATTCACGAGCATAGAAAATCTTTAATTAAAGTTATTAATTCTTTTAGTAATTTCTAATATTTAGACTTAAAAAGCAAATTATATATTAATAATTTTATTTGGAGTATTGATATCTTAAAATTGTTGTGTAAAATATAATAATAAATTAACTATGAAAAAACGTGCTCCAAGTCCTCCACCACTTAGGAAACATCGTAAAATCCCATACAAGACCATTTTACTTGTAAGCTCTATTTAAGGCTCTTCTTTTAACGATATCTGGAGTGATTTTCTTTTCAGTTGGCATGACGCATTATGGAAATGGGAGATTTACAGATTGGGGTTTATATTGGCTTCTAGGCGCCTTAGTTTTTATTCCAGGCAGTTATCATCTATTCATATTCCTTCAACTAATGCGAGAAGCTCCAGGATATTCATATGATATGCTTCCAGATTTCGATAACTAAGATAATCTCTTATAGTAAGTCTTCCTGAAATAAATTCGTGATATCTGTAGTGAGCTGCAGCTACTCAATAAACTTTACTAGTTCATCAAAGGTTATATACAGCGAGGTCATCTCTAATATATGAATATTTTAAAAGGAAATCCTAATTTTATGTTTTCAATATATATAGCCTACTATTGAGAAATTTAAGAGATTGAGATAGTTTTAATCTAAAATAGATTTAATTATGATACCAAAAGAACTCGATTGAGACTTGATACATAACTTGGAAAATTTAAAAATTAGAGAAGATGACTCTAATAATATGTTAATAATTACTCCTCTTCGCCCTCATCACCATAAATCTTAAGGTACTTGAGTTCGTACTTTCCTTTCTCTGTTGCGACTACACGTAAGTAATCAGCAATTTTTGACTTCTTTAAGTATTTTTTTGTTAAATACTTCAAGTACCTCTTTGAAAAAGGTACTGAGCTTCTTAGCACAATTTCTGTGGCGCTGCTTGATAAATTAATTTCTGTGCCTAGGTTTCCTTTCTTTCCATTGACTTTTATTCTTTCTCTTAGGTATTTTTCAAAGTCTCTCATAATGATGACTTTATCTTCTACTACATTTGAGCAGTCGATTACGAATTTTAGGTCAACTTTCTTTGTATTTGTGTGTGCTGCTCTCTTGACTGATGCCATTCAATATATTATAAGAAATATGGAATCTTAGCCGCACATATCATGATAAAAATGCATTAGTTATAAAGACTGTGAATATTAGGATTTTCTTATGGCTAAAAGATTAAATTACTTACGTCCTCCACAGCAACCTTTCTTTTGGGTGCATGCACAAGGGCTGGATTGTTTGACTTTCTGAGCTATGGTTTCATAACTAGCTTTCTTTGCTGTAAGCTCTTCTTTGGCTGGCATTAATCCTCTGTCTAAGGCAATTCTAAGTCTAATAATTGCTCCTGGCCAATTTACAGCAGCAACTCCAGTGCATCTTCCGTTTTTATAGAAATAAGTAATTCTTCCAGTCTTTAATGGGCTGCCTTCTTCTCTAGTTTCTGTATAGGTGAAATCATACCCGCCGCTGAAACCAGCAAATTGGACATTTAAAAACTGATTTGTCCAGAAAAATGGAACTGAGGTATAAATTGGACCTTTTCCTAACATATTGCTAGCTGCAATTTTCCCTTGATCTTGAGCTGCTTGCCAATGCTCAACTCTTTCTTGCTTTTCAGAAAGCCAGCTATAGAAGCATGCGATATCTCCAGCAGCAAAAATATATGGATCAACAGTCTGCAAGTGAGCGTTAACTCTTACGCTCCCATCTGAGTTGAGTAATGCAGGAGGCACTATGCTGGTTTGAATTTCTGCTCCTGTAGCTATAAGCAATAAATCTGCTTTAATTTCTTTTTCTCTAGGCTTGGTTTCAATCATTTCTGTATGCATGTAGACTACACCTGAAACTCTTCCGTCAGCTGTTTTAACTTCTCTTGCTGATTGTCCCAAAACAAATTTGATTCCATTAAGAGCATGGGACTGCAAAATTTGTTGGGCGATTTCTCTGCCGAAAACTCTTTCTAAAGGAGCATCATCAGGATCAATGACAGTCACATTAACTGCAGGGTTTGATCTCTTAATTGAAGCAGCTGCTTCTAGTCCTAAGAATGAAGATCCAAAAATGACCACATCTTTAGCATTTGATACTTGGGTTCTGAATTTTTGATGGTCTGCAGCAGATCTAATAGTGTAAATGCCTTCAACATTGGCAGCTAGTCTTCTCAAAGGTCCAGGAACTCTTGAGACTGCTCCAGTAGCAACTAAAACTTTATCATAAGGAACCTCTTCTTTGTTTTCTAGTTTAATAGTCTTAGTTTTATTACAAATTTGTTGTACAGCGGCTCCGGTTTTTACTTCAATTCCATATTCATCATAAAAACTTTGATCTCTTAATAAAGAAGCATCACTTTTGAAAGCTTTTGATAAAGGAACTCTATCATATGGAAGAGTCAATTCTTTGGTTAAAATTGTTATTTTTCCTGTAAAACCTTCTTTTCTAAGTGTTTCTGCTGCTGCTTGGCCTGCTGCACCTCCTCCAATAATCACAAATGAAGTGTTATTTGCTGGGTCTCTTTTTACTAATCTTCTGCTATCAGTGGCACCTGAGACTTGTTCGACTTTTGAATCTGGAATTTTTACGACAACGTTCCCATTAGAAATTCTTGCCTCAAATGATTGAAGAGATCTTTGGCCTGGGGCTCCGATTAATTCTCCAGTGCGAATATCAAATTGTGCCCCATGGAATGGACAAACTAAAGTATATCCATCTAAATAGCCTGGATTAAGAGGAAGAAAGTAGTGAGGGCATTTTCCACTGACTGCGTAAACAGTTCCATTGACTTTTGCTATGACAATATAATTTTCTGGGTTATTTCCAACTTGAACCTTTTTCAAGACTCCTTCAATAAGTTCATCTTCTCTGCAAGCAATGATATCTTGATGATTATCTTCGCACCACATTGGGCTTAATGTTGCTAGCCCTACACCTGCAATTAATGCTGCGCTAGGAATCCACTTATAGTTTGCTTGGTAGCTTGATTGTGAGGTATGAATCCTACGAAGTCCAATAATACGAGAAGAGAATCGGATGAGCCTAGATGAAAACATTCACTAATGGTCAATATAAATGGTGATTCAATAAGTAAGAAATTAGAACATGAAAGGCTTTAAATAATTTTGAATTTGAGAATTTTCTAATGATTTTTATTACTTTTTGTCATAAATTTTCAATAGATTAATTATTATGAAAACAAAAAGATTTTCAGAAACTCTCAATTCTGTTTGGCCTTGAAATGATATTTTCAGCTCAAGCCTTAGAAATTTCTCTGTGAGATCTGGAAGAATTCAGACTTGCTTTACACAAAGAACTCAAGAAAACGAAAAAAAACCTCAGAAAATTCAGAAATTTGTACAAAAATCCATAGAAACTGATCAAGAACCTGATGAAAGTCCTAAAAAAATTGCACGATGCTCAGTTTCTGCACAATCTGTATATAGCAAAAATAAAAGAATACTTGAATCTCTATCTGCTGTAAGTAAAAGTAGTGCGCCTTCTTTTTTATATGATGAAACCAATTTCAAATTGGAAACCTATTCAAACACAAAAGTGCTTGAAAAGGCTTGCTATTTCCCACAATGAGGAAAGATCTTAGCAAAGCATTCAAAAAAGAAGGTTACAAGAAAAACTCCTAGACTATTAAAAATTTTGCCAACAGAATTTCCTTCTATAAATGAAAAGTCACTAAGCAAGACAAGAAAAAAATCGAAATTGTTTCAATTTCACACAATCTCTCATAGTAATCTTAAGGACTCTTGAAAAAAATATTAAAGGCAAAAAAAATTTATATTATCAAATTAGCTATTGCTCCGCATAACTAAGTATTTTAATTGAAATTTATTACTTTTTCTATTTTTCTATTAATTATATTAAATATTTAATGTAAAAACTAGCCAATTATTAATTTATTTCTATTTAAAAAGAATATCGCTAGATCTGCTATCAAAAGAGAAAGCCGAAAATTCTCCACCTGAAATCCCAAGTTGCAATGAAGCAGGCTGCAAATTCAAATTTCCATCCTTATCCAGCAATAATTCGGCAAGTTTCTGATCGATTTCGTCTTCGCATTGATGCAGTCTCGCCCTCAGTTTTTCAAGCACAAATTTCGATTTTTCAGTCCACCTTTTAATACTTTCAGCCATCAAATTATACCCAAATTCTCCAAACCTCTCATTTGTGGCTTTTAATTTTTTATATTGAGTATTAAACATGACGCTTTGCAGGATTAAATCTTTCTCGTTTTGGTCTATTTCATTATCTCCAATGCTCAATTTTTGGATAATAAAATTATTTGTAAGCGCCCAACCAATGGCTTCCCCTCCTTCTCTCCCAATATTATTTCTAAATAAATCAATCTCCAGGATATGATGATTTGTTTCTAATAATTTAGCGACATGCATGGCGCCTTCATTTCCAAAAGCATTGCTGCTTAAATTAACATATCGAAGTGATGACATTGTTTCACACATTTGGCAGATGTATTTAACTCCTAAAACTCCAAGCCCGCAACCAGCCATATTCAACCTTTCTAATTCTCTGTTTGCTGAGATTGGCTTGCAAAGTTGTTCTGCAAAGCTTGGACCGAGCTCGACTTGTGCGAATTCAAATCTTTTTAAATGGGAATGATGAGCTAGGGCTTCTAAAAAAATAGAAAATCCTAGATCGGTTGTGGCATGCTCGTTACTACTTTCTGGGCCTTCGTTTTCAGTGCCTTCTGCTAGCCTCTTTTGCAATAATGGGTTTTTTGATAAATCAATAGCAATAATTGTTTTATTGACTTTTATAAAAATTGATAGTAGCTTCAATTCTTCAGCATAAATATTCTGACTAGCAAGGATCAATTCTTCTATTTGACTATTTCTTAGAGCTCTGATAGGAAGTCCAACATCTCCAAAAATTCGAATATTTGGAATATTGCTTTCAGGGATAAATTTGTATATATATTCCAAACAAAAATCGTCAATATGCTGATCATGCAAATCTAGCACGAAATTATCATCGAAAATTTCTGTATTGTGATGAGGAATATGCTCTAATCCTTTTAATAAAGGTTTAGGAATCCTCTCAATCATAGCTTTCAGTCTTTCTAACTCATCTTTTACTTGTTTTATATCTTTGTGTCTAGCTGTGATATCTTTTGCTAGAATTCTGATCAAAAAGTGTGCCATCCCATTGGAAATAATCAAAGAATCTAATGATTTCGCGCATTCCCAATCGTCTAATAAATCTCGATATGGAGAAAGTCCTGGATGACTTGCCATATCTTCACTAAAAGTAACAGGAGCATTTCCTGTCAACGCTTTATAAATTATTGCTCCAATGCTATAAATATCGCATTGTTCAGTAATATTATGCTTTGGGATTTTACCAGTCCTTTTATATTCATCAGCAAATTCCTTATGCTCAGGTGACAGATAATCTTCATCCCTAAATGTTGTATCATACTTATCTCCACCTAATTGCTGGAAATATTGAGATTCTGAGCCTAAAATTTCACTTGGTTCCCAGATAGCTAATTCTAAATCCAAAAAGCAAAGCCTTTGAATATCTTGCTCTAATAAATAAACTGATGATGGGTTTATATTAGAATGCAGCACTTTCATTGAATGCAGAATTTCTAACTGATCAAGCAAGTTTAAGCCTAAATCAATAGCCTCTAGCTCATTCATACACACAATCATGCGCTGATTAGGCTGCGGCTTGGCTTTTTCTTTAGTTTCTTTTGTTTTTAGGTCTAAGTATTCTTCTAATGTCATTTGTGTAGCTTCAAGCTCGTTTATGCTTTTATAAAGAATCCCTCCTGGGAGTTCCCCAAACTCTTGTACTTCTTCCTTGGTAAGCTTGTTCTTCAAGACAATTTCACGAAAATAATTTTGCCTAAAGCTTTTATCTCCATAAACTCCTGCAAGATAAATTAATTCAAATTTCATATTTAACTCTTCACCTATCATAGCTTTCACGTTGAGTATAGCATGCTTGTATTTTCTCTTATAAGTTGAGGAGATTTCTTCGATGATCTCAGGAGGCTTGATAATTTCATATTTACCAAGGAAAAGATTTCCTGGCTGCAGATAAGATATAACTGGGTAGGGGTTTTCTATTATATGAGTTGATAAAGTTCTCAAAAAATTATGGCTTTCTTGGAGAATTTTTGCGAGAATTTCACATTCTTTTATGACTGCTTTCTTAAATGTTTCGAAGTTGATGCTTTCTCCGTTGCAGATTTCGTCTCGAAAATCTTCTAAAGGTTCCATTTCAATATAAGGCAGCTGGATATGTCCTTCATTGCAAATAGCCCTTAATGTTTTATCAATACATACATAAAACTCATCTGGAGTCATAGTATTTTCATCTTCAAATTGATAAAACTCGAATAAAACTGTGTTAATTTTACATTTTAGTTTGTTTTCAAGAGTGCCTTTGCTAGCTACAAGTAGAGAAGTCAAAAATTCAAGCACTTCGATTTCAGTGTCAGCAGCTATAAACTTTTCAAAATTTAAATGCACATCATCAGTTTGAACAATATTTTTCTTGAACTCATTGACGCTTACAAAAAAAGGAATTCCAAGTTCCTTCCATCTCTTGCAAAATTTACTTGCAAGCTCGCATGGGATGATGTTTATTTGCTAAATTTATAATACCCTCTTCACATTTGCATGAGATTCATGAACTTTTGAGAGATATTGCCCCATTTTCAATAAGTTTTCAATTTTTTAAAGATTTAATATAATAATTGATTATAATTTATACTTTCAAGCAAGAAAATTTAATTATTCCTCAAATAAATAGCAGCGTTGTTTCTCCTTAAGCAAACAAAAATTAAAATGAATTCAAATAAACTATGAGTTCATAAAGCGGTTGTCAATTTTCTAAAAATTGCAATATTTTACCACAATTACTTATAGTAATGTTTTAAAATATTCTTATTTAAGAAGCCTTTTAAATGCCTTTGTTATTATAAGGCAAGTGGAGCTTTTAAACCTAAAATTTATTATGATATCTCAACATAATTTAAATATCTTGAATATAAAGCTTGATAAGATGTGACTTGCAAATGTTAGACTTTTTCAGATATTTTCAAGAAATTTCGCTGATACCATTTAATCAGTAAAATATGAAGTTTAAATTCTCTATGAATCCAATAAAATACTTTTCGATAAACAATAGACCCACTTATTATGCACCAATCCGGTGATTTCTTTGCTTTCCTTGATGAAGCCATTTGATTTCTTTAGAGCATCGACCATAAAATTTTTGCAATGAGCTTCTGTGTCTTAAATAAGATAACCCATCTTAAAAGTTCTGATAATGCACATCCTTACACATTTTCGTTTGGAAAATTATCAAACCTTCTCCGAAATGAATAACAATCCTAAGAAATCCAGTTAAAGTTTTTATTTTTCTAATTATGAAATTGAGTTTCTTCAATAAGCTTCATATCTTACATTTAAGCTTCTTTTTCAAATTGGTTTTAATTTAACCACTATTTATATCATTATCTTACAATAATATTGTACTCTTAAACTCTCGTTTAAATGGCATTTCATGTAATTACTGGATAAATTATTTCGTTAAATCTATAATGATCTTGCCCTATAATTTCATCTTAAAACATTGATTAGATTACTTACCAATTAACTTAAAATTATTCACTCATTTTTATCTAATCATTCAAATTACAATGAATGGCACAAGTTGACATTTATATAAAAATATAACCAATGCAGCCCTATTCTCTTCAAATTGATTTCGCTTCAAGCGAAATTCTTTTTAAAGATGAGTTTTCACCTGATGACCTTAAAAACCTTTCTCCTATTACGTCGTCAATTCTTAAGTCAATTTTATATGATGAATCAGAAGCATCGACAACGGAGAGTTCACCAGTAATTACCCCTGTAATAGATTGTCCGACAATAGGCAAAATCGATCTTGCTTTACTACCAGAGCAGTGTAGGACAAGGGCAGGCAGTAAAAAATTCCAACATATCATAGCTAAGTGTCGGCCAGAGGACATTGAAAAAATAGTAATCGTGATGGCACCTCATATGGGGGCGCTCATGACCGACGTTTATGGTAATTACATGTGCCAATCCCTCATTAAGTCTGCGAACTCATCACAGAGGTTGATGTTACTGTCTTCAATGAGGGGTCATTTGCTCAGAATTAGTAAAGATTCTCAAGGCACTCACTCCTTACAAGGTCTTATATGTCTTTCTTCTACGTCTGAAGAAGAGTTAATATACAGAGATAAATTTTCAGGTCACATCATAGAAATGGCAATGAATATCAATGCCTCGCATGTGATTCAACGTCTATTAGTCACCCTTAAAGATACCTCATTTATTATCCGAGAATTATTAGGCCACGTTACAGAGTTAGCAATAGACAAACTCGGCCTATGTGTTATTAAAAAGTGCATTGGAAATCATGAAGTTTATAAAGAGCTCCTTTCCAATGCCCATATTCTAGTACAAGATCCTTATGGAAATTACGCTATTCAGCAGACACTTGACTTGTGGGGAGAAGCCTCACATGAAGTGCTTGCTAATAAATTTAAAGGAAAAGTTGCACAACTGTGCATACAGAAGTACGCTTCGAATGTGATGGAAAAGTGCATGCATTTTGAATATTTAAGAGAAGCCTTGGCAGCAGAGTTGCTGAATGAAGAAAAAATGAAAATGGTTTTGAACTGCGCCTATGGGTGCTATGTTGTAAAATCAGCTGCAGAGCTTGGGTCTCAAAGACTAAAAGATGGCTTGAGAAAAATATTCAATGCAGTGTCACACCAACTCCATCAGAAGAAGCTGAAAAGCAGATGGATAGAAATCCAAAATGCCTTAAAATTTCAGTAGAAGTCAATTTACATTTGATTATCTTAGTTAATTTATAGTATTTTAAGTAATTTTTGTGTCAACTAAAATGGAATGTAAATAATTGCAATTGGCAAATAATTGTAACCGACTTAAAAAGCATTAAGATTTAAATCTTGATTTTTTATCATTAAGTGTAACTACTTATAGATTAATTAAATCGTCAGAGAATTTCAATATATCTAAATATGTCGACAGAAAGAAAAGCTTGGACCCAGGATGTAAACTCTATACAGGAAGACGATGCAATACGATCATTAGTAGAAGAATATGGGGTAAAGCATTGGACACAAATTTCACAACTACTGCTAGAAAAATTTGGAATCAAAGGACGGTAAGTCTTATGTAGGTCTGGCAAGCAGTGCAGGGAGCGCTGGCATAATCACATTGATCCACAAATCTCTAAAGATTCTTGGTCGAAAGAAGAAGAAAGCATTATTTTTCAATATCAAAAACTATATGGAAATCGGTGGTCAGAGATCGCAAAACACCTGCCTGGGAGATCAGATAATGCTATAAAAAACCATTTTTACAGCACAATTCGGAAAAATTTACGAAGACACAACAGAAAAAAACCAACAAGTGAAAGAATTGCGGGACCCATAAAGCAGCTACTACAAGATCAAGACGTTCTTGATATAATCATGGCTTATTCGCAACAAGACACAATTGCGAAAATTCCTCTAAAATCAGAGCCAGCCATCTTAAGAAGATCTGAAAGATTAAGCTGCAGAAAAGATATAAAAATTGAAGCGATGGAAATAGAAGAGAAAAAAGAGCAAAAACTAGAACAATTAGCCGAAGATATCCCCGCATCTCAGCCTACTCCAAGAAGCATTATGAAAAAGAAGCCGCAGATCTCAATAGATTCGATGCAAGAAGAGATGCCTGAAATCCGGATCAATGTCTGTGAAAGACCAAGCGAAGAAAAATCGAAATATTCTTTGGGAAATTCGCCTGCAAAGATGGCTGAACTTATAGAGAGTGCTGATGCAACTACTCCTCAATGCATCATTACTCCGAGCAATTTTCTTAGAAGTCCTTTCCGAGGGCCAAAATTTTTCAATTTTGGTGACGAAGCAACAGCTAGCTTTAATTTTGATGGCTTTAATAGCCAAGATTTGACTGATACTTTTCAAAGAACGGATTCGTTGGCATATGGATTGCTGAAATCTGATTCTTTGAATAGCTGGAAATCAGATTATTTAAAATATGATCCTTTTACACAAAACCCTTCGCCTCAGGCAAGATCGATTGTGTTACCACCTTTTTCGCCAATGGAAAAGTTTCAGCATTCAATAAGTCCTCGTAGTGGTAATTAGTGTAATTCTCAAATAAATAATTTTGGGGCATTAGATAAATAAGAATTAGAAATATATAATATTATTAGTGGAGGCAAGAATCGAATAATAAGAAAAATTTTTGAAGAAAACAGCCTTAGACTCTATGGCGTAGTGATAGCACGTAGGACTATTAAATTAGATATGAGTTCAATTTTCAGTAGAACCATTTTTTGGTTTTAACTATTTTGAATATTGGCGCTTTTAGATAATCTTTTTGAAAAGAATAGTTAAATAAAGATTTATAAAAGTTATTTAATTCAATGCATCATTATTTAATGTAAATATATAATGAATAAATTTTAGCAATTAGCTATCTTTAATTCTTAAAACATTTTTAATCGTCCCTATATCGATAGGGAATTTAACTAAGTAAAAATTACAAATGCCATCAAATTTTTTGATAAAACTATCTTCAATATCCTCACCTTCAATAATTCCATAAAATAAAATTTCCGATTGTTCATTTGATGTTTTAATATCTTTCATTTGGAAAAGTTTTTCTCAATTTGCCGTTTGAAAATCAATAAAAATTGCATTATAAATCTGCCCTTTCTTTGCTTCTTTTTCATGCAAATACAAGCCTAAAGCCGCACTATTTACAGATTTTATATTTTTCGTTATGGATCTTTTCAAGATATTTTTAATAGATTTTTCTCTTTCTCTTGAGTTGCATAGAAGAAGAATTCTCCATTCTTTTATTTCAATTTTTAATGCAGCATCTTTAGGAAGCTGGCTCTCTTTGTGGACTAATGCATAATCTTCGCCTTCATTTTCTGTAAATTCAGCACTAGCATTATTCTTATATTTTCAAACATATTCAGTCTCTGATTCTTGCAAACAGCACCCAGTGATTAATTCTAGCTTGCTTGCTGCCTTTCTTTCTGATACAATTAAAGGTAAGTTAATCGCTATTGTGCATATTGATTCAGAAGATTTAGCATCAGTGTAACCTCTCATCAAACAAACTAAAGAATCAAACATAATCAATTCGCTTCCATATCTGTCCTGGATTGATATCATATCATTAAGAGTTTTTCTTTTTGAAGTCCGTTCTCTAATTTGAAATATACGATCAAGCTCATCTTGTGTAATTGATAATGATGGAAATTGTAAAACATATTTTACAATAATTTCTGCATCAGAACTGGAAATGATAGAAACTGATATAAATATGCCTGAGCTCTCATTCGAATTTTTTATTGCAAAATCCAATACTGCATAAAGAAGATAGTTATGAAATTTTTTATCACCAATAATACAAGTTGGAATATCTTTAGATGTGCTCAAAGAAAAAATTAAATCTCTTTTTGCAGCTTTCATGAAAATTGCATCAATTGTGTTTAAAATTTCCACCTGGAGGTCGAAGTAATCTTTTTTAATTTCTATTTTACTCAAAAATTTGCATTGCATTAAAAAAAAAGTTCGCAATCTGTGCTGGATTGAATAGATTTCTGTTAATAAATGTTGATCAATATTTGTATGTATTCTGCAGGATTCAAACAATTTATTGGTAAATCTCTCTATGGATTCCAATATGTTTTTATAGCAAACAGAAATAAATGTGTCCTGGAAAACTATATTAGAAATATTCATGCACACGATTTTGAGGCATTTTTTCCCTTTGAATTCGATGCGATCAAAAGTAAACCTTAAAGTAACAATATTATCACTTTCATAATCCTTTTTCTTAATAATCATTTCCTCTGCCTTCTTGTTTCAATTCAAAGCTTCCAAAGCTAGTTTTTTAACATGATTTCTATGATCGTCATCAAACATGTCTTCGAATCTGTCTAGTCGGTTTAGCTTGGCTTTTCCTATTAAATATGTGATGTCAGCAGCCTTGTTATTATGATAGAGAATGTGCCTTTCTTCGTCAACAACAAAAATCCCATTTGGAGTATACATGAACATATCATCGTGGAGCTCATAGCTTTTTTTGTAACTGTTATAAAGTACCCATAAAGTCCTTTTTTCTTTTTCAATAAAATAGTTAAAAATAGTGTATGAAATTATTGTAAAAAGCGCGGTTTTAAACTGGATATAATTTGTGAAATAAAAAATTCCTGATTTAAATAGACTGAATATAAAGAAAAGGGTCCATCTTTTAAACCCTAAAATATTTATAAGAAAGTCAGGGAAAAAGGCGCCTAGACATTCTAGCAATGAACCTGTTTCTATAGTTTCAAATTGAAAAATTGTACATAAGAATTCACTATAAAGACTCATTGTCAAATAGCGATCATATTTCATAAAATATAAAAATATTGATAATATAACAAAAACTGCAACCACATAATAGTGAATATATCATCCACAAGCATATAAAGTGCAATTTATTAAGATCAGTCATGCCAATAGGCTTTGAAATGAAGCTGTGTGAAATGACCCTAAATCTGTCGAAAAAGAATTTTCTTGGGACTTGTCGAGAAAGCCTAGAAAAGAATCTTGATAATAGCAAGGATCGTTTATAAAGAAATTAGTGCACACTTTCTTAGCCATAATTTATAATTATATCAATAATGATTATTTACCATTCGTGCACTATATATCTGCTATCTTTATTGATAAATTAAATAAAAATACACATAAAACAATTAATTTATTTTAGTTATGATAATTCACCAAATTAGCAACATTTAGACTTTTTCGAAGATTGTCTCTGATTATTCTCTACAACCGTTATTCTTTTTCTACCTTTCAATGGGCTATCTTTTTGAATTTTGCCTTTATCTTTCTCAAGCAAAACTCGGGTAATTTCCATAAAACATTCATTAACTCCCGATCCGGTTTTCGCACTTGTACTGAAATGCGAAACTCCTATGCTTTTCGCAAAGTCTATTGCGTTTTGTCTTGTAATTTCCCTTTCATTCTCTTTATCACATTTATTTCCAACAAGTATAATAGAAATATTTTTATCGACTTGACTTTGCAATTCATTCACCCAAGTTTCAACTCTATCAAATGTACTCTTATCAGTTATATCATATACAATTATTGCTCCCTGAGCATTTCTATAATAATTTGACGCAATTGCTCTATATCTTTCTTGCCCTGCTGTGTCTCAAATGCTAAGCTTCACCATCTCTCTTCCAATTTGAACTTGTTTCTCAAAAAAATTCGCATTTATAGTCGCTTTTTCAGATTCATTAAACTGGCCACGTGCGAATCGAAGAGTTAGTGAAGTCTTTCCAACTCTCCCATCGCCTAGTATTACTATTTTATATTCATGAAGCTGTTCCATTACTAAATTGATACTTATTAAGCTTTCAACTAATTTTTTCCTCATTTTGGTAGAAAAATTATAATTTAAAATAAAACTTCACTAAACTTTGAGACGCTGTGAGGTCTGCTCATGAAATCATTAAAATATGAAATTGTATTTCACGTATGACTCTGCTGCTTTGGGTTGAATTTTGTAATGGATTGAGATAGCAGTGATTTTGAATTTCTCTTTTTCTTAGAAAAATCAATCTTTTCACGAGAAATCACAGGACTTACTCGTTGCAATCTGCTGAGGATTTTCTATTTAAAAGTTACTTTGTTTTCTATTACTATTCTGTTCAGATTTCTGTTTCGTAAGTCGTAGTTTAAGCTTCCATAAGAATTTGCTCTAGGAATACAAACAGATCTACTTAAACGGGACGGCTTTGAGTCGATGCTTTGCATACGATCTAAGAGGGCTTTATTTTCATTATCAATTTGGTTGCATCTATCTATAACTATTCGTTGCTTTTTAGAGCCTTTTGAAGAATTTATAGTGAGATTTGCTTTGGGTAGATTATCAATACAGGGCTTTACATGTCTTAAAGCTTTTTTAAACCTAACCTTTTCTTTTTCCAGTAAGAGTTTTTCATAAACTGCATTGCAAGAAGTTAAATTCCACATTTTTTGATATAAAATAACTCAAAACCTATTCAATAACTGATTTACAATTACCATTTAATATTAAAAAAAATTATTAAATAAATCTAAAATTAATATTCTTTTATTCATCCACTTGAGTTTCAGCAATAATTTCGCTTTCGTTGACTTCTGAAAAGCTTGAGTCAGTTCCATATGATTTATCAGAAGACATTTCACTATTTGATTCTGATAAAAATTTGCCGAAATAGCTATCATAATAAATTAACCCTTTACTTGACTGATATTTAATGAGCTGCTTAAATAGTCAATTTTCTTCTATTGGAGTTTCAATTATATCTAATGCTCTCAGCTGACTTATAATAAGTGAAATAGGCAGTAATCCAACGCTTCCTTTGTCCATCTCTGAAAAATGATTGCCGATGAGTTTTAACTTATTTTTGATTTTTCTCTTCAATTCATCTTTCTTGTTTTGATCCATTGAAATGTCTAATGAGCCAATGAGATTTTCCAAATTTCTGATTAAGTACTCTTTTGATATTATTTTTTGTTCTTTTAATAAAAGCCCACAAATTTCTTGAAGGACTTCTTTGTTCTCTACTATTCGTTGCAAAGCTTGGCATAAAGATTGAAATCCATAATTATTTTCAAAAAAATAACCCTGCAAATCAACGGATTTGTCAATTATCATTTGAGCTCTTATGCATTGTAGTGCCTTTCTTATTTTTTCATTATCAAATTCATCATTTTTTTCTTCATTATTTATTTTCAAACAATTTTTTAATTCATTGATTAGTACAGATTCCAATATTTGTGATGAATTTTCTCCATGCTTTTTTATCAATAATTCTACTTCTTTTCTAATAATTGGAACTCGTTCAAACTTTAAGGAAGAAATTATATTGTCAAGAGATATTATGCCTTTAACCGATATTGATGATATTCACGATTCCAAACTGTAATTTTTTAATTTTACTAACGCAAGGATTTTTTTAAATAGCGAATTTATTAGGGATTCTGTATTTTCGTGCTTATCTTCATCACTGGTGAGATCTTCATCAATGAAAAGATGACGACTTGGAGATGGTATAATTGGAGCTTGAAGTTCGTTTTCAATTTTAGATTTTTCTGAACAAAGTTTTAAATTCTCAATTTCTTTTTGCTTTAATTTTAGCATGTCTATCAATTTTTGATTTTCTTTTTCAAGCTCATTTATTTTCGAATTCATTCCACTATTTTCTTCTTTAAATTTCTTAATTTCATCTTCAAGTTTAATTATCTTTTTAATTGGAGAGCTTTGAAATTTTCTGTTTGGTTTGAAATCTATTTTTTCCTCAGTTTTAGTCTTGATGCTCAATTTATTTGAATTTTCCAACGATTTAAGCTTAATTGAGCTTTCATTTTGTTTTATCAATTGATAATCTTCTAGTTTTTTATGCTTCATAGCACTCTCCCTTTCAGTATCTTTTAATTTTTGTTCCAGTATATTTTTTTCATTGTTGATTTTGTCAAAATTTAAAACTTTTTTTGACAGTTCAATTTTTTCTTTATTAGCCGCGTCAAATAACCCTTTTATTCTTGTGCATTCTTCTTTAAAAATTTTTAATTCTTCAGTCAATTCATTTATCTTAGTTGTCTTTATATTTTTCTTCAGTTCAATAATCATCTTTTCTTTATTTTCTAATTCTTGTTTCATTTCACTTATACTTTGCTTTAAATTTTCAATTAAATGTGAGCTTGATTTGTCTCTATTGTGGCTTATAAAGGAATTTTCATTAACTCGCTTATCTGCACTTCTTTGATTCTGAGCTAATCTTGTTTTTAAACGGAGATTTTCATCTGAAAGTGAGTTTACAGCTTGCTTTAATGACTGATTTTCTTCATAAAGCTTTTCAATTTCTACATTAAAAGCTTTGCTCTTTACTTTTGACGTCCTAACTGATAAGGTAGTAGGTGTTATTAAACGTAGTTGGTTGTGACTAGCTAAGCGAGTGGGAAGAGAGTGAATATCTGCAGACTTTGCGATCTCTTTGATAGAAAACTCCTTGGCAGAAGTGTATGGTCTTAAGTTCGGCTTAATGCTATCGATATATGCATGCCTATTTATAAGTTACATTTGTGATGAGTTAATTTTATGCCATTTTATAATATTCGTAATTATTTTATATTTCAATGGATTTATGAGTGAGCTGGAATGCATGAAAACTTGATTTTTTAGCAATCAACACAATAAATTAAAAACAAAGACTTAGAGTGCAAATAACTTTAATTTCCTCGAAAATTAATTAAATTGAAAAATAATTTTTAATAAGCTTGCTTTAAGTATTTCTTTGAGATCATATAACGATAAGGGCTATTGATCTTTATAATTAGCTAAGCTTGCTTATTTTCTTATTTAAAAATGTAAATATATTCATAAAATTATAAATAAAATATTTCAAATTTCCTAACTCATTTCTTGTTATTTTATGTATATTTCTAATCATAAAGCTTCAAAATTTCAGAATATCTCTTTACTTGGCCTTCTCTAGATTTTTCCATTTTTAATCTATATATCCCGACATCTGCCATTAACCCCTAATACTCCATATTTAAATTTGAAATTCCAGATTTTTCTATAAACTATAAAAATCGATACCCCAAAAGTCTTTATAATAAAATAAAATGTCAAGCGAAGGACCATGCATTGGAATTGATCTTGGAACCACATACAGTTGTGTTGGTGTGTGGCAAAACGACCGTGTCGAGATCATAGCAAATGATCAAGGCAATCGGACAACACCCTCATATGTCGCATTCACTGAAAGCGAAAGACTGATTGGAGATGCAGCTAAAAACCAAGTCGCAAGAAACCCTGAAAACACAGTCTTTGACGCTAAAAGATTAATCGGAAGAAAATTCAATGAGCCTGTTGTACAAAGTGATATGCGACTTTGGCCTTTTAGAGTTATCTGTGGAGCTGATGAACGTCCTCAGATTGTTGTGCAGTTCAAAGGACAAGAAAAAAGATTTTACCCAGAAGAAATCTCTGCCATGGTGCTCACAAAAATGAAAGAAACTGCTGAAGCTTATCTTGGCAGATCAGTAAAAAATGCTGTAGTCACTGTCCCTGCTTATTTCAACGACTCTCAAAGACAAGCTACCAAAGATGCAGGAACTATAGCAGGACTTGAAGTAAAGCGTATCATTAATGAACCAACTGCAGCTGCTATAGCATATGGACTTGATAAAAAAGGCCAAGGTGAAACAAATATTCTTATATTCGACTTGGGTGGTGGAACATTTGATGTGTCATTATTAACTATTGATGATGGGATTTTTGAAGTAAAAGCAACCTCAGGGAACACTCATTTGGGAGGAGAAGATTTTGATAATCGAATGGTGGAATTTTGTGCCAATGATTTTAAGAAAAAAACAGGAGCTGATATAAGATCAAATAATCGTGCTTTAAGAAGGCTTAGAACTGCTTGTGAAAGAGCTAAAAGAACGCTTTCATCAGCTACACAAGCAAGCATCGAAATTGATTCTCTTGCAGAAGGCACTGATTATTTCACTACAATTACAAGAGCCAAATTTGAAGAATTGAATATGGACTACTTCAGAGGATGTCTTGAACCTGTTGAACGAGTTTTGAGAGACTCTGGGCTGGCTAAGAACCAAGTCCATGAAATTGTGCTTGTAGGTGGATCTACAAGAATTCCAAAAGTACAGCAAATAATTCAAGAGTTTTTCAATGGGAAAGAACCATGTAGAAATATAAATCCAGATGAAGCTGTCGCATATGGAGCTGCTGTACAAGGAGCAATACTTTCAGGAGAATCTTCAAGCCAAGTGCAAAGTGTGGTATTATTAGATGTCACTCCTTTATCACTCGGAATTGAAACGGCTGGAGGAGTTATGACAGTGTTAATCCCTAGAAACTCCACAATCCCAACTAAAAAGGCTCAAACTTTCACCACTTATGCTGACAATCAACCTGGGGTCTGCATTCAAGTATTTGAAGGTGAAAGATCAATGACCAGAGACAATCATCTCCTTGGAAAATTCAACTTGGAAGGAATCCCACCAGCCCCTAGAGGAGTCCCACAAATTGAAGTGACCTTTGACATCGACGCAAATGGAATCCTAAATGTCTCAGCCCTCGACAAAGCCACAGGAAAAGCCAATAAAATCACCATTACAAATGATAAAGGAAGGCTAAGCAAAAATGACATTGAAAGAATGGTAAATGAAGCTGAAAGATACAAGAGAGAAGATGAAGAAGCCAAGCAAAAAGCTGAAGCGAAAAATGGGCTCGAAAGCTACACTTATAATATGAGAAATACTTTGAATGATGAAAATTTGAAGGATAAAATTGAAGCTGGAGACAGACAAGTTATTGAGTCGAAAATTGATGAAGTTCAAAGATGGCTGGAGACTCATCAGAATGTAGAAACTAAGGAGTATGAAGCAAAACAAAAGGAATTGGAAAATGTCTGCAATCCAATTATGATGAAGATCTATCAGAAAGGAGGAATGCCAAATATGAATGGTATGAATAGTACTCCAGGCGGACAGAAGAATGAAGGAAGCCAAGGAAGAGGGCCAACTGTTGAAGAAGTGGATTAAATAATTAATTTGATTTAATAAATTGACTTGTATTAATTAACTATAAAAAGTTTGAAACTAATAGTGATAAATTTAATATAAATTAAAAATTATAAGCTGAATGTGCTGAAGTTTTATCTATCTAAATTTTATAATTTATTGTATAAGATAAAAATGTCTTAGACTGTAAAATTTAAATATTGTTTCCAAAGGATTTTTGAATTGTCAGAACATTTAATAATTAGTACAAAAAATATAAATAAATTCCAAATAATTCAAATGTCTAAAAAGGTCAATGACTATGTAATAGATGACGTGATTCAAGGAATAAAAAACACTTTGCAAAGGCACTCCTCAAGTTTTAGAGGAAATTTATCAAGAAATTCGCTAAATATAACTCCAGAAAGAAGCAGGGATCTTAGTTTGAGAATAAGTAGCATTGAATCTTCACATATGAAAAAGCTTGACAACATAGACTTAGCATCATCTCGGCATATCTCTCCAAATCACGTTTATTCTGAGTCTATGAAACCTTTTAGATCTGAATCTACTTCTATAAATCCAATTATATCTCCTGAAAAAAGCGCATCAAGCGAGGTATTCCAAAAATATTTAAATTCAGGACCAAAAAGCCCGCTAGAGAGCGATTCTATCAGAGGTCTTTCTTCAAGGTTAGAATCAATTCCTTCCCCTCGTAATAGAAACCTTGAGATCACTTTTAAAGAGCAAAGCCAAGAATTAGAGAATTTATTCATCACTAAGGAGAGATTAGAAACTGAGCTTGAAGAGTCTAAACTCCAGTTATCAGATTTAAAGATTTCTAAAGATAACCAAATAAATGAGCTTCTTATTAAGCTACAAGACGCTTTAGGTATGAATGAAATGCTTAGAAAAGAAAAATTTTCTATTGAGCAAGAACTAAATAGCTTAAAAAATAGTTTTGAGGAAATCAGGGATATTACTAGCTCAGCTAATGATCTTGAAAGAAGAATCAGCATATTGCATAGTGAAAATAGAGGTTTATCTAATGAAAATTTGAGTTTTAAACAAAATTTGAAAATTCTAGAAACTGAGATGATTTATAAGGATACTAAAATAGCAGCATTAAATGGAGAAATTACAGTACTTAAAAAGTTTAATGGAGACTTTGAAGATAAAGTTCTTGAGTTTAAAAGAGAGCAATTTTCTACATTAAAAGAAAATGATGATCTAAAAAATAAAATAAAAGAAAAAGACAGAATAATTGAAGATTTTCAGAAAGAGAAAAAAGATCTGGAAGAGAGACTGAATAATATGAAAGAACTATTAAGAGAGTCAGCAGAAGCAAGATATTTAGGGAAAACCTATAATGCTCCTTTAAAACTGGCAAATGAAAATGGTAAAGGATGGTATAGCATGAAAGGAACTCCAAAAGGAAATTTAAATTTTTCTGCAACAGATGATTTTAATGCCTCTTCACGCCCCCGCTCATTGAGCAAATCAAGAAAGCGATCATCATCTATTGGAGATATCACCAGCCCAAAGTCATATGGATTTCATAGAAAACGTGATAAAAGTCCTTTAAATAAACATTCCTCAAAATCATCTATTACCTCCGCTACTAAAACAAAAATAATTAGAGACCTTCAAGACATTGTGATGGAACTTCAAGAACTTTTTTCAGTAAATAATCCAAACAAGGTAATTTCCGCAGCTTATGATATGAAAAAAACAAATGAGCAGCTATTGGATTTTATAGGAGAAATTAGGGAAATTATATGCAGAGAGCTTAATATTGATAGCAAGCAGATAGAAATGATGGAACTTTTAAAACTGATCCACAAAATTATAGATGATGTCCATGCTGGAAAACACTGCCGTACTGTTTTAGATAAGCTAGCAGTTGCCCTAGATATTAAAAGCGTAGATGATTTGCCTAAGACAATTACAGATATTCTTAAAGAAACTGAAAGTCTTTTATTAATTCTCAACAAAGTTAAAGCGATATTTAGGCTAGGTAAAGTTTATTTAGATTACCGCATATCATTATCAGAATTAGAAACAGAAATCGATAAAAGGCTTTAAGCTGTTTACTTAATTTTCTCGCTACTGTTTTGTTTTGATATCAACTCTTCGAGCTTTTTAATTTCTTCACTTTCTTTCTCAATTTTTTCCTTGACTTCTTCATATTCTTTATCTAGATCTTCAAAGTTGCACTGTTTGAGCAACGATCTGTACTCTTCAATCATTTTTTTAAGCCTATTTCCTTCTACTGTTTCTGTCTCAATTTCATCCAGCTTAGTTTTTATTAGTCTTTCATATTCTTCTTCTGTATAATTTTCATTTTCATGCTCAATTTCTTTTTCACGTAGCATTTTCTTTTCACCTTCTAATTCAACGATTCTTTTATTTAATTCCAAATTTTGGACATTTAGATCTTCAAGCTGCTTTTTTAACTCTTCCAATTCTGCTTCGGATTGTGTCAGTTTTTCTCTTTCTTCTAATTTTGCTGCGACTTTTCGTTCCCATTCTTCTCTGTTAGCTTTTTCATTTTCTTTTTCGATGATCAGATTTCTTAACTGTTCTTCTGCTGAACTCATATCTCCAAGTACTCTTTTAACTTCTTCTTGGGCTGATGTAGAAGAATGAATCGCTAATACTTTCTGGAAGCATTTATTACAGATTCGTTTAGGTTCTTTATATTCTGGGTGATGTATTTGTTGACTTGAGCACTTTGCACAGACTCCACGATAGCAAAATTTGCTGTGTAAAATTTACCAAAAATGTTTTTTGGCATGCACAATTCCAATTCTTCCAAATTGCGTTGCACATACAGTGCAGAGCTTATCTTTTTTATAATGATCTCTGTCTTCATGCTGAATTATTCCGTTCAAATCAACATCAATAGAAACAATCTGCTTACTGCTATCTTGCCTTACCAATTTAGCTTCCATGCTAACTAATATAATTTACTACAACCAATTTAAGAAAAAGAAAGCAAATAATTAAATCACAGGAAATATTAGAATAATTATTTTTGTGAAATAAATTTGAAGGAGTGAGGCCTAATCTAGTCTGAGTAATTTTAAAGAATTTAAAAACATTTCTTATTCATTTAAATACTGTTTATTAATTACAATAATATTCTTTGGCTTAAAATAATCAATTTAATTATTTTTTTAAACAAAAACAGATATGGCCATACTTGGAAATTTATAATAAAAATTGGATGGATAAAACGAATAAATACCTCGAAGATCAGTACGATGAACTATGCAAAGCATACTTGCTCGTTCTTTCTGAGCATTCAAACTTGAAACTCCGTTATCAGCAAGCAATCGAGGGGAGTATTCATGATATCAACCAAATGAACCTTTTGAAACTCGAAAATGAAGCTCTTAAAAAACAACTTCAATCTTATGAAAGCCGATCTGATTCAATGAGAGAAACTCTGCCATGCACTCCGCATTCCTTTACTCATCACAGCTTTAAAGATCCTTTTCTGATGTTTTCTCCTCAAAGACTGGTTACTCTTTCTAATAGAGAATCTTGTCCAGATATGATGCCTAAAAAAATATATAATACTGCTGGAAAAATTAATCCTTCACTTCCTGATCAAAGCCCTTCATTTGAACCTATTGATTCGAAAACTTATATTTCTTTTCTGATCATTGGAGTTTCAGGGGAAAAAATAGGGAGGGGAAGAGCCATCAAGCCAGAAATTTTATACGAGTATCCAAAGGATAATTTTTTATTGCCTGATGATACAAAGCAAGCAATTATTAACTGTTCTTTTCCCACAGGAATTGATGCACGCCCTTTAAGTCAAACCGGTTCTGAAACCGAATTAAATGCCTTGATATATGGCCAAATCCCACCAAAGCGTGGGAGTAAATGTTTTACATTTACATTGAGATCAAACCAGCTAGAAGAGCCACAAGGCGACATGCCAAATTCCAGCAAAGAGCTTCTTTACGTTTTTTGTGTAGAGTTCGAAGATTTGACTTGTCAAGAGGACTTAAAGGTTGAGTGAATAATCCCCAAAATTTACTGTTTTGTCACTTTTCTGCCAACTTTTGAGCTTCACTATGAAATTATATCGCAAATGCTTCTGCAGAAAAGGATTAACAGAATGGAGTTCATGATTAACGAAGAGCACAGCTCAGAATCAATTGAATACCAAAAAATTAGTTCATATGAAAAAAAGTTGCTGGAAACTTATGCTGAGATTGATAATTTTATCCCTGATTCCTCAATTGAGATTGAATCAGAAAGATTAGATAAAGTTACGTATAAATGCCCGAGAGACCTTAGTATGGTTGACATTCCATGGCTTTGCTCTCCTTTATTTTCATCACTTTCATTTGATGACTTTTTTTGGCTTCTTTGTGCAGTTGCACAAGAAAAATCAGTAGTTTTTGTATCAGCGAATCTGGGACTTCTTAGTGCTTGTGTCATGAGTTTTCAAGCGTTATTACGACCATTTAAGTGGCCAAATTTAATGATCCCAATTATTCCAGACTCTTTGATGGACATGCTTGATGCCCCAATCCCTATACTTGTGGGAACTTCGCTGCCTGTCCATTATAAAGGAAATCTAATTTGGGTTCTATTGGACGAAAAAAATTGTTCTGAAAAAATAAAAGGGACAAATTCTCTGCTGCAAGAAGTTAAGATTCCTGCTCTAAGCGAATTGAGACAAAAGGTGAGTATACTTTATCAATTTTTCAAAGGGGAGGAAATATGCTTTAATCCTTCAGATGTACAAATTTCAGCCTGCATGAAAATTGTGGAAGTGATAAGAGAATTTTGACAAAAAGTTATTGATGCTGCAAGGACATATCAAAATAAAAATATCAATAGTTCATTAATGCACTTTTTAAGGCAGTTTTCAGAGGGAGACCATGAATTTCTTATGTCAATGATGGAAACTCAGCTATTTAGTAACATATATCAAGACTTTCCAATAGAAGCGAACTTGCTAAATGTCCCAAAGGGAAAGTTGTAATTTATTTGTATTAAATATAAGCCAAATAACTATAAAATCATCACTTGCTGTTTAGTTTCAGTGGTTTATTTTTCAGACTTCAAAAGATTCAATTTTATTCCAATAAGATTTTAGAAATATGATTTCCGATAATAACGGATTTAAGACTCTAAAAAAAAAGTTTTCTATCAAAAAATATAGATTGAATTGCAACTTAATCAAGAAAGTTTTTGCCGGTATCATAGCTTTAAAAATGTATTTATTGGCCTCTAAAATTAAATAGTCTATTCTTAATATAGAAATGGGATCCAGAAAAGAGAAGTTTATATCTGAGTTGACAGCCATGGGGTTTTCACTAGAAAACACTTTAAATGCTCTAGAATTATTTGAATATGACTTCAATTCAACTCTCAGCTATCTAATTGAAAACTCAAACCAAGAAAACCCAATAGATGACCAAAATTCAACTCAAGAAAGCACGCCATCCAATAATAGCTCTTATAAAATCAATCTGAATACATTAGAACCTTTAAACCCTGAAGAGCGCCGGCGAATTAAAGGGATCCCAGTTGGATTGAAAAACATAGGAAATACCTGCTATTTCAATTCTCTAATCCAGAGTTATTTTATGATACCTTCCTTTGTAAGAGAGATTTTTGGTTACCCAATAGAAGACAATACCAATAGAAAAATGCAAAATTTGCAGAATGAGAATGGAAAGGTTTTAGAGCAACTTCAAAGGTTGTTTGCTCATATGATTGGGACTAATAAAATGTATATTGATCCAACATTTGTATTGAACTGTTTAGTGAATGATTTAAAAAATGATATGAAAATGGGGAAACAGAATGATGTAGGAGAGTTTAACATTGTTCTGACGTCAAAGATAGATGAGTCTATAAAGCAGCTGGAAGAAAATAAAAATGCAATTGACAAGCCGCTTATTGAGCTGTTTGATGGAAATTCTAGTGCACTTGCGGATATGTTTTACGGGAAACAGTGTGAAATTATTAAGAGTAATGAGGAAGATGGAACAAAAGTAAAACAAAGCAGTCAAAATATATTTGGCCAGATTAATCTAAACATCCATCATAAAGATTTATATTCAGCATGAGATTCTGCAGCAAACTCCAAAATCGAAGGCTTTGTGACTCCCAAGAAGCACACTACAAATGCGAGTCATAGCATATATATAAATAAATTGCCATCAATTCTCCTATTTCAGATTCAAAGAGTTTTCTACGACAATGCATCAAGCCAAGCCATCAAAATCGAAGACAAATTTTCTTTCCCAAAAAATATTTATGTCGATCGATTTTTATTAAAAAACCAAAAATATACAAAATCACTGAAATTGAAAGCTGAGAACTTAAGAAGAGAAATTAAAGACCTAGAGCTTTTTATTGACTCTAATATGAATTATAATGCATCATCTATGAGCTTGCAAAGCATACTTATGAATTCAGCAGATTTTGTGAACAAGTTGTCAAAAAATGAATTAAGCCCTAGCCATATAAAAGCTGAAGAGAAAAAACAAAATGATTTAATTACGACTTCAAACACTTTATTATATATAGTTGAAAAATTGATGTCACAGTTAGAAGCAGCCCAGAGTCGAATTAATATTCTGAAATTGGAGCTGGAGTCGATTTATGATACTCCAGAGCTGAAAAAAGTCCCTTATTTACTTCATTCAATATTGGTTCATGAAGGTCAAGCTGATAAAGGCCATTATTATTCATTTATATATGATCCAGAAGACCAAAGATGGAGAAAATATAATGATATTCATGTAACTGATGTGACTGAAGCTGAAGTCATGGCATCTTCAATAGGTGGAAATGGGTCTAGCTCTGCTTACTGCTTAGTCTATCTCGATCCTGTTTGTTTAGAAAATATTTCTCAGGAGAGATTCAGAACATACTCAATCCTAGGAGATATAAATGATGATCTCTATACAAAATTTATACCTGAGCAGCTTAAATATGAAGTAAAATATCAAAATGATAGAGAGCTCGAGCAGCTTTATGATTGAAGAGCTTCATTGGCTTTGAACGAAATACAAGAATTATATTTAGCAAGGCAAGCCACGTCATACGACCATTATATTAAATTTCGTGCTCAAAAATCTAACCCTGGCGAAACTATACAATATGAGCTTATTAATTTTGCAACTTATCTAAAAATTATCGGAGCTGAGCATTTAAGCAGATGACAAATCCTTGATACTTGTGTCAAAGAAATTGACCAACAAAAGCGCTCCCTTGCGGATATTGAAAAAATTGACCCTCTATATATAAAGCTTAAAAAGAATTTTCTTAAGAACTGTAAAGAAGGTCCTGCAAATTTAGATTTAAAGGAATCTGAAATAAGAGCTCTTGAAAAAGAGTTAAATTCTTTTGGAAAAATATTAAAAGACGCTTATTTGACAACACATTCGCTGAAATGTATGAATAAAGGTAAAACCATTGATGCAATGAAAAGTTTTGTATATCAATTGCAGCTTTCTCGAGATGAAAGCACAATTTATCAAAAAATCACAAGGGATGCCCATAAAGTTTTACTACTAAAAGTCATGTCTGATGTCGTCAAAAATCTTGCAGCAAGAAAATATAAAGAAGCAATGGAGTTTTTGGGGCATGTAATTATGATGGTATGCTTATTTCTTGAAGAGAATGATCCTCATTTTAAACAAATCGAGCTGCTTGTCGAAGAATTGTCACAGAGGGTTGATGAAAAAGAATTAGGGTTTGATAATTTCCAAAAGTTTATAGAGTTGAGGGCTGCATTAAAAACAGGGGATTTTGTTTCTTCTTTTGATTTTTTGGATCAGCCATCAAAGTTCAAAAAACTAGTTGCAAGATTAGAAATGCTGAATCCTTATGCGTGGAGAGATGGGTGACGTCAAAAAGAGATAGCCGTCCAATTCGCAAAAGAATTGAACGAGCTGAAGCATGGAAAATATGCTAAATGAATCAACTTGCACAATAAGTTAACAAATCATGCTAAATTCGTTGAGAGTTCAGATTTTTTGATAGACAGCTCGTGCAGTTAATGTATAATAATAAATTTTACTGATAATAATTATTATATTAAATTTTGTACTAATTCACTTAGTTTGATATTTAATTTATTGAAGATATTTTGAGTTCGAATTTTTCTTCAATATAATCAATCTAGACTGTATAAAGAAATCAGCAGATCTAATTTTTTAAATTTTAATTGAAGTAAAAAACCTAAGGAGGAGAGTTGATATATCCATATTTTTTTGAAAGTATTCTAATTGCAGCAATTTTTTTTATCAAGACTTGGCTATTTCTAATTTCAAACTCTACATCCTAATTTAATTTATATCATTATTCAAAATTTTGTTAGGATAGATAATTATTCAAATTAATTCTGGAACACATTTGAGTGGCTTAAATTTATTTATAAATTATCATTATATAATCTCTTAGGCTTTCTTTTAATGCCTATCAAAGTAATAATATTAGAGTCCTAATTATATCTCGCCTATTAGATTAGATAATAGCTGTTTATTGTATATCATAAAAATGACTGAATCTAGTCAAAAATTCCGCAGACATATAGATCGAATGCAATCAGCTCCCCCAGATGAGAGCTATGCTTTGCTTCCAGAATCTTCAAAAAACACTTCCGCTTTCAATCTAAACGCAAATGAATTTGTGCCGGGAGGCACTCCATCAGCATCAGAACCCAAGCCGGTAACATCTGAGTCTAAAACGAAATTGAGTATAGCTGCAATGGAGTTCAACCCATTAGCAAAACCTTCAGTGCCCCTGCCGGCATCTGCTTTTAGAGCAGATGCCCCAGAATTCACCTTGAAGCTTGGACCGACTCCATCGATGCAAGCTCTTTCTCTCAACGCTGCAGTCAATGTTCCTGAGTTTATTCCCGGTGGACAGTTTAAACTTGAAGAGCAGCCAGCCAAAGTGGAAGAAAAAGCTCCTGAGCCTCCAAAAATTGAAGAAGAAATTGTAGAGCCTGAAGATAAATTTACACTGGTTTTCAATCGAGCCTTGGTCGAGCAAGAAATAGCTGAAGAAGTAGACTTTGCTGATGTGGCAATCAAGGTAGACGAGAGGATCATATATACATATGAAGAAATTGAAAGAATAGGCAAGGAAATAGAAAACGAAAGCGAGTACTCAAAGATCACAGCTGAGCTATCACAACTAAGTGATAGGAAAATCTTTAAGTCGAATAAAAAAAGGGACAATAAGAGGCATGATTCTAAGAAAGGGCAGAGAAAAGATAAGGAGTGGAGAGAAAAAGAACAGCAAGGACAAATGGTTACGATAGTCAATTGGAGGAGGGAAAAAACAACAGAAGAAGAAAAAATCATCCAGAAAGCAAGGGAGCACACTGCAAAACTGAAGGAAAATAAAGAAGAGGAAGAAAAGATTAAAAGGACTATAAAAGTCACTCTAAACAAGCTTTCGCCGTCAAATTTGGAAAAACTGAGGGATCAGCTTATGGACATTGGGAAATCTTCGCCTTCTTCTTTGCAAATTCTTGTCGCCGGGATTTTTGATAAAGCATGGTCAGAGCCAAAATACACACAGATGTATGCACAAATGTGCGGATACTTCAAAGGCCAGTTTGAGCTTTACAAGTTCCCTGGACTAGAAGAAGAAAAAATGCCCAAAAATCCATTTAAAAATGAGCTTCTCATTATGTGTGAAGAATCATTCAAATTTGTCCCATCAGAAACCGACTACGAAGGCCTCGACGAAGAAGCCGCAGAAAAAAAGAAAGTTCTCCACAAGAAAAAAACCCAAGGTAATGTCAGATTTATTGGTGAACTATTCAATGTGAAGCTGATAACTACCAAAATCGTGCTCATGTGCATTCATGAAATGCTTGGACTTGATGAAGGCTCTCAAGGAAGACCCCAAGTTCTTGATGAAGACAAGTTAGAAGGGGCTTGCATTTTATTAAGCACAGGCGGAGCTGGCTTCGAAAGAGGATCTTTAAAGAAAGAAACGAATAAAGTGTTCGAGTACCTATCGAGCCTAATTCAAAATAAAGCGACGCTTTCTTCTAAATTGAGGTTCAAAATCATGAATTTAGTTGACGAAAGAAACAGCGGGTGGAGCAAGAACAAGAAAGATGAGCCGACAACTATTGAAGAAGTCCATGCTGAGTATGAGAAAGAACAGAACATTATCCAGCAAAGATATGAAGTTCGCAGATAATTACAGTGTAATTAGTCTCATAATTAGTAATATGTACATATTAAAAATAGCTGTGTTATCGTTATTTCCATTTTATTGAAGACAGAGTTGAGCAGATAGTTTTGAAGTTTGGCCTTTTTTCGGTTTCCACGGACCAGCAGGATTTCACAAGTTTGGAGAGATCTGATGGGAATGAGGAACCTATAATAGGAGTGGCTCCTTCGTGCCCTACACTTTGCTGCATTTTTGAATAGCTAAGACCTTCGTATGGAATTTCTTCTGTTATTATCTCCCATGCAATAACCCCAAAAGAATAGATGTCATCAGTTGGTTTTGCTCTGACGCAAGTTCTAGAGGCTTCTCTCAGAAGCTCAGGGCTACTTCAGGCATTTTTATTTTGGTAGCTTATAACCACCCCAGCATATTTTTTAATTTTTTCCAGCCCAAGGTCGCTTATCTTTACTTTTTGTTGGGAGTCTAAAACTAAGTTATGTGAGGACAAATGCCCATGGACCCTACCCAAAGAATGTAGTTCTCTAAGCCCCTGTGCTATTTCCATAATAATTTTCCCTTTTTCTTGAATAGTGAATTTTGTTTTAATTTCATGCAAATTGAAAAAAAGTGAGCCATTTGGCATATAAGCTGTTATTATTCCAATTGATGGAAGATTAAAGCTAGCTCCATGGAATGGAACCATATACGCAGAGTCAATGGATTTTAAATTGATAATTTCTGTATTGAACTCTTCTAGTACATACCCGCTCATCCTTGGAAAGTTGATTTTTCTGTAGAGAAGCTCTTTTCCTTTATATAAACACTTGTATAGCTCTCCTAAACCATTTGGCCTGCCTCCAATTTTTGTAGATACAGTGATTTCAGAAGCATCAATAAATGGGTTTGGGTTTATTAAAGACTCTGATAAAGTTGCAGTTTCATCACTTAGCGAAATTGCTTTAGCAGGATGTGTAAATACTTCAGCTGATGTCCTATCTCGATCATCTTCTCCTGCATACGAAAAGATTTCCATAAACTTATACTCGATAACTGTTAAAAAGCAGCAAACTTCACTTATAACTAAATCTGCCACTGCTAAGCAAGCTGTCACATATGTAGACCTATCATCATAAATTTCTGTAACAAATCCTTCAGAATTTATATCTATAAACACCAAAACTCCATTTATGTAGCGACCTAAAGTCCACAATAAAGTCACCAAGGTGATTCTTTGCAGCTTATCTTTTGAAGCATCTGACTTAAAAGGTGTTCCTGAATAATTAATGTAAAGATACAGCAAAATAAGCATTAAAATTGTTGCACTTAATATGTTCACCAGAGCTAGCTCAAGTTCTATATCAACCTGCATCAAAACTTCTGAAAAATACAATGTAAAAAATAGGACTTCTACTGAAAGCCATGCAGAAATGATATAGGCAATAAACTTGCTAACTGATTTGTGTTTAGGCCTAGTAAAATGAATGATAAGGGACAGCTGGATATCATTTTCCATATGAGTATAATAAAAAACACTCACCATCTGATGGGCTAAAAGTACATAGGATACAATAAATAAACAATCAGGAACTGAAATCAGCAAAAATAAAGACGTGTTCTTGGTCTCGCTTCTTGGTAAGGTCCAAGTCAATAGTGCATATGTGACGAATCGCATAAATGCTTGAGCCATAATCGTGATGTAAAATACTTTTGTTTGCTTCCAGTCTTCAGAGAAACGTTTAAGCTTGTTCGTTCGGATTGCACAGAGGCCAAATGTGATAGAATATAGCACAGTTACTGAAAACATCAGTAAAAAATAGGTGAAATTGCTCATCATTTTCTTGGAACTTTATTTGCGACAAAAATAATATGGGTCAGACTAAAGGAATTTATTACAATTTCTCAATTATTGTCTTTGTAGGAATTGTCTGGTATTTTATTACAAGGAATCCAAGCTATAGTGTTTCTCCTTTACCTGAAATTGTTATGAAAGAAAGTTCAGAATTAAACCTTATGCCTAGAAGAATAGACCTTTCATTGATTTTTAATAGAGATTCAATGGAAATTCCTAAAGAATTACAAAGAAATATTACACAGATAAGAAACGAGTTTTCGCATTTATTAGATATCGAAATTAATATCAATTTTGTGAGGAATGATGACATGTGCTGTAAGAAATGCCATGAAAATTTAGAACAGTTTAGATTAATATTGAAGCCAGCTAATATTGAAATAAGAAGAGAAATCAGTAATATTGCTGTCATAATTTCTGAAGATGACTGCGATCCAATACCTATGGAAAATGTCCATTATGTGCATCCTGATAATTTAAGAGATATAAGTAAAATATTGATTGTCACGCTAAGGATAATAGTTGGATTACCTGAAGCTGATAATTTAATCAATGGATTGACACAAGAGGAACGAGAAAACACAAATTCTATAGCTATTGCATATCAAACTACAAAAATTAATACAGAAATAAGGCACTTCAATACTCTTCTCAAGCTAAATAAGCCAATAATCTCTTTTAAGGATTATCAAGATATTGAAAAAGCAAGGAGTGATATCGAAAATGTAAGCAAAACAAACAATTTAATAGAAATAGCCCAAGCTGTAGATTTAATTGTAGACTTAAACTCTAGAGAAAGTTTATATCAGGAAGAATATTTCCAATGGGATTTCAAAGTGGGGGTTTATGCACCTATTTTTGTCCCATCTTTGTTTCCTCTCGGTGGAGCTATTTACCATAAGCTTTTCATGAACTATAAAGCTAAGCTAAAAATTGATTAATATTAAAAAATGAGCGATTCCTTTATTCCTCCTAAAAAAAGGCCCAAAAAAGAGGTGCTTGAAGAAGACGAATATTTATCGTCTATTAGTTCGATTATTGAGAGAGACTATTTCCCTGACAAAAAGAAACTTCTAGCTTTAAAAAGACTGTTTGATGCTGAAGAATTAGGAGATCCACTACAAATCCAAATCGCAAGAGATGAATTACAAAGAACTGAAGAAAACAGTAGTGTGCTAGCGACCCCAGACACACATGCAACTTCAAAATTCCCACAAGGAAAAGCAGACCAGACACTTGATGAATTTTTGGTAAAATATTCAAGCGAAGATAATGTTTCATTTGAAGAAATCCAAGAGAAGCATAGAAAAAGGTTGGCAGAAAAATACAGCTGAATTGATAGTGTAACTCAAGAAGACACCAGGCTAAAAACTATAGTAAATCAAACTCAAGCGGTAAGAAATATACAGTCAATTACATCATCAAATACAAAAGAAGAGCTAAAAAGCATTTCAGCTTGGCCTAATTTACCATTATCAACTCTTGCTGCCAGCAAGGACTTCAAAGGCAAGCCAAAAGAAATCATTAAAGAAAACACAAGAATTCCTCCAGAATTATTAATAGAACTGCAAACACCAAGTGAAAAATTCCCTGAAATCCCAACTTATCAAGAAATCGAAACTCCTGATATTGAGAAAAGATCAAAAGAGCCTGATGGACTTATAATGAATAGCAAAAGATTTAGAGTAAATTTTATATAGATGCAAGATCCTTCAGAAAAAGAAGAACTAATGATGAAATTAGCAGCAAAGCTAAATCGAAGCTCAAGAGAAAGATCAAGAAGACTATCAGACCAAAGGTTGCCAACTCCTAGAACTTTTGGATCGATTTTTTCTCCATCTCCAAAATTCAGCAGAGCTGCAAGCACAATTTTCCCAGTTTGTGACAAAGATACCTCAAGTTTCGCTGGAGATCCGCATAAAAAATCAAAATTTATGTAATTGTACAGCTATTTTTTCAATAATTTAATTAAGAGCAATGCTCTCTTCTTACTCTTTGCCAAGTAGCAATTATATTTTCTAACCCTTCGATCACATTGCCATCCAGTTCTCCGTTTCCATCAATTATATGAGCAAAATCAATATATCTTACTTGGCATTTCCCATTTTTCCCAACAACATAAAATGCTGATGTACATCTAAAATGTTTACTTCTATTGCTTCTAAACCAATTTAGAATTCTAGCAGTCCCCCCAATAAGCTCGTCTATCAACTCTCTTTGCACCACCCCATCCCTTGTCACAATTTTTGCGAATTGTTGATGAATATTTTCTTCAGTAATTTCATTAAAAGCTTTCACAAGTGTCTCTACCTTATTCCCATGTTCATCTTTTACAATCAATCCTGTAATTCTATATCCAAGAGTCCCAGTTGTGGTACTTTGGTTTTTTATTTGTTGGTTCCTGATGGTTTTTTCTGAATGATGAGGAGTCCAAGTAATTTTTCCAATTTTGCAGTCCATGAAGTTGGCATGATCATATCCTAATAATAAATTTTCAAGGACTACATAAGTCCCTCCTTCCCTTTCTTGAGTCCCATAAAATCTAGGAGCCATCTGTCTAAGTTCCATAATCATAGGGTCATCATGCTCAGGACTGTAAAGCCATCTGTAGAAGTTAATTTCGCTTTCCTTGCACCTCTTCAAAAGCTTGTCCCCTTCGAAGATCATGACTCCTGCATGGCCTCCAGCTTGGTCTGTGCTTGACTGTTCCATTATATTATGGTCAAAATTATATCCAATAAATGTCAAATTCAACAGGCTTGGTGGTTGGGTCGGTCATATATTTTGCCCTTATTTTTGTTCTTGGCGTTCCCATTAGCTTATATGTGAAAAAACATACAAAAGATCACAGTCAAAGGAAAGAAAATTTTAATTTAACGTGGGCACTGGTGGTGATCGGAGTAGTTATGATGTGGCTCTTGTGGCTTTGTGCATACTTACACCAGATGAATCCTCTTGTAACCCCGAAGATGGATTAGCTAACTAAGTAAACTTATGATCTTGATAAGATAAAGTATAAATGGAAGAGTCAAAAGACCGTAAAGGCGTAAAGCATGGCAGTGATGTCAACCTCAATTGCCGCTTTTACCGAAACCAGTTCCCTAAAATTGATGACATCGTTGTCGTAGAAGTCCAACGTGTAGAAAATGAAGGCGCCTATGTCTCTTTATTGGAATACAACAATATCGAAGGAATGATCCCTCTCGGCGAGCTTTCACGCAAAAGAATAAGATCAGTGACGAAACTTACCAGAATAGGCAAGCAAGAGTTTGTCACAGTAATTAGGGTAGACGAAGCCAAAGGGTATCTAGATCTGTCCAAAAAACGAGTGGCTCCTGAAGAAATCCAAGAATGTGAGAGCAAATTCAATAAGTCCAAGACCGTAAATAGCATTCTTCGGCATGTTGCAGAGACTACAAAAACAGATATTGAGATATTATATGAAACTATTGGCTGGCCTCTTTATGATAAATATGAGCATGCTTATGATGCATTCAGGCTAGCTGTTACTGACCCAAATTCCGTACTAGAAGGAATAGAGATGTCTCCAGAAACCAGAAATTCTTTGCTTGCAGTTATCAGGACAAGACTTTCTCCTCATCCAGTTAACATCAGAGCTGATTTTGCAGTCACTTGTTTTGAATATGAAGGGATTGAGTCTATTAGAGAAGCTCTTTCAGCTGGAGCTGCAATGGCAACTGATAGAATTCAGGTGAAAATAAGACTGATAGCAGCCCCTGTGTTTGTTTTGGTAGTCACAACAATTGATAAAAATCAGGGAATGATTTTGGCTAATAGTGTTTTGAAGAAGATTATGGAAGAAATAAAAGCAAGAGGTGGAAATTTTGTTATGAAAGAAGAACCTCATTTCTTAAATGACAAGGGAGATTTAGACCTTGAAGAGTATATACAAAAACAAAATCTGGCTAAGCATGTAGAAGAAGGGGAAGAGGAAAATGATGAAGGAATGGATGTGGATATTGGAATTGATACAAATGCTATTGATGCCAAGCAGGAACTGGAAGAGGAAGGCGATGAAGGGGAAGGAGAGGAAGAAGAAAAAAATGAAGCTTAATTACAAATAAATTAATTTCTTTAGGCAAGAAAATTTGTATATTAATTATCTATAATGAAAAGAAGCTCTCATATGATTAGAATACCAAAGGCTCAAATCAAGAGAAAAATCTGAAAAGATAAATAATAAAAGATTAGCAAATAATTGTTGAAAAATATATAGTCTAAATAAGATAATTATTTTTCATATAACTTAACTTCAATATATCCATTAATTTAATAAAAGCTTTAGATTCTCGCCTTAAATCTCTATGGCTTCAATCTGGGCCTTTAAATATTTATATAATTCCTTAAATCCTAGCATCGTAAATATTTGATATATGGTTAATCTTTATTTGATATAATTTAGACATGTCAAAGGGGAAAGGTTTCTGCTATTATTACTGTCTTCTCATATCAATCTTTGGGTGTCTATTTCTGGTGAAATTTATTTAGACTTACATAGCTTTACTTTGTGCTTTTGATGTAAAGGAGCTTGATATTGAAGATAAAACAGATTACACAGGAACAGTATTTATTTCTGCTGGTGTTTATGAAGTTATTTTAGGTATTTTGATTGTTTATGGACTTATTACTTCTAGGCGTGGAGGAAGTGTTTCAGGGAATGGGTATCAGCGTATGGAAGATCAAAAGTAGTTTAATATTGAATCTTGCATAATATAACTAAAGAGTTGAAGGGACTTGGAATTCTGAAATATAGAAAAATAATGAATTAATTTCTCTGGACTGCTTATTTTTCTTATTCTTTTTAGATTAGATAGAATTTTCCAGTGACTTTTTCATCTTAAATTTTGGCTGAATTTATCAAATATTTTGATTATATGGGCTACTAGTTTTTACTCTTGATAATTAGCCTTATCGCATTATATTATTAAATTAGAGAAAGATTTTCATCAAATGTGCTTTACAATACACATTTATGAAAACATAAAGCAATTTATTTAGGTCAGAAATCAACACATTTTGTGAAATATAGATATAAGATTCTATTATATAAGCATGAAAGCCAAAATAAATTTTTCTTTATATAAAATAATAATGATTAATAAAGCATTTTATTTGCTATACTTATAACTTTAACTATTTTGATAATTGAGGATGAAAAATACTTGATAAGGTGATTTAAGAGATAATTTCCTCTCAATTTCAGGAGAAAGCTTATTTAGATTCGGTCTTCTCACTATTCACAGCATTGAGGGTGCTAAATTACTAATTAATAAGGTTTTCAAAATCAAACATAAATTAAAACTTATATGAGAAACTATACGCCTCAAGGTGAACATAGTGAATATGCCTTGAGACTTGGAAAGCGCTAATATATGACCACTATTGAATTTGGAGATAGATATAAGTTATATAGAAGCTCCATTTTGTTCATCTGTTTTAGTTCATAATAAAGTAATAAAATTGCTGGATCTTTTACTGAATTTAAATTTTTTGGCACTAATTTATATCAGAAGTGTGTAGAAATTAATTGGACTTTAGTCCTCCATTTATAATTGCAAAATATCAAATGGGAGGATCTCCTTCTAAAGATGGGTCCCGGGATAGCTTTGAAACTCTCAATATTTTCAAAGAAAAAGCTACCATTGACGATTTTGAAATTTTAAAATATATAGGCAAAGGCCACTTTGGAAAAGTCTACCAAGTAAGACACAAAGCTACATCAAAAATATACGCAATGAAAACATTAAAAAAGTCACAAATCCAGAAGAATAATCAAATCCGAAATACTAAAAATGAAAGAAATATTTTAGCAAAATCTTCTCACCGCTTCATTGTAAAGCTCTATTACGCATTTAAAACAGAAAAAAAGCTATATTTAGTTATGGATTACGTCAGCGGTGGAGAGCTTTTTACTCACTTAAAATCTCGAGGGCCATTTCCAGAAAGTTGGGTAAGATTTTATGCTGCTGAAATTTTGTGTGCTCTAAATTATCTGCACATGAAAAATATTGTATATAGAGATCTAAAGCCAGAAAACATACTAGTCCAGTCTAGTGGACACATTAAATTATCTGACTTTGGACTTTCTAAATCTAACATCGAGCAGGCAAACTGCGAAACAGTTTGTGGAACCCCTGCATATCTATCACCCGAAATGCTTAAATGTGAAGCATACGGGACCTCAGTAGATATTTGGGCACTAGGGATTTTGCTCTTTGAGCTTGCAGCAGGGACAACTCCATTTTATCACAAAAATCGCATTGCGATGTCTAAACGCATAATAAACACAGAAATTGCTTGTCCATCTGATTTTTCTTATGCGTTTAAGTCTTTATTGGAAGGACTATTAAAAAAAGAACCTAAAGAAAGGTTCACTGTTAATGAAGTGAAAAGGCATCCATTTTTTGAAAGTATTGACTGAGAAAAAGTGGAGGAAGGATTAGAAAATCCTCCATTTGTTCCTATAACTTTTGGAGACGCAGACACAAGCAATTTCAGAGAAATGGAAATAGAATTCAGCCCAAATAGTCCTCAAGAATTGTTGGAAGAGCCGTGTCAAAGTGAATCGTATTCTGGATTTTCTTTTGCTGAGGAAAGTAATAATATGAATATAAACGAATTAAAATAATTTTTCGATAATTTTTTATATCTAAAAAATTTATATACTTTCTCAATGACTTTGCAATTGCTATTCCTATTATCCATTCTAAAATTTCACATGGACAAATAACTGATTGAAAGCGTTCTCAAATTCAAAAATATCATAATTTCTTTATTTTGTGTCTTTTAAATAACTTTTGGCAGAGCAATTTTCGTTTTATTCTCTAAATCGTTTAAAATTTCCTTTTTGTTAAAAAAGGGACAATTCTAGAAGTCATAATTCAAATTCTTCAAATTATTGAATGAAAATATTTTTTCTAAAGGTAGGGAAGCCTTATTTCATTGTTTTCCTATATATTTGCCTTTGATCCTATTCGAAAAAAAGCCCTGGAGACTGAAATAATAAACTTAAGTAAACATTTTTAAAAAAGAAAGGAATAAAAAAAGGAAAATAGGTTTGTCAGATCATTTTCGGCTTTTTCTTAGCCCTATAAAATTTTTAATTGATTTCTGGAAGGATTTGATTGAAATTATCAACATTAAAAACTCCCAAAGTTTTGCCATTTTCTTCGACAACTTTGGGTTGAACTGAGCAATCAGTAACTTATAATTAAAGATGGGACGAAATGACCGAATTCACTGATCGTCGCAAAATTCACATTGTTCCAATTAATTTTCATGTTAAACAAGCTGGGAAGTTTACATTCGCCAGTATTTAATTTTTTATCACTTTAGTTTGCCAATCAGTAAAGACCAATTTTCACAAGTATTTTCAGATTTTGCCCTTGGGATCACATTCTTTTTGACCTAAAAAACTGTTCCTATATCATTTGATTAAAGGCCGTCCAACTCGATTTCTATCGATTTTCCAAAAATTCAGACAAATGACGCAAAGTGTGTGGTGAAATTCCAAAAAATCCACAAAAAGGACGTAAAAAATTAAAAATCTAAAAAATATTGATCTTCTAATAAACATAAAATTTTGGCCTACCTGAGCATATCGTTCAGAAATTAAGTAGCCATTTAATTGTTGATAATTATATTGATCCAAAATGAGTGAATACAAACAACTGAAGGACGACGTCGAGGAGGAAAAGAAAAATAACCCAAATCGATTAACTGCTCAGCAGCTTGCTGATATAAACACTGGGGAAGAAGGCTTAACTAAGAAGGAGTGGAAGTTTCGCTTTGATAGAGATGGCCCCAATGAGCTACCTGAGAAGAAGGTCAACCCCATTCTGAAGTTTTTATCGTACTACTGGGGTCCAATGCCAGTCATGATTTGGTGTGCAATCATCATAGAAACTATTCGTCTGTCACTTATTGATGCTGTCGTCTTGCTCATCCTGCAGTTTTTCAATGGCTTTGTAGGTTGGTATGAAGAAAAAAATGCAGGAAATGCAATTGAAGCTTTAAAGAAAAATCTCGCTCCCAAAGCAAAAGTAAAGAGAGAAGGGAAGTGGGACACAATTGCTGCAAGAGAACTTGTACAGGGAGACAGAATCAATATCAAACTTGGTGACATCATTCCGGCTGATTCCATTTTGGGTCCAGGATACGCAGAAATCGACCAATCAGCACTGACTGGAGAGTCCTTGGCAGTAACCAGGTATGAAGGAGAAACAGTTTATCAGGGCTCAGTCTGCAAAAGAGGCGACTTAGAAGCCATTGTTATTGCTACCGGACCTCGTACTTTCTTCGGAAAGACATCAACCCTTGTAGGGCAGGTTAACCAGAAAGGAAACTTTCAGAAAGTTATTCTGAAAGTCACTGGTATCCTCATGATTGTATCATTTGTACTTGTAGCAATCATCATGATTGTTGTACTCACTAAAGGTAACGACTTTTTGGTCACACTTTCTATATGTGTGGTTATCCTTGTAGCTTCAATCCCAATCGCAACACAAGTTGTCTGTACTGCTACTATGGCTGTTGGTGCTCATGCTCTTGCTCAGCGTCAAGCCATTGTTTGTAAATTAAGTTCAATAGAAGAATTGGCAGGCATGCAAATCCTATGCAGTGATAAAACAGGAACACTAACTAAAAATGAACTGACAGTTCAACAGCCAATGCTCTTAAAGAGCTATACAATTGATGATATCTTCCTCACTGCTGGACTTGCGTGCAAAAGAGAAGTTGGCTCTCAAGACGCAATTGATAAATGTGTAAGTGAGTATGCTATACAAAAATGCAGAATCAGCTTCCAAGGCTACGAAGAAGAAGATTTCATTCCATTTGACCCGAAAAACAAAAGAACTGAAGCGACTGTAAGAAACACTAAAACTGGAGAAACCTTCAAGTGTGCCAAAGGAGCTCCACAGGTGATTTTGGCTCTTAGCAGAGACCCAAGCATTGAAGAAGAAATCACCAGATTTGTTGAAGAACTTGCAGCACGTGGATATAGAACTCTTGGAGTCGCAAGAACTAACAAGGAAGGAGAATGGACCATGCTTGGACTAATTCCACTCTATGACCCACCAAGAGACGACACCAAGGAAACCATCCACAAAGCTCTGCAGATGGAAGTCAAAGTAAAAATGATCACTGGTGACCAAATTGCCATTGCCAAAGAAACTGCAAGGCTTCTAAACCTTGGCGACAAAATTTATAACTCTGACCTTCTTAGTGAAGATGCATCAGCTGTCCAACGTGAATTACTAGACACATTAGTAGAGGAAGCTGATGGCTTTGCCGAAGTTTTCCCAGAGCACAAGTTTGGGATCGTCAAAATTCTTCAAGATAAAGGCCACAGAGTTGGTATGACTGGAGATGGAGTCAATGATGCCCCAGCACTCAAAAAAGCTGACGTAGGTATCGCTGTAGATGGCGCGACCGACGCAGCAAGAGCTGCTGCAGACATTGTCTTGACAAGCCCTGGCCTTTCTGTAATTATAGAAGCTATTTATAGGGCCCGTAAGATCTTCCAAAGAATGAATAACTATTGTATTTATAGAGTCGCATGCACAGTTCAGCTCCTGTTATTCTTCTTTATCACTATGTGCTCAGTCAACCCTGATAGTGATTTCACATGCTACTATCACGGTGAGAAGAGCGAATGTAAGCACATTCCAAACACTTTTACGCTCCCAGTCATTGCCATTGTCCTGATTACAGTGCTCAATGATGGGACTATTGTGTCTATTGCATATGACAGAGTAACTGTCTCAAAGAAGCCAGAACGATGGAATTTGACCTTGATGTTCTTTAACGCTGTCACCTGTGGTGGCATTGCCTTGGTCTCTTCTATTATTCTGCTTTTAACTAGCTTAGACAATTTAGACTCAAGAGACCCTGATCCATTCTATAAAGCTTTTAATATTAGCGTTTTCAAGTATGGAGAGGTGCTCACTGCGATTTACATGAAAGTTGCCTTGTCTGATTTCTTGACGCTCTTTGCAGCGAGAACCAATAGTTGGTTCTGGACAAGAAAGCCAGGCTATATTTTATTATTTGCCTTTATCTTTGCTACATTATGTGCAACCTTCTTTTCCACTTACTGGTTCTTGAACTTCAACAATGGAGATTCAGGGAGTATGCCTGATATGAAGCCAATTTCTTGGAAACTTGCTGGGTTCATTTGGGGATTTGACATTATCTTTTTCTTCTTACAGGATATAGTGAAGGTATACCAGTTGAAGTTCTTTGACTATTACTATAGCCTTAAAGGAAAAGACACTGGCTACTCTGGAGCTGTTCTTACTGACACTTTCTTGGTCTTTACTGATGGGAAGGAAGGCAGAGGAGGAGCTAAGAGATCCATTGTTACCAGAAGATCAATGGCAGCAGCAGGAGTTTAAATATAATAATACTCTTTCATATAAAATGTATTTCCTTTCAAAAATTTGATATACTGGAACGGAAGCAGTTTCACAATTTATTTATTTTAACTCATAATTATTTCATTTTCTGCATAAATAATCACAAAATTCTAGCATTTAGTAATTTTATTGAAATTAATGAATAATAAAACCAATTATCACATCATATAAATTATTATCAAAAGAATAAATTTAATACTTAAAAAAATTAAGGTTCACATGAAGATTCTAGATTTGCAAACAAACTAGAATTCAGCCCAAAAGCAAATCAGCCAGCCAAATTCTATTGGTTTCTATCAAAATATGGACCAATTGTCGGACACTATTGAATTTAATAAAAATCTTGGACTTGTGAGAAATCAGATGCTTGGATACACCGCCAGGCTCAATCAGCTGAAGGCCGAGTCTAGGCCGCCTCTTCCAGCCTATAAACCTGGCTCAAATTGATCCAGTGAATTCATAGGAATCCATGCCTCCTACTCGTATGACTATTTTCCAAAGAAACGCGGGAGAAAACCAAAAGAGGTGGATTTGGCAGAAAATATGAATAAAAACGGTGAAATTACCTTCACTTGCAAAAGCTGTAAGCGTGTTCTAGAGATTAAGAAGAAGTATGCAAAGGAGCAGTGTCAGACGTGCTATAAAAAGAACAAGAAAAACGATCAAGATCAAAAATTTGTATATTCTTAATAATTACTCGAAAAAGCAGCGCAAATTTATGAGATGCACTGCAAAATAATGTATCTTAAGTGAATTGTACTTATTAGTTATTTTTATCCAAACGATAAAAAATCTGCCAATCAATAAGTAGATTATACTCATCCGAGAGTTTTCTAAATAGTTTCATAAGGTCATCATTATATAAATAATTATGATATCAATATTATTTTTAGCTTTTTCGTAAGCATAAATTTTTTGTCCATAACAAATTTATATCAGATCAGCTAAAACCTTATTAGAAAATCTACACTGAAGGTTATTAATTTTCTTGCATTTGAGTCAGCAGTTTTTGATGTTGCTCAATAGTCTCCTTGTAAATGCTTAAAAGCTGTTTTAACTGTGGAACTGTATAAGATGGAAAATCATCATCATCTTTAAGCTGCTCCATATCTTCTGTCGCCTGCTTCATCAAATTAATTCTTTCTTTAGCGGTGCTTTCTATTTCTTTTGCATCTTCTTCTATCCCAATAGGTCTCCAATTCACTCTTTCTTTCGTTTTAAATTCAATGACTTTGCTCATCTCTTTAAAGCAGTCATTCAAATTACTGATGAGCACCTCTACAAGTTTGCCAGCTTGGTCCATTGATCGTTCATATCCTCTCTGAATAAAGTATAAAAATTCCCTATCTCCTTTCGCTGATTCCAAATTTATTCCATTATTATGAATATTTTGTACAAGCTCAATTGAATTTTTGACAGGCTCTCTGTCACCAATAGCTTTTCTCAGCTGATCTTGCAGTTTTGCATAAGCAGCTTCTTGCTTTTTTATTTCATGTTGGAATTGTACATCCCTAGAGTTTAATTTGGCATTTTCTTTTCTGAGATCTTCTCTTTCTTGTGTTAGCTTGTCTCTCTCTTGTTTGAATTTTAAATTATTTGTAGTCAAACTATTTTGGAGCCTTGATATTTCATTTTCTAAATCATATTTTGTATCGTTTAATCTGTCTATTTCACGAGATGCTTCTTTTAATTCATTTTGAGTATCGTACAGTTTATTAGTAATTTCTTGTCTGGCGTATTGCTCTCTTTGCAGCCTTGAAATAATTTCAAGCAAGCATTTTATTATTTGTTCTTGATCTTCTTGAGATAAGTTTTCTAGGTTTCCTATAGGTGGACAGTCTATTGAGCCTATCACCTGAGAAATATAGTCAATTTTGCTTTGGCGGTCTTCCATTTATTATGGATATCAAAATTTAGTTATAAATATTATCGAAAGTACCTAGAAAAGCTGGGTAATCTCCACGAGAATACAGATGAGTTTCAGCAAGTCTTTTTCTTATAACTAGATCTGAAATTGAGCTTTCTAACTCAGCTTTTTGATTTCTCAAAGTTTCAATCCTGGATTGAAGGACAGTGAATTCAGATGTTAATTTCGCTGAATTTTCTTCTGATTGAGAAATCAATGCCTCGTCTTTTTCTTTTTCCATATAGCTTTCATTAAGTTTATCCATAAATTTTTCTAATGATTCACCGATTTTGTGTAAATAGATAAATTCGTCAGGATTAGCCTGAGGTGGAATGGAGCATTGAATTGACTTTGATTCTTTGGATTTGTTGGCGTGGTTGAGAATAGGAAGCACAAGCTTTAGAAGTTTCGTAATTCTTATTGTTTCTTCTTTTCCCTGGTTTGCAATTTTTTCTGCTTGTTTTTCTGTTTCTGCAAGCATTTCTCTGAGAGTTTTATTCTGGCTTGATAAGAATTCTATTTTTTGTGTCAGGGAAGCAGCTCTATCCATTTATCATCATTATTAGCCTTTATGCATTAACTTAATTAACAACTTAAAATAGAAAATTTTTTTTATTATGATAATAAACAGAGTTTTAGAATTGTTATATAAAATGATTAAAACATTGCTATATATTTAACTACAAATATTAATTAAGAGATAAAAAATATTATTTTATTTTATCAATAAATAAATAATAATGATATTTCGTCTTTGCTATAATGTAAATTTATATCTAATTTTAGAATAATAAAATTTCTCATATTTTTAAATCGATCTCAAATTAGAAATTATTCAAATGCTAAGTATGATAAAAAAATTTAATCCTTTAATAGAAATTTAGATTATAAGAATCAAATTTGATAAAATTAGACTTGAAAAAAATTGAAATATATGACAATTATTTTTGTCTTTCATTAAGATTTGAATTTTTCAAGTTTAATACTTGAAAAATAAAAAATTGCCATTAAACCAATAAATTAATATCAAGCTAAAGAATTATTTTTTTAGAATATGGACATTATTGACAAATAATTATAATACTATTTTTCTCTATATTTTTATAAGGTTTCTTATAAATCAGATTTCTTTTTCTTGATATATCTTGTTCTAATCAATTCTTGTGGCTTTTCTGCCAAATCTTCTTGAATTGCCTCACCAGAAAAATATAAATCGCTTAAATTGAAGGTGGTGCTCTGAACTTTTCTAATTCTAATATTTTCGCCTAGCTGATTCAAATTTTCACCTGAACTTAAGACAAGTCTCATGCGATTTGGATAATTAGACAAGGATCCAGGATTATTTAATGCTGAAGGGGGATACTCAGGCACTATAATGTTTGCACGATACTTCATATCAGATGCTGTTTGATCATTATTTGATATTATTTGAGCTTCAAAATCATTAGTTTCTAAAGAAGAGTCTATCTGTGCAAAACTGACTAAATTGGGGGAAACTCTTCTTTTTTTTGATAGCTCATAAAAGGGCTCGCAAGGTCGTAGTTGAGGGCTATGATACCGTTGGTATTCACGTTTAGATCCAGATGCCACAACAGAAATGCTGGAGAGTTTAGATTTCTTTTCAGGGCTTTTGTCCATTTTCTATTATCTGACTTTTATATTATTTTATATTAATTATTCGAGTATAGAGAAGGTTTATAAGCTGAATTCTCATTTTCTTAAATTCTTATAAACTCAAGCCAGCAGTATATCTGAGCCTAGGTTTAGAATTATTCCTTTTAGTCTTTTAATTGCAAAAATATGCTTATTTGCTGATAATCTGTCTAAATATGATAATTTAAATATAATGATGCATATTAAACATATCACTCCTGGCGTCCAAGCAGGGCCGCTAGAAGTCACTGTTGATTCCCGAAGCGGCCTTCACGACAGCCTAATGAGGATAACAGTCAAAGATTTCACAGGACGGGTAAACATTATTTTGGAGGGAAATGACCTGGTGAAAGCATTTGAAAAGATTAACCCAGAAACCAAGCTCAACTTGACAAATTTCCATGTCAGCGAAAACTACGATGTCTTGAGCAATTATTTCCCATCCTTTGTTCCAGGTACAAATGTTGCAACTCATGGATCTGATTTTGCATGGTTTATTTACATTTCTCACGACACTATGCCATCAATAAGGTTCACCCACAAGAGCAGCTCATACTCAATTAATCCTGATACTCAAATTGAGTCAATAGACCTAAGCCAATTATATGCACATAAAGAGCAAACTAATTCATCCCCTCAAAAATTGCTTGGGCCAAATAATGAGAGATTTTCATCACTGCAGTTTATTAAGGACAGTTGTAATCAAAATACACCAATAATAGCTTCATGCTATGCAGTAGTGTTTGATAGCACCTCATCTTATATGCCTTCCAATACAACCGACTATATGATTAAGATGAAAATCACTGATCAGTCGATTTTCCCTGGCTATGCTACCCTTACTGTTTTCCATAAAAATCCTCAAAGCATGGTAAAAGTGGCAGGCATTGGAGACATAATTAGGATTGAACAATTTTCTTTTAAAATCCATAAAGGAGGACTGAATGCTACAGCATCATCAAGCTCGAAGAGCTCTAAATTTTTCTTATTTGCATTAGAAGAAGACAAGCTTTCGCCTTACGCTAACTACGGAGGACAATTTCACCAAATCTCAGAGCATTATCATATCCTGGAGAGTTTAAGAAAATGGGTAACTCAGCAATTCGCACAAAAATTGCCTACAGAATTAGAAGGAACTTCTGCTTTAAGCAGCATAACTACAACATCCGAGACTGATATCCTAGTAAGAATCTATGGAGTCTACAAAATGGGTGTAGCAAAATCTGACCCTTCAGCAATTATTTGCTATGACCAAAATAATGTGAGCCAAATTATCGTGCCTGCAGAAAGAGAAAAGTTACTTAAATGGCTTCAGCCAGGTCTATGTGTAAGAGTAAGAAGTGTAGTTTTTGAGAATGGCAGAATTTCTCTAACTTATTATTCAGACATCCATATTGTTCCTGAATGGATGGGATTATGCCAAATCCCAATGATTTCTGAAAAAGAACGAGAAATGCAAAGAATAGCAGAAGCCTACACACAGCCTGAAAAGAAAAAAGTTAGGACTATTGTCAGCCAAAACATGAAATCAGCTCCAATTGTGTCTTTTTCAAGACTGAATAACTTAAATTATGGAATTGACTTTAGGATTGAAGGATTCGTAGTAAAAATTCTGCCTAATCACCCAAGAGAGCTTGAAGGAATGGTATGCAGAGAATGCGGTAAAAAGACAAGCCTTGATTTTTGTGATAAGTGCAATATTGAGACTGATATAAAATGCCAACTAAGCTTATTTGTGTGGGATGGAAGTGAAAATGAAGACAATATTGTGAAAGTTATTGTTTCTGAAGACAACTGCTTTAAGTTCACCAATCTGTTGGAATGGAATAAAATGAAAGAACTGGTATTAGATCCTGAATCAACGATGGAGTTTGGAGTAAGAGTTTCAGATCTTGGGTTTGAAGTGGTTGAAACATCATTGCTCATTTAATCTAAATAATTCTTCAATAAATTGCAGGTTTTTTAATTAAATTAATCAGACGATTCATTAGATCATAAAGTTATGTTGTCTCTTAGCATAGACATGATAAGAGTAGCGTCTTTATAGCTTTCTTCCGGAATATTGTCAAGCTGAGAAAGAGCTGAATTAAAAGCTTCTTTCGCAATAGACAAAGCTTTCTTGGAGTCTCCATTAATATCATACGAAATAGCTGCCCAGCTTAAAGCTAACCCAAGCCTTATCGGATCAGTTGGAGAAAGTTCTGTTATTGTCGATTTAAATGCTTCTTCTTGAGCTCTCAGTTGCTTATCTCTTGAATCAGTTCCATATATCCCTATATTCAGTTCATGACACTGAAACTCAGCTAAATTTCTGAAAGCTTTTTCTTTTAGTTTTAGCAAAAATATTTTAATTTCAATTCGATTTGTTTTTTGCATCATATCTTCAATAAACCCCAAAACTTCCATGCACATTACAGTAATTTGGCTCTCAACATTTTTTCTATATATTCATGCTATATATGCTTTTTCTGTACTTCCTAGGCTTAATTCTTTCATCTCAATGCCAGCGATAACTCGTCATTCACTAATTCGTTGTCGCACTAGGTTATTAAATGCGACTGTTATCAAATTTCTTATTTCTTTATCCAAAGCAACAGCCTTCTTCATTATTTCTTTAGCAAAACAAAACATATTCTCATATCTCTCTGCAGATTCTGCAAGTTTCGCCTGAAAAATTAATTTTTCCATTTTTATTTCATAAAATTTAGGTTGAGTCATCGTTAAGTTAAACTGGGAATTCTCTGTTGATAGGGAACTCAAAAACGACTTCTTTGTTGGTCAGCTTGTTGTAAACAGCACTCAAAGTGTCTAGCTTTTCCTCGAACTTTTCTCTGTCTTTTGGATCTAATAGGACTTTGAATACACGTTTTCCATCTGTCTTGATTCTCATTCTTTTGCCCAAAATAGTCGCAGGGAAGACCAAGTCATCTAAAATAGCTTCATGGACACTGGTGAGAGTCCTTGAGTAAGGGCGTTTTTGTTGTCCTTTAGATTTGAGATATTTTGGTAAGATTGTCCTTGAAAATATAATAGCGACAGGTCTTCTAAATCTCTTTTCAAGCTCGCTTAGAAGTCTTGCATAGATTCTTTTGACTGCTTGAAGTGATCTGTAGTGGAACATGATTACAACAGCTTGGCGGACTGATCCTCTGAACTTTCCATCGAACTCACTTGCTCCGGTAATAAAAACATCACGAAGTTCGCCCTTAAGGTCGCTTGCCGATGCTTCGATTTCACCTAATGTTTGTGCTACATGATATTCGAATTCTGTAGGCTCGCTTCCTTTCTTGATGATTTTGTTTTTGGAGTCGGACATGTGTGGACCCTATTTATTTATGCATTACTTAGGAGTGCAAAATTAAGAGTGCTTTGCTAATAATTAATCTTTAGCATAATTAGTTTCGGTTAAGGCAATGTATTGGCTTATTACGGAGTTTACTTGGGTTTTCATTTCAACGTTGAGTTCTCTGCGGATGCATCTTTTGTAAAAGAATAAGAGCAATACTAAACCTGCAAAGAGAAGGAGAAGGATGATAGAAATTGTGAGGAAACTTATTTTGTTGTGCGATCTTCGGTGGAATTTGTGATTATGATGAGGAGGATGACGGGCTGGACACACTAATGGAGGGGTTTGGAAACCAGCGCAAATTGCTTTTAATACTTCATCTGCTTCTAAATCTCCTCGAAAGGTCTGATTGTTTATTATTATGGCAGGATAAAATGAGATCCCTGCTTGAAGAAGCCTTTTTTTCTCTTTCAAAAGAATTGAGTTTTCGGATAATGCGTGATTATTATTTTCAAAACTACTTTGTACACAGTAATTTACATCAGCAGTATCTATTTTTGCTTTTTTCATTGCTTTTTCTGCACATTTCTCTGCAAAATCAAAATTTTCACAAAGTCTATTTAACTCTTTTATATAATTCCACCATATATCTAATCTCCCAATTCTTCTTGCTAGATTATAAATGCAAATTTGTCTAAGGTCTTCCAAAATGACATCTCTCCCATTCATTGGCCCTTCAAAATCTGGGTCAGGAGCACAATATCTTCCTCCCCCAACACAATCGGGGTTATCAACAGTAAAATTTTTATCTTGGCAGTCTGTACAAACCCATAGAACATAATGAGGCGTCATAACAGCAGAGTCCAAATCAAACATCTTTCCATATTGAGCAAAATCAGCTAGAAATTCTCTTGTAGCTGTATTTTCGCTTGACATTCACATTTCCCATTCAACTTTATTGCTTGGATGATTCATTTCAAAAGTCAGAATAAGGATAATATCTGTAGAATTAGCCCCAATGTTCTCAGCCAATGCGTTTAATAGGATTAAGCCATCAGATTTGCTTATGAGAAAGGAAGGAATAGAAATATTCCCCGCAGTTCCGTCATCAATCATTAAGACATGAGAAATATCTTCATTTAAATCATCAATTATTATAACTGCAGCTGCACCAATATTTTGGGCATTGCGAACTTTAGTTGTGTATGAGCATTGCCCTCTGTTTAAAAGTACAGTATAATGATTTGACTTATGATACTCGTCAGAATTTTTGGGGTGGGTTAAACTTTTACATCCATTCCTCTCTTTTTCATTTTCTGGCCAGTAAGGATGGCTGATAATTGAAGAACCATAAGGGGGATTTCCAAAATTTGCTAGAGAGGAAGGGATAATATTTGTGTTATATTTTTTTGCTATTTGTTCCTTTAATGAATTTGGGCTGTGAACATAAATTTTTGCAAAAGCAATTGCAAAAAATTGATATAAAAGTATCATTTAATTTTTAAAATGGCATGGATTCTACATCTATATAAATTAATAAAATCTTAATAATTTGATCTATTTAATAAAATAATATTTATATTTATATATATGAATATTTAAATTTTATATCTTATTTAGTATTTAAGTAATTATTAAGATTCAATTAATTAGAAAACAGACGCTCTGAAGAAATTTGATTCTAAATTGATAAATAGAATTATATCCTAATTTAATAATCTTTTAAATTGGGTTTGAAAAGTTTAAACTTTAAATAAAGAATAAGTCTCATATATGCTGGACTGATCAGCTTAAATTCAATATCATTTTTATATTATGGAAGAGCATAGGGATTCAGCTCGATTTGAATGCTTAATTTGTTTTGATGTCGCCCACGAGCCAGTTCTTACCCTCTGCGGACATCTATATTGGTAATTGTAACTTAGCTGGAGCTGTATTTACAATTGACTGCAGCAAAATCGCCAATCACACACATGCCCTGTTTGTAATGCAGGAATTTCAAACGAAACCATAATCCCTATCTACACAAAAGAAGAAAACAGGCCTCACAATGAAAATCTGCCTCCTAGGCCAAGTGCCCAGAGGCAAGAGCCAGTTAGAAATGAAGGGTATAATCCCTTTCGTAATCTCGGTGAACGTTTTGGCTTTGCAGGCCCTGGCGAAGGTGTGACCATGTCCGCTGGCTTTGGGTTTTTCCCACCAGTCGCTCTCTTGCTCGCCACAACGAATTTTTCATCAGGAGACTCTGCTTATGCCCCATTAGATACAGTAGCTCCTAAATCAATTTTAGCGTGTACAATGGTTTTATTTCTGCTATTAATGTTTATTGCATTCATTTAATACTAGCTTACTCTCACTTTTCAAATAAACTATAAATGGGAGAAAGTTGCCAAGATTGCAAAACCATGGAGGCTTCATTTATTTGTGTTTGCTTGGAAAGGCACTTATGTGATAACTGCTTATTGACACATATATCGAGTTCTGAAGGAAATGAGCATCGGCCTGTTTCTTTGACTCATCCTTTATTGACGTTATTGCTTGAAGCAAGTGAAGATGCTGATAATGCAGAAGAATGCATTATACACAGCCATGAGAATATAAAGCACAGCAAAATAGAAACTCAGGTACAAAAACTACAAAAATTCAAAGAAAGGACGAATTCTTTGGTTGACTCAAAAATACAAAAATTGAGAGCTGAGCTAGAATTAGAGCCAAACGAAGAACAAAATTCGTCTGAAAGCAGTGAAGAAATGCCAGCATTGCATATACCGCCTACTAAAACGCCGATTCCTCAAATAGAAGTCAAACCCCGCCCATTGTCTTCTTTTAGCTCAATTTTAAAAGAGGACGCATCAAGACAGAGATTTTCTACAAGACCTTCATCAAGGATACATTTTTTATCGACTTCTCCAGTTTTTGATGAAAATAACACGTCTTTACAAATAGAAGAGCTGAGGTCAACTCCAAAAAGCTGGGCGAAGCCATATGAAAGTAAAAATGACATTTTTAAGCCTTTAGAAGTTACTCGGAAAGAGCCATTCCATTTACTGGCCACTAAATTGAGTATGTCGGAGAAAAAAATTTTAGATGCCCAAGCAAATTTATTATCAAAGTCTTGAAGTTCTAGCAAGTCAAATTATAAAGTTATCTTAATTGGAGACCGTGGAGTAGGGAAAACAACTTTATTATCGACTTTTATGGCAAATCATGGTGGATACAATCGCAAGCCTGGGATAGGATATGCATCAAGAATGGTCAATTTCATTGAAAATTCAATTGAAGCTAACGTTTGAGACATTTCAACTTCTAACAATTTTTCAGCCATCAATAAATCTTGCATGTATGGAGCCTTTGGTGGGCTTCTTTTATTTGATTTAACAAGAGAAATCACATTTTTTGGACTAGAGAAGCGTTTAGAAGAATTTGCAAAAGAATCAGATCCGCTTTCAGTCATCATTTTGGTTGGCACAAGGCTAGATGTTACTACTCACAACCCTCGATCAAGGTTTATATCATTCGAAAGAGGTCAAGAATTTGCTAAAAATAACGGAGCTCTGTATGATGAAATTTGCTGCCAAAATCCTGACCATGTTAATGAACTTTTAAAAAGATTAATGAGGGAAATTTATAGGAGAAGAATTTATAAAAGCAATTAATGTAAATTGTTTATTATTTTATAATTAATACCTGGTTGTATTATATGACCCACAGTCAGGACATTTCATCCCGATTACATGAAATCTCACTCTATTTCTCTTTAAGCAGTCGTTGCAGAGGATATTACAATCAATATTTTGATATTCTTCTGGCATTGGAGTATTCGAAACTTCCTCATCAATTTTTTGATAAAAATCCGAGAAATCTGCAATAGACTTGCAGCAAATGGGGCAAGTATATCTATGATGAGCCATCATATCTCTCAAACATGCATTATGTATGAAATGTCCACAGCTCATTGGCATTGCCCGTTGCCTGCTGGTGAACATGTCTTCTTGACACACAGCACAGTTCGATTTAAGAATTCCTGGGCGGCATGTATGAGAGTTCCTGAGACTTACGCTTAGGCATGCTTCACATGTATCGCAGTGAAAGTACTTTTCTCTTGGCCCCACCCTACATATACCACATTTATCGCAGTGGTAAATGTTTTTGCTTAAGTCGCTGTCATATAAATGACAAATTGCACAAAAATAAGCTCCCATGCATGTATTACAATTTATACAATATTGATTTAAGCCCTGCGTTGCTTGACAAGCCCGACATCTGATTGTAGTTACGTCTGATCTGATCATTTTATGCTTTTTTGAGAAATCTTTTTCGTCCTCGTACTTCTCTTTGTCGTGGCAGTATCTACAGGCAAAAAATTCATTACAGCAGGCTGACAAGAGGTCGCAGCCTCTTTCATAATGATTGCAAGGTTCCATAAGATATAGATTATATTTATTTTTCTTAAATAGCTGCCATTTAAAATAATTCAGCCAGTTTGACTATTTTTTAGTGATTAACTGATTTTACATTGATGGCATTTTTAATGTGATGGAGGATGAAAGAGTTTTGATTTTGAAATAGTTATACAAATAATGTATGATATTTTGAGCAGAGAATTAAGATCAGAATTGGAGTAATTCTACATAGGTTTCTAGAATAAATTCAATTAACGAGATGGAGGAATGCAAATAGAAAATAATTAATTTTAGCTAGAAAAAGCAGTTTTATATAAGGGAAATTAGCTTAAAAACAAAAATTATATAATAGCTATATTTTTAATTCAATTTTCTACGTAATTTGTTTATTTCTGAATATACAGAATTGGGAAAAAAAATGTAAGGTATTATAAAGTTATTTCTGATGCACTGATTTGTCTAGTCAAAAAATAGATTTTTAAGTTAAACTATTCATCAAAACTTTTTATTTCAGTATTTTACAGTCAAATCAGAGTAATAAATAATTCACATTTGACATCAAATTTTGAAAATTCTTGATAAAATTAAGGCCTTAATTTTATAAATAATAAATTGTTTTTTGAACTGCTTAAGTGAAACAGTTTCATCTAAATAAAAATCAAAGACTTTAAAAAAAATAGAGATCCTGTTTATAATATGTCTAATTCTGATACAAATTTCCCTAGATTCATGCACTTATCATCACTGTCGATTTCCAGTACTAGTCAGAGTGAAAATGAGAGTGAAGATGAAAGTGGGGATGAAAACGGGCAGATAAAGCTATGCGATAGCGTTTACTTTGATTGCCCACAGCAACTTAAAGACTTAAATGATGTTGTTATGCAATTTAAAGAACAAAAACGATCTGGGCAGAATTTCCAAGATCCAGTTGATTTATCTGATGAAGAAATTTCTATCAATATAAAAGATGATTCTTCTCTCAGATTGGCGAGCAGATCTTCATTCTCACATGATGGCTCTGCTTATCAGAGAAGAAGAAGTGCAATAATCCTCGGAGTTTTAGAAGCAGTCTAAATAGTTATATATATATATTAAATTTACCGTGTTCATAAGTAAATTTTCTTTACATTAAAATTCGTCCCTCTTATTTTGTTTTAAAAAAAAAAATTCTTTATATTTGATAATGATAATCCGAGCTTATAAATTATCAGAAAACGTTTTAAAAATAGAATTATTTAATTCCCTTTGACTTATAGCATTATTCAGAATCTATAAATGTTAATTCTAATTTTTTGTAATCTTATTGTACATTCCTATTTAGAATTTCCATTTTCGGTTAATTCTATATCCCTTTCAAACTTTTCTTTAAGCCTATAGTGCTCTTGTTTCAACTCGTCTAATTCTCTTACACCGTTTTCATACAAAAGTCTAAGATCTTTAAGCCTTTTTTGCTCTTGCTCAATAATATTTGTTCTAGTTTCTAGTCTACTATTTAATTTATTGCATCTGTCCTCCATGATTTTGAGTTCTTCCCTCAGTTCTTGACAAGCCTTGCAGTTATTTAGCCTTGAATCCAATTCCTGATTCAGTACTTTTTGATACTCAAGCTTGGCCTCTATTAATGTGTAATTCCTGGTAAGACTGTGTATTTGCTCTTTTAAAGACTCTTCAATTGCTTCTGATCTATATTCGAGCTCGTGGTAAGAGCACTGCAGGCGGGCATATTTCAAGAACGAATCTTCTTTTATGCTTGTAAGTGTTTCTATCTGTGCCATCAAGCTATCTAGAGTGCAGACTTCAATATTATTTCATAATGTGTTTTTTAATTGCTGGTTCTGATTTTGTAGCTCTTTTAATTTAAGCTCATATTCTTCAATTCATAATGGTGGGGCATCAGTTCCCAAGCTTGTTCTTTGACTAGAAAATGGTGTTTCATATTTATTTCTAAGCATTGTGACTTCTCCTTCAAGAATTTTCATTTTTTCTAGCTCTCTAGTTTTATCCTCCAGCATCTTCTTTAATATCTCGTTACTTTTTTGCTTTTCAGAAATCTGTGCTAAAGCTTGGACGTACCTTTCGGTCATATCTTCAATTTCTTTTTCTAATTTTTCGCTGCTTTTCTCATTTAATCTGAGTTTTTGTATTTCTATTAATAATAAAGTTTTGTCTTGGACTGATTGTTCATATTGCTCTTCTAGTTCTTTATTTTTTATTTCAATTGCTCCCAATCTATCAATTTTTTCTCTAAAAGCATTATATCTGCTTTCTTTATTTTTGTACTCATTCAACTGTGAAATTGATATATCAAGTTCATCATTAAGTCTAGAAATTTCAATTATCAACTCTTGTATCTTTCTATCTTTAGTCTCACAGTTTTCAATTGATGATTTTAGGTTACGCTTAAGGCTTTTCATACTTCTGTACACTTCCAAATTAGACTGATCACCTTCTTTATCGTTCTCTGCAAGAGTATCCAAACTAATTTTACGGTTAAGCTCTGCGATTTCATATTCAGCTTCTTTCAGTCTTTTTCTCAATTGTCTGTTTTCAGCTTTTTCTTGATCAAGCTCTGAAAGCAGCTCTTCTTGCCTTCTTCTCTTAGTCCCGCTAGATACTTCAAACCTCTTCATTTTTAAAATATGGTAAATTTATAGCTAAACTAATTATTTTAAAGCTAAAATCATAAAAGTAATAATAACTTAAAAGTCAAATCCTTTTATTTTATTTAATGCTTGCCTACAGAATTTTGATAGATCTTGCGTGTAGCTTGAAGGGAGTCTTCTAAAATCTTGATCATTCATTTCTTCCAAAATCTCGATACCTTTTCGTAGGTTTTCAATGCTAACTGCATCTTGAAGGGATTTTTTATTCGAATTTAGATTTAGTCATGAACTTTTAGCTTTTGGAGATACAGTAATTGGGGTGGGAGATCTTGAAGCATTGAAGCCTTTGAAAAATTCATCAATTTGAGGTTTTATCCTGAATAATGGGGATCCAGGCTTTGGTGAAGTTGGAGTTGTAGGTCTAAAGTATGATATATCTTGATAGTGAGAAAGGCTTGGAATCAATGATGATGAGGCTGTTGACTTTGTTTTTAGTTCACTACGAAAAGCCTTTCAATTGCTTTGGTTTGATTTTTGGCTTTTAAATGATGATTCTAATTTTTGCTTAAAATCGTTTAGTCTATCATTAGAGCTTTGTCTACTAAATTTGTCGACTTTATATTTCGATTCGAAGAATCTTTCTTTATTGCTGTAATCTTTTGAAGACCTAAGTGATGACATTTTTGTCAAAAATATAGTAAATTTTTCAGGCAAAGACTAATCGTTTTGGAAAAACAAAATTGAATAAAAAAATTTTAATTTGCTTCTGAAAATCTCTTAAATTAAAGATCCTATTTTTAATAATTTCATTAATATTATTTTATTAATTAGGCAAATGATATATTGAGTTAAAATTCTCATTCAGATTAATTTTTACTTTAATATTTTATATTTCAAATTATTCATATTAATTATTATTGAAATAAGGATATTAAATTTCAAATGTATTGTTTTATTTATTCAAATAATAATCTCAGAAATTTTCATCCCCTTTTATATATTTAAGATGGAAGATGGTATTGAGGTGGAAAATAAGTTATATTTATACCTCAATAAATAATATTTCTCGTTGTCGGCCATACTATGCCTAACGCACCAGATCCCATCCGAACTCTGAAGTTAAGCGGCATAAGGCGAGGTTAGTACTTGGGTGGGGGACCGCCAGGGAAGCCCTCGTGCTGACAGCTAAGCTTTTTATATTTTTTTGGGCAATGGTTATAGTTTTTTATATTATTCCTAGCTTAGCTTTATTATTTAAAGTCTTTTATTATCGTTTTAAATTTAAAAATCTTAGCATCAAGCCAAAATCAAAAATCCAATAAAAATTATCCTAATATTTTTATGAGCATTTAATAACAAACAAGTATTATTTCTGCTAGATTTTTATTACTGATTTGATTTTGAAAGTGAGGTATTGGTAAGCAATATTTTCAAAACCCTTTTAGGAAAAATTGATATTTTATAAAAGTGTAAATATTTATAAAATTTATAAAACTAAATATTAATGATTTATCAAATAAGATTTGAATGTGAATTTTTTGAATTTTAAACTTTTCTACTGTTTGTAAAGCAAGTTATTATCAAAGAGTTCTATAAGTAATTTTGTTTTTAATTTTTATATAATGCCAATATCGAATGCTGATTGATTTACTTTGTTTTTTAATTCATAAGCATTCTAAGTTTAAATGTTTACTATAGAATTAGGATATTTTTATAAAAATAATTATTTTGGGAAAAATTATTTCCAGCTTGCAAAAATTGTAGTAAAAATAAAGATAAAGCTGTATGTTATAGGTATCGGTGTGCTCAAACCTTCAAAGTTCAGTGAAAATTATATATATTTATGCTTAAAGCTATTAAAAATTGTGTAGGTCCCATAGCTCAGCTGGTTAGAGCGCTGTGCTAATAACGCAGAGGTCGTGAGTTCGATCCTCACTGGGACCATTTTTATTCATTACGCTAATTTTATTGAAATTTAAAATGTGGATTATCTGAAATGAGAAATCTTATTCATAAAAAATGTTAAAATTAAGGTAAATGTCTTATTATTTTATCAAATTAATTTAAAATGGAAATTTTAAATAGAAAATCGAATTAAACTAAGTGACCAGATTTTTTATATAATGAAAATTTTAAAATTTCAAAATATTAAGCTCCTCCAAGGAAGAACTATTTTAAGAAAATAAATTTTTTATTTTATCTATTTGATCATCTCAAGAAACAGTTTAAAAATGTTATAATATGCTATTTTTCAAGCTGATTTCATGCATAATAAAGATTAAAAAATTAGAAGTAACCTTTATAGTAAGCTATTTTACTTAATATATAGCATGCATAATATTTTAAAAACTTCAGGCCATTTCAAGTAAATCTCTATAATAAATAAGATTTTATCTCAATATGAAATTTCTCTCTGTTTAATTAACCAATAAAATTAATTTTTTTAGTTATTGGATCAACGATATCTAAGAGTGCCTACTGCACCATAAGAAAATTAAATGGATTTGAATGGCATATCACAAAATGCTAATGAAGCCTCAGATTTCTCAAAAAGTCAGCAATCAAATGTAACAAGAAGTACAATTGGAAACAGCAGCCGAATTACATCCCGTGAAAATTCCTCTGCATACACCAGAATTTTTACAAAGAAAAATCTTCAAACCCATTTGCTACCAGAATTTCTAAAGCCCAAACGTAAAAAGAATTCTGGGTTGACCCATCAAAAATTGCAAACTTTAAATTTAAATAAGCCTCAAAATTCTGATGTTTTAGCCAGTTGAATAAGTTCGGACTCTCAAAATGAAGAATTTCAGCAGCTAAACATACGAGCATTAGACTCATTTAGCAATCGTTTGCGCTTGACATCAGAAAAAATCGAGCAGATAAGAAAAATCGAAGAAATCTTAGCTGATATTTTTAATCCAGAAAAAGATCCAGACGAAGTAATTTTGCGGATTCGAAATCAATCATTAACGAGGAGCGAGCTAAGGTCTTTCAACGAACCTATAGACTTGCCTGAAAAAATCGTGAACATATACATGAGGATGCTTAAAGCAAGCTATAAACGTCAAAAAGCTGAAATGAGAGGAAGAGTTTTGATATCAAGATCAGATTTTTCGGAAGAGGTTTTTTCCGGTTCAAAAAACATTATCCATTCAAAAGAAAATATTTTGAATTATACCTATCTTCTCTTTCCTTTGCTGGCCGATCATTGGACTTTACTCGTCCTTAACACAAAGGAAAAGCAAGTGTACTATTACGATCCTTCCAAAGAGCATCTACAAATTCATAATTTGTTGAATGGGCTTTTTAACTTTTTAAGAGGATTTTTATTGACTCATCATAACAAATCTCTTGAAGAAAGCGAGTGGCGGAACCTCTTTTATGTGCCAAGCAAACTTGTGAAGAGCCACTCAGCTCAAGATAGCGGAGTTTATGTGTGCATGAAAGCTGAACTTATTATCAATGATAACAAAGAAGAATTGCCTTTGGAAGATTATAGAAAAGATATGCTCGTAGCCTTGATTAAAGCTAGTCTTGAGTAATTCTCATTACTAATCTTTGTTAATAATTATATTCATAACATAAATTACTCTAATCTAGTATTTTTTCTCCAATTCCATATATTTTTAAAAATTGTAGCAAAAATACTAAAAAGCTAACTTATAAAAGATCTTTGCATTTTTAATTGTAATAATTCTACCTTAAATTTTATGTCGATGTAACTAACTTTTAGAATTTAAATATGGGAGGTTGCTGCTCTAAAAAGAAGCCAGCCAAACATGTGCAAGCAGTGCAAAAAGTAGATATTGATTTTGAACTAAGACAAAGAGTTATTTCTAAAAATCTTACCCACAAGCAAGCCAAAGAAATCATTAGTTATAACAAGAAAATCTGCATCCAACAATTTATTATGAGCTCAAACTCGGAAATCATAAATAAGCGCAACCCTAAGAGCCAAGAAGAAACTGAGAACTATCTCACCTGTAAATTAAAAGAATTAATCGAAAATTTCAAAAAATCGTTTTGCCAAGGAAAGCAAGGAGAAAATGTTTCCTATGACGATATTGTTAAATCTTCAGAAGAGGTTAAGAATGAAATCAAAGGAGTCTTCCCTTATTTCCATTTCTATAATGATTTATATTCATTTGAGGCATGTGGAGAGCTGAAATGGAGGCTTGTAAAGGATGAATTGTTAGAGAAGAAAAAGAAGAAAGAGAACATCATTAAATTATTTTTGGAAAACGCTAGAGGCTCCTATATTTCTAAAGGAAGAAATGAGCTGGAAGAGATCATTGACTGAGCTTATCAATCTAAAGGGAACATGAAGGAGCAGAATTTATTTAAAAGATTTAAAGAACAAGCAGCAAAGGAAAGAATTGCATTAAGAGAGTACAGGGAAAAGGCAGATGTAATTAGAGATAGCGTGATTAGCTTATATCTAGACCCGATGTCTCCAAAAAGTGTGGTGAAAGAAATTAATGAAGAAAGCGTTGAAATCAAAGTGGAGGATCTGGAAGAGGAAAAATATGAAATCCATGGAGACAAAGAAATGAAATGAGACAAAAAATTTGAGGATATGAAAGAAGAAAAGAAAGGGTCAAAGGGAGAGCAGAAAAGCGAAAATGTGCAAGCACATAAACTGCCAAGTAAAGAGGACAGCCTACCTAAAGAGCAAGAAAAAGTAGAAAGTAAACATGGGAAAAGATTAGCAATGCTGGATATAAGAGTAGAAGAGAATGATTTCATTTCAGAAGATGAAAGGAAAAGCGAAGCGAATGACAGCAAGAAACAGATGAAGGCATCAATAAAGTCTAGCTCTAAAATCAAGTTACCTATTATGGTTGAAAAAGAAAATGTTAAATCGGGCTCAATTAAAGAAAAAAGTTTTTCTATTAAGAAAAGTAGTGAAGATGCACTTAAAGAGGAAAATAATAAGGCTTCAATAAGTCAAGTTGATACCACTAATGAAGAAAAAGAGATTAAAAATAAATCTTTTAAGAAAAGCAAGACAAACAAAGAGCTCAGTAAGCAAATAAATCTGCAAGAAGCTAGTGATTCAAAAGAAAATCAAGAAATTGTACATCAGAAAGGGAATCAATTGCATAAAGAAGGTTCAGTTAATTCAAAATCTGAACTTTCAGAAGCTCAAGAGATAAGAAGCATCTCTCTTTCAAATAAATCAAATATCCCACTGCCTCCTTCACAAGCATCAAACAAGTCAAATCCCCCTCCTCCACCTCCACCAGCTCAAAATAAGTCAAATGTGCCACCACCAATTCCATCTAATCAAAATAAATCAAGTATCCCACCTCCGCCTCCGCCACCACCCCCTCCTTCTAATAAATCAATTCCTCCTCCTCCACCTCTCCCCAACAAATCCAGCCCTCCCCCACCTCCACCCCTTCCAAATAAATCAAACCCTCCTCCGCCTCCTCCTCTCCCCCCAGCGCCCTCCAAATCAAATCCTCCAAAAGTTACATTATCATCTTTATCTCTCAAAAAACCTTCAACAGAGCCCGAGAAATCTCCCCTCTTAAGGGCTCTAGATTCCTTCCCAGACAAAGAAAAGCCTCCAGCCCCCAAAGGCAACGATTTTCTATCCGAACTAAAGAATCGCCTTCAAAAGAGATCAAATGTCCCTGTAGTCCAATCTCCACAAGAAAAACTTAAAGAAGAAATGGGTAAACGCTTCAATGAAATTCACAATAAAACTATAAAAGGCGTAGGAATTTTAAGCCAGGCCAAAGCTAATCCGTATGGTAATGCAGAAAGTAGCAGTGATTCATTTTCAGATTAATATATAAATTGTTAATTTTATTATAACTTCTACACATTTTTAATATTGAACTCTACTTCTTGTTTCATTATGGGCATGCGAAGACTAATCTCTTTCATAAAAATGGGCTATTAAGAGAAGTGCTTTACATTAAAAATACGTTATATTATTTAGGCTTCAATAACAATTCTTGCGCAGCAAACCAAAAAAAATATGCCAGCTGCAAATTTGAAATATTTTTCTGAAATACGCTTGCCAATAATTCGGCCTAAAAATACAGCCATTACTCCTAGCGCAGCAAAAGCTAAAATAGCTCCAACTGCTACAAGTAAAGGATTTGAAACAGCAGACAAAACCATAATCGTCGTATTTGATTTATCACCCCACTCTGCAAGAAATACCATAACTGCAGTTTTAGAAAAGGTTTTAAGTCAGGTTGGCTCTACAATTTTAATTTCGTCATCTTCATTTAGTTCTTCATTAGCCTTGACTAAAGATTCATAAAAACACATCAATGCTTGAACAAAGAAACTAAGAGCAGAAAAAACAGCAATATAAAAAGGATCTATCAAAAGAATTAAGGCTGCACCTAAAAATGCAGCACTTAATGCTATAAATGACATGACAAGTAAATTGCCTAAAAAGATTGCTGATCTTGAATAAGAGAATGCAAGAATTGTGATGATAAAAAATGTACGGTCACCGATCTCAGCAATAAAGATTGCCATTGAGGCATTTAAAATTGTCTCGTATTGAAAATCGGTGCCTACCAGGCAGGTATTTTGCATTTTATTTATAAGTTCTCCAGAAAAATGATAAAAAATTCGTGTATTCGAGACATCAACAAAGATTCGTTGCAAATGCTATTTTCTTTTACAGGCTTAAATAGGAAGCTATTTTGTAAAGGCAAAAGATATGCCTGGAGAACTAATTAAATCCTTTTATTCATATATTTTTACATTTTAGTTATGCATCCCAGCCAAATTAAAAAATATAAAAAGAGGTATAAAATATCAAAATCAAGGGTTCAGTGTATTCCTTTCATTTAATTGCTAACCAAGCTTTTTATATAATAATCACAAAAGAAATAAGCAAATTCTCACTATAATTATTGGCAAAAATAAAGCACTAGCAATACAATAAAGAAGAGGTTATAAGAGCATATGTATCATTTTAAATATAAAAACACAGTAATAATTTTACACTCATATATAATTAACTAAATTTCAACAACAAAACCCGCTCCTTATTTATTAATGATTTCTTAATAGTCAGGTTGACCTAAATATGAAATTGACTTTGGCAGTATTTGAATCTGAATAGTGGGTGAGCGGTACATCTCTCCATCTACATTGAAAACTTGGGTGTGCTTTGGCTCCAGCATCACTTGCTTTGTTTTTACATATCTGACATTTTCAGAGTCCAGATGAGATCCAAAGTTCATCGTTTTTTGGAAAACTCTTACCAATTCCCATTTGCCTCCACACCTTACCATAAGTAAATCCAACATTCCATCATTAATTCTTGCTTTTGGCGTCATAATTTCATTATTGGCTGTATTCAAAATCCTGTGATTCCCAATTACAACATAAGTAAAATCATCATCTTGCGTAATAAGCTCACCGGATTTTGATTCATAGTGAAGTATAGATGAATAAACTTTCCAAGACTGCCAAACTCTTTTAATTCCAGCTGCTGTGTATCTAAAAGTCCCAAGAAATCTATAATGTTGGGCTTCTTCACACAAATCACTGACAATTCCCCATGCGACTGCCGTAGTTGCTAGCACACTGTTGTTTTCTATCATAACCTTGATAAGGTCTCCTTTAAATGTCCTCCCTTTAATTATATTTGCGATTCCTTGACTAGCCGTTTTGCTGCCAATTTCGATTGACAAAGCATTTCTAGTGCCGGTTGGGAGCATCCCGAAGTTAATAGAGTCCATTACTCCTTCATGATATTTATTCAAAGCAGTAATCAAGAGATGCATGGTCCCATCCCCTCCCATACACACAATGTCTGTATATTGCTTAACATCTTGAGACTTAACCCAATCTTCAATAAAATTAGGATAAGTGGTCTCGAACATCGTGTAATTCACTCCTGAGTAGTTTAGAGCTGGCTGAAACTCATTTCTAAACACTGATCGGCTTGATTTTGTCCCACTGATTGGATTCAGAATTATGGCAATGTGCCTATTTTCCTGATGGGTATTTGAGTAAGTACGGATCTGCTCAGTCCAAGTTTTAGCTAAATCTGCTGTAGAAAGCCAGAAATGGTAGATTTTAAACCTTCTTGATACACTTTTATAGATCATGATTGAAATTGATGTGGGGTCATTCGGCGAAAGCCTTGCTCCGATTATTTTTGCAACCTCGTAAACATGGCATTTCGATGTATTTTTCCATGAAATGGCAAACTTCGTCAATTTGAGATCGGTATTTATATTGTGCTGGTGGTCAGTCCAAACTTCTTCTTGGAAAATTTGGTTTTCGTCTGCCTGGAATTCAATAGAAGTCCTTTCCATAATTTAATTCTTATATGGCCAAAATTTTTACTACAAACATGAGTTGGGTCTTTTTATGAGTAATTAAATACTGACCTGAGCGCGTAATTAAAAAATATTTTTAATGTCATCAATTTTCGTACACGCTCTAAGGTCGACATTATGCAATTTCTTTGATTTTAAAATATTATAAGAGCAAATTATTGAGAACATTAGTTATTTAGTTTACTCTCAGCCTGCCCTAAGTAGGTTATCATCTGAGGCATTACCTGGATTTGAATGCTTGATCCATAATAAATTTCACCATCTACATTATATACAAGTGGGTTTTTTGGCTCAATAGACACAAGTCTCGTCTTTACAGAAGTAATATTGCCAAGCTCCACATGTGAGCCAGACTTCATCGCTTTTGTAAACATTTTTACAGTTTTCCACTTATTCCCATAACTCATCATCTGCAGATCTAGCACCCCATTATTAATCCTAGCATTTGGAGTTAGGATCTCATTATTAGAAATATTTTGTACTCTATGATTCCCAACCATCACATAGGTAAAATCTGAATTAATATCGATTACTTCTCCTGAGTCAGCTTCATAAGATACCATAGCACTGTATTTTTTTCATTTCTGTACAAATTTCTTTAAACCAACCGCAGTATAACGAAAAGCGCCTAAAAATCTATAATGCTGTGCTTCTTCACTGATGTCGCTGACAATTCCCCAGGAAACAGCTGTCGTTGCAAAGGAGAGCTGAGACTCAATTCTCACCTTCATCAGGTCAGCTTTAAATGTTTTGCCTTTGATGATATTCATAATACCTTCTATTGATTTTTTGGATCCCACTTCAATAGCTAATGCATTTCTGGACCCAGTCGGCAAAATACCAAAATTGATTGATTCAAAGGCATCTTTATGATGATCGATTATTGCAGTGATCAATAAGTGCATGGTCCCATCACCACCCATACAAACAATATCAGTGAATTGTTTGACGTCTCTACTTTTGACCCAATTTTCGATGAAATTAGACCCAGTAGTCTCAAAGAGAGAATAATTGAGACCGGAATAGCTTAAAGCTGGCTGAAACTTTGTCCGCCACACTTTTCATGCAGATTTATTTCCACTTATTGGATTTAAGATCACAGCGATGTTTTGATTTTCTTGGGGTCCTTTGGAATAAGTTTTGATGAGCTCAAACCAAGTGTGAGCAAGTTCGATGGTCAGAAACCAAAAATAGTAGATTTTGAACCTTTTATTGGGCTCGTTGTAGACTTGGATAGAGATAGAAGTAGGATCTGTCATGGATGGTTTGGCACCTGTTACGTTGGAAATGTTGAAAACAACCCCTTTCTTTAAGGTTTCCCATGAGATAGTGCTTTTGGTCAGGGTTATTGAGGTTGCATGATGCCTTTGGTTGTCTGTTCATGCGTCAACTTGGAGTTTTGGGATTTCTGTGCCTTGGTAAGGAAGGACTTTATTGGACATTTTTTGTAATATTGAAAAATAAGCATCGCAATTTATTTTAAATTTGATAGTAGTTATCTAATATATCATGATGAATTTAAATCACTGAAGCTATAAAGTGCTATTTTTATGATTATTTAATGATTAAAAGATGAAAATTATCAAAAAATGATAGAAATAATATTTATTTGTTACAGTAAAGATGTATTTAATCTGATTTTTGATTTTATTTCAAGCTTCCGAGCTTTTTTTTGCTTTTCTGCATTATTTGTTTCTTTTGTTTGAGATTCTGATCCCTTGCTATTTGGAATAGAAACCCTTGGAAGCTGAATCTGTACTCCGTCTGGAAAAAGACTCAGCCAATTTTCATCTAATTTTATTTGGCCTGCACCTATCTGAGAAAATTTCTTTCTTTGATAGCATCTGCTTTTGGCTGATAGACTAGGAGATGCACTCTGAACCCTAGTCGCACTTCTAGGAGATGCACTTTGTATTCTTGCTGATGTAGGTTTTAGCGTTTCTGAAATTAGCTGAGCAGTCTCTTTAATAGGACTGTTTTCCTGCGAAGTCATTGAAGAATAAGTTCTTTGAAAATCCAGACTGCTACCAACATAACTTCTACTTATTTCTTGCCGCCTTCCTATTTCTTGCTGCCTATTAATCTCTACCGAGAGTATATGATTTTGTCTCTCCTGATTTGAAATCACATCGATAAGAGGACCTTTAAGCTCATCAAGATCTTCGTTCAGTTTATCTATTTTCTCCTGTAAACTATCTTCAAAGATTTTTACTGATTCTAATGATTTATTGACTTCTATTTTAGTTTGGTTATTATCAATTCTCAAGTCATGCATACATTTAACAATTTCATTGATTTTATCTCTGTGAAGAGCTTTCATTTGATTTAGATCATCTACAATCTTTTCTATTCAAGTTTCAATGGTGTAAAGTCTGTTATTTTTAGCTTCAAGGTCTATCTTCATCTGACTGTACAATTCTTTTGAATTTGAGCTTATCATTTCTATATCTTTATCATACTGCATTGCTGTTGGAGTATTTATAGCTTTAATCACATTTTTTTCAATAAGTTCTGATTTAGCTTGAATTTCAAGCTGCTTGTCCATTAGTTTCGTCATCAGTAAATCTGCATCTTTTATTGTGGTTTCATAATTGTTTGATTTTTTGAGAATTTCGTCAATTTTGAATTTATTTATTTCAAGCTCCCTTTGAATTATTCCAAATTTTTTACCAATTTGCTGCACAAGTCCACCGTTTAGTCTTTTATCTGAAGATCGAGATCTTTGTCTGGAATATCTTGGAGAAAGGCCTTCTGCTAGCATTGCTTTAGAAACATCAGGAGAGTTGCTGTTTAATGCAAAAGGCATTTGATGAGTTTCATTTGTGCTAGTTTCAAATCCTATAGATGCTGAATGCTCGCTTAAAATTGCTTTTTCTAAATTGCCAAGCATTATTTCTAAATCCTCCTGACTATCATAGCTTTCATCAAGCATTTCTTCTTCTCCCATCATACTTTGGACTTGAATTTCCAATAATTTAATCCTTTCGTTTAATTTATCAATTTCTTCAGATGGGATATTTGTGTTTACGTGCTGATTATTTTGATTTTCAATCTTGCTTAAGTTCATTTTGACTTTTATTTTTAAAGCTTCAAAGTCTGAGTATATGTGCTTTTCAAGAATATTTTTAATGACTTCAAATTTCTTTGATAAGGCATTGTAATCAACATAATTTACTTTTTTCTTGAGTAAGGCTTCAGAATCTGAAATGCTAAGTTTTTCATTAAGGGTGCTAAAAAATTTCAAAGAAAACTCATCAAATTTTGATTTGACTATTTGATCAATTTTTAGCATAAGATCATCATACTTTGCATTGAAAAAGTTTGTACTAATGCATCTTTGCATTTGATTTTTAATCTCGTGCAATGTCAAATCTTGAAGATTTATGGTATTTTCAAGGAAACTGATTTTTTCAAACGATTGTTTTGCAAGCTCTATTTCTCGAAGAGCATCAGCTAGTGATAAATTGCTTTTCTTGATAGTTGATAATTGGCTTGCAATTTCTTCTGAAGAAAACATTATTTAATTCAGTTAAATTAATATGAAGTTGAGTAAAATATTTTATTAAAATGCGATTTTTAAATTACGGGCTAATTTAAAGGAAAATTAGTTTAAGTCATTCAATTTAGATCGATGACTATTTTGCTGTGTATCTGTTCTTATCATTGAGTCTCCAATAAGCAGGCAATAGATATTGAGACACATTGAAAATATTCCGCAAAGGGAAATGAAAATCCGACTCATATAGCCTGCTCCTGGTAAATTCAATGCTTTTGTGAGCATTAAATATCTTAAAAAGCTTACAAAAACACTCAGTAAACTCAATCGATATTCTTTCTTCGCCATCAATAATCCTTCAATGATGCCAATGAATATTCCTCCATTCTTTACGACTCCATCTGAATTTTCTTTTAAGATATTTTGGGAAGATATGATTTTTTTTCGCGCTCTATAAGCAGTCATCACGCAAATGGTTGATTGCAAAATGCATTTAGCTAGGCAAGCCATATCCTTGGTTTGTCGCCATTGCAATGTTGCTTTTGTGACGTATTTGTTTATAATGCCAATATCCGAGCATCACACTAAATTGTCTAACAAATAAAATATTGTACTGGAAAAGTGGTTTAGAATTCGAACTATTTTAAAGAAATCAAATTTGCCACTGGATTGTCAAACTTTCTCAATACTATTAATTTCGTCAACGAACATTAAAACCCTCATTAACTTTCTTCCATTTCTCATTGATTTCTCTATTTCTATAGCATTTCGAACATGAGTTGGGATATCTGGCTTCCCTGCATTCCCTAAGTACTCTTTCATAGTGAGTTTAAAGAGTTCAGATGAATATTGAATTAAGGCAAGCAATTTTTCTTTGCCCCTTGTAGTTCTCATCACATGACTAATGGAACTAGATGTGAGTGAAACCAAAACTTTAGCTGGAGAAACAGCATTATTCAATAATTTAAGCGAATTTGTTTGCCTCATGTTATTGATATATTAATTTTATTATATGGAGTAAAAATTGCTGTTAAATTAGAAATAATCACTTAAAATGGGGAGAGAAATTTCTATTTTATCAATATAAGGATACAGAATAAAGAATTAAAATTTAATAATTAAGAAGCAAGAAATTTCATTTTAGGTCAAAGTAGAAATAAAAGTCTATGATTTTTTGTTGAATTTATTTTTTAAGTTAAAAAAATCTAAGAAAATCTATTTAAGAAATGATCGAAGAATAAAAGAAAAACAGGATGTATCTTTAGATCTAATTTCAGATTTTAAAATTAATAATTTCTTTAAACATTCTATTCTTTTCTTATTTACTTACCATAATTTAGAATTAAATACCTCATATTATTATATAAATCTTATAATTTAGACTAGAATTAATAAATTTAATTTATATATTTATTTAGCCAGCCAGTAGAAAGGATTAGGTAATTTTTAATAATTTTTCAACTTCTTTAGATCTCTTTGATATTTAAAAATATAAAACCTACCAGTTTTTCATACAAAAATTAACACAATAACAGTCCAATATCATTGTGCAATTAAATATTTGTTGACTACAAATTTAAAAAAAAACTAAATAAATTAAATAACCAGAATTTAAAAATGATAATTAATTATAAATTCCATAAAAATATCACGAAATTTTAGCGTTATAAAATTAATTAAATTTTATCTTGAAGTAAATCATTTTCTCATAATAAATGGAAACTATAGAAGATTGAAAACTCAAATACGAAGCTATGGAATCTAAATATTCCCAGCTTCTTCGCCAGTATCAAGAATTAAAATCTGTATGCGATGCTGCTCTTGCTGATAAAGAGCATGATCGCCAGCAAATTGATAGGCTTCTTGAAGAAAACGAGGATTTAAGAAACCAGCTAAGTCCGTCTCCTGCTCCAATCAATATTCACATCAGTGATTTCGCCAAAACTATTTTTTCAAGAATGCCAGCAATGCTTAACACAATATCATTATTTGCCCATAAGAACCAAAATTTTGAAACTGATGTTGAAGTCCGAACCTCAGTTCACAAGATGTCTGGTAAGCCTCCTCAAGCTAATCCTGACCAAGGTGTTGCATTTCAATGTGTTGATCCTGGAATCTATGAAGCTTTTTTCATTGTTGGAGTATCCAAGTCAAGCCTGGGATCTCTAAATCAGCCTAACCCAAGAATACTATTTGAGTATCCTGAAGAAGGCAACTCAATTTCTACATCAGCAAAACGAGTTATACCCGAATTTTGCTTCCCTTCTCCTATCGAAATAAAAGAGCTTTCAAATCGATGCTCATCATCAGAAATGAACGAAATTTTATATGGCCCAATGCCGCACAGATCTAAGTCAACATATATTTTTACCTTGAGATCTGATGAATGCTTAGATGAAACAAATAGGCTTACAATTCCTAACAATACAAGAGAAGAGCTTTATGTTTTAGTTGAAAGGGTCAACGAAGTAGTTGCAAGTGCAGATGATTCTACTCTGTGGGTAGTCCCTAAATGCTATTGTATTGCTAGCTATATCCCTATCTTTGAGCTTCATCATGAAATAATTTCAAATTTGCAAATTTTAAAAAGATTGCAAAGGATGGAAGAGTTTAGCCTGAGTGGAGAATTTTCTCCAATTGAGGATGTTATAGAAGATCAGATTAATCTGCTATCTTCTTATCAAGAATGCGATTCGATATGACCTGAAATGACGATTGAGATTCCAATTGAAAAATTAACTCCAGTTCAATATACAGTACCTGACGATATGAGCTTGCTAGATATTACGTGGCTTTGCATTCCTCTTTTCCACACTTTTACATTGAATGAACTATTATGAATCATTTTTGCCCTAAGCCAAGAAAAATCAATTGTATTTGTATCTAAAAACTTAGGTCTTTTAACATCTTGCGTTTTAGGGAGCTTAACGCTATTAAGGCCATTTAAATGGCCAAATATAACAGTCCCGATTATTCCTGAATCTTTAAATGAGTTATTGGATGCACCTGTACCAATTTTGGCAGGACTTCCAGAACTTCCATCAGAAAGAAGAATGAAAACTGCAAATGTTGCTTGAATTATGATTGATAGTGACGACAACAGTCAGAAAATTCAGCATCTTAAAAAAGCGGATGGGATATTTGAACCTCAATTTGCAGAGTTTCGAGCTTTATTAGCTGAGCCTTACAGTCAATTCCAATCAAATCAATCTTTATTTAAACCAACTCCACAAGAAAAAACTGCGGCCAAACAAGTTTTCCAAGTTTTCAGCTCATTTTGAAATAAAATTATTTTAGGATATTCTGAAGGTTATTCTAACAAAGAATGAAAACGAATTTTAGGAAACAAATGCTCAACAAATGACATTAAATATGTTGAGTCACTTACAAAGACACTTATGTTTATGAATAGTTCTCAAGTGAATAACATTGAAGATAACGTTGATTAACATTGGTTATATAATTTATTTGTACATTCTGGATGATGTCTTCAAAACTGTTTCAGTCTGTGTCTTTAGTTTTTAAGAATCTTATAAAACTCTTCAAATGTAATGTATTCTTTTCTTTTTCCAGATAATATCTTAGCTTTTTCCAGTGTCCATGCCACAAGCCTAGATTGTTCAGATTGATTTTTCTTTTTTTTCAAAGCCATGCTCATTACTGTTTGTAGCTGAGCTCTTCCCAATTCTCCTTCATTATAATTTTCTACCATTCTGAAGAAAACTAATTAGAAATTACAGAGCAGTTTTTGCATTGTCATGTTCTTTTTAAAATCAGCGCCTGGTTCCTTATAGAAAAAAGATGATTTATCAAAGACTATTTGCTGAATAGCTTCAAAAGATTGGACAAAACTTTTTAAATCAACCCATTCTTTGCCTTTGAGAGGGGCCAACAAAATGTTTAATAGATTATGAGTGGTAATAAAACAGTCTAAAAAGTGTTGAATTATATTTGATATATGCACTTCAGGGTTGTTTTTATAAATTCTTGATCCATGATTGGACTTGTGTGTGAAATATAGATGTAAGAAATTCTGCCGGATTATTTCGTATTCTTCATTTGTATCTAAGTAGAACATACAAGTTTTATTCCGGCCTAGCCATTGCTCTTCAATAGAAGTGAAACTTCTGATTGAAGAAAGCCCTGACGAGTGTGTTGCTGTTGAAGGCTCTATAATAAAAGATTCAGCGTCCTCTCTTTCTGCAAGAGTTGAAGTAGAGGAAGGAGAAAATTGGACATAATCGTTTGTTTTAGTATCATGAAAAATATTCAAGCTTAGTTGGAACGCTTTTCTCCTTGGCGGACATTTGTGTTTGAAATTTGCATATCTGTGTACTAATTTTGATAAAAAAAATACTTTTAATTCTGTGTCTCTAGTATCTTCTATCATCATATTAAATTGCTCCCTTTCCTGATCCATAATTGTCGCTATTGGAGACCAAATTAAATTTTTATTTGACTAAATATAAGATTTAAATTTTCTCATTATATTTTCATTTTCAGTTTATTTTTATATAAAGATTTTATTACTTATCATATAATTAGTCTATTTTTTATTTGATTCTAAAATTGTCTTTATGTATTAAATTTTCCCAATGCAATTTTGTCTTCATTGCCATAGGGGTTATAAATCGATTATTTATCATAAATTAAAGGAGCAGCCTAATAATTCTTCACATTCAATAATTATTTTTAATTAATCTTGGGTCAAGCTGGGATTTAGTAAAAAATGCATTTTTTCATTTCATATCAAAAACTTAAAGTGCTTGCACTCTAAACCCATTAATAAACCAAAATTTCTTTATAAAATGCATCAAAAATTGCAACTTTAAGCTTTTATTTAAAAATTCTTCCACATTGCTCAAAATTTCAAGATTTTTGTCATGATACCACACTGCAGCTCAGCCTTGTTTACGATTATTCAGAAGCCATTTATAATTAGAGTGGCTGAAAATGGAAGACACTGCATTTGAGAAAGGAAAAGGAAAGGGAGTTGAAAGCGAATCAAAACCTCAAAAAATTAGATTCACCCTCACTTCCACAAAGCTACAAGTTTTGGAGAATAGTAACCAATAATTAGTGACATCCAAGCTCATCTCTTCTGCTAAGAAAGAAAACCTCAAGACCTACGGTCCTGTGAGACTTCCAACTAAGATTTTACGCATAACAGTCAGAAAAAGTCCTTGCGGAAACGGAACCTCAACATTTGATAGACTAGAAATGAGAATTCACAAGCGAGTTGTCACTTTGATCTGCCCAACTGATTTCATCAAAAAAGTGACTGATTTTAATATCGACCCTGGTGTGGAAGTTGAGCTTCATTTCACAGAGTTCTAAATAATCCAACCTAGTTATCTAAAGATATAATTAAATATGGGAAAACGAAAAAGCTCTAGCAAAATCACGAAAGCCCCCAGACCTAAGCTGGACAGGATCTTTGACTGCCCATTCTGCAACCACAGTAAAACTGTAGAAGTGATGTTTCAAAAAACCTTAGGAAAAGCTAGCATAAGCTGCAGGGTCTGTGCAGCAACCTGGGATACCAAAGTGACTGCCCTCAGTGAAGCAATTGATGTGTATAGTGACTGGATTGATGAGTGTGCAAGAAGAAACCCCAAAGAATAATTGGCAAATTTACATTAAAATTTTAAGCTTTAAGTACATTAAGGAACACGCAAATACATGTGATATCGTCAATCACCTCTTCTTCTTTGCACCATCTATTGTGGGCTTCTTTTGCCAAAGCTTTGCAAGCGCCGTCAGAGTCTTGAAGTCTCCAATGTGGAACTACGATTTTTACTATGTCTTCGTTCGGAATGAATTCAAAAATCCCATCACTTCCTAAACAGATAAATTTATCCTCTGGAGTCATGTTAAATTCTAAAATTTCTGGGTCACATATAACTCCTACAGATGAGGCGACACCATCGCCAAGTGAACGCGACATTGCTAAGCCTGGCAGATCTTGGTGTTTAAGCCAAACTCTGGCAGGTCCGAGAGGGTTCCCATGCTCGTCTTGGTAAGATTCAATTCTGCCACCACAGTGCAAAATTCTTGCAGACTCATCTTTTTCATCTGGCTTATGATCTCGGGATAATACAATTGACATCCAATGTCTGCCTGAAGCTGTGGTATTCGACGTATCATTGACTTGTCTGGCTATTAAAGCTCTTGAATCTCCTACATTAGCACAAAAAAGTGTTGTGCCTTTAATAAGGACCATTATTAGCGTTGTTCCGCTGAAATTGATATCAATTTCCAGGTCCTGCAAATCCGAATTGCATCTTAAAATGCTTGCTACTATTGCTTTTTTTGGAGCCGTATAAAGGTTCGGATCATTTGCCAGAAGTTCAGGCAGTCTCTTTTTAACAAATCCTGAAACTTCTCCACCATAAAATCCATGCCCATCACAGACTCCAAATAAATGCATATCAGGGTGATTTGCAAAATTTGTGAACTCGAAGTGATTATCTTGGTTTGTTTTTCCTGGGTTTTCAGGGATATAACCTTTATTTGTAGAGAATGAAACTTGCGAAATTAAAGGGATACTGGTATTGGTTTCAAGTGAAAATTTTCTTCGGTGGGTTTTTTCTGGCTCAAGCTTTCTTAGAGTGTTCAGACTTGAAGGTCTTTCTGCAAGCGAAGAAGTTCGGCTGTGCCTTGCAGATTTCGCCTTTTTCTTATCACTACCTTTTGGAGTTGAGGTTTTGGGTGGATTGTGATTATGAGCAAAATTTTCAGTTGCAGTTTTTGAAGGATTTTTTAAGAAATCGTCTTTTAAGAGCTGAGCGATTCGGTCTGTAATTGCGTCGAGCGATGAAGGAGCTGATGAATGAGAGTATGAAGGTCTATGCCGAGGTCCGACTGTATTTTTGTTGGAAGAACTGTAAGGATTTTTGGATGGGGTATTTTCTTTTCTTGATGAGCTTTGAATTCGTGATCCTGGGGTTATAGGTCTGGTATTTGATTTGCGAGGAATAAGATTCTTAGTTGCCATTGATAAGAAATAATTACTGTTAATAATTAAATCTGAATGGCTAAATCAGATTTGAATTTTTTACCCATTTATACCTAAAAGTCTTCAGAGGATAGATCATCGCAGAATCTGAAAATTAAGGATTTTTTCCTTTTTTTCTCTTGAATGCAATAATATTTTGAATTTAAATATTCAAATTTGAATATACCCTATATAAATTAATCATTAAATGATTTTCTGAATGCTGAGACGTTTGAAACTCCATTTTTTTTAGTTTGAAAGTCCCATAAAATCCAATCTCAATCTCATAATAAGAAAAATTGGTCGAAACCTAAAAAAATGAAGCCTAATGCTTATTCAATGCCATATTAATAAAAAATCTATGCAGACTCAAAAAAGTTAATTTTAACTATCCTCTTCTTCTTTAACATTAATATTTGGCCTGAAAACATTAAAAGAGTTCGCAGCAGTTGACAAAATCATCTGATAATCAGGATGATACATCACTTCTTTGACATCTTCTTGCCCTTGATGGATAAATAACAACTGAGGAGGGTAACCAGGCTCAATTTCGCCTTCAGCTTCAACTGACAAATCCCACACAGTAATTCTATCATCAGCTGAAGCTACAACAAGCTCACAACTATCAGTCGGATTCCAGCATATTGACGTGATTGAATCTGAATGCCATTTAATTGATGCAGCTTGCTGCTGAGAAAACCTCAGATCCCACACCTTAAAAGAGCAGTCATCAGAGCCTGATGCAATTTGGCTTGCTTCTTGAGTGTTCCATGATATTACATTTACATCAGATTCATGTGCATTAAGCATTGTAATTTGCGCATCAGTTGTGGCTACCCTTGTGTCCCAAATTTTGATTGATTTATCACATGAGCAGCTTGCGAAAACAGTTTGTTCTGTAGGACTTCTTTGTATGTCCTCAACTGCATCTTTATGCCCATTATATGTTTTTGAGTGACTCCATTGTGATCCATTGTACTCAAACATGTGTATTCCTTCACCACCTGCATATAAAGTTCCATTATATCCCCAACAAAGACCATATCCTTCATTGTGGACGTTAAAGGTATTAACTACGACAGCTCGGGATTTTACGACACCATTTGCAGACTCTAACTTTTTTAAGGGAGAGTTAAGGTCAAAAATATTGACAACTCCTTTCTCGCTCCATGTGGCCACTGCGTTAAAATCTTGGTTTGCTCTTATTCTATTGACAACTCCATGGTGGGAAAATTCCACATAATCCATTTTTGCTTCGTCGCCTTCTTCAGCTTCTTCTTCCGAGCTATCTTCTTCAGAGGCAGACTTATCGTCATATTGGGTTTTGTAAAGCTCTGACCATTTCATGACATAAACTTTGTTTTGGCCTTCAGGGGCTTGAGTCCCACTTACCAGATAAATTGTGTATGGAAACCCAGTGCACATTTCTGGGCCTTTTACATTATCTAACGATAGACAAGACCATTCCACTGAAGTCCTATAAAACAGCTCATAAGCTTCATTCTCGAAATCCAGAATTTCACCTTGTTTAATTTGGCGTGGATCTCCGGTCCATATTTCTTTTTCCTCTTCTGGCTCAATTTTTTCCTCTTCCATAGCATTATAGTTAGGATCATTCACAAGGCTAATTTCTCCTTCTTTTGTCTCTTCCAGCTTTAAATTCTTGAAATCTTCCCATTCTTCAGCCTCACCCACGCTGCTTCCACTATGATAGACAGCTTCGCTTTCGCTGTCATATTCATCCTCCCCGTGGTCTTCGTACTCTAATTCTCTGATATCTTCAGGCTCCTTTACGACATTGCTGTGTAGCTTTTTGTTCGGCTTTTCAGACTTTTTCTGAACTCTTGGCCTTTTTCTCATTTTGTGTTATTAATTATGGGTCACAGATTAATTATGTATGCTAAAAGGTTAAAATATATCTGAGTATTCGTCAAGTTTCTCGTCATATCCTTCTTCTTCATCACCAAAGAGATTCCCTTTTTTGTCGATTCCTTTAATTACAGGCTGCTTCTTTGTGGCTTTTTTCTTGGTTGGGCCTTTTTCTTGCTTCACTTTGTCAGCGTGAGCAATGTTGGCTTGAGACACAATTTCACTTAATTGAGTGGAATCGAGCAAGGTGGATATGTCTTTTAATAATTCTTTAAAGAATATTGGGATTCTGTAGTGAGAGTTGCCCTCTGTTAATTTTCGTGAAACTTCTCCTGCATAGTCCAGGTAGTTTTGCTCACTGATGAGCTCTTCTACTTTGGTGACTTGGAAAAGCTCATCGGTCAATTCGTGGTCTGCTTTTTCTTCTTTCTGCTTTAGGGCTCTTTTTTCCTCGAAATCGAGAGTTTTTCCTTGGGTTTCACGCTTTTTATCCTGGTTCTTTTTTTCAAACTCTTCACCAATCTTCTTTTTGTTTTTCTTGACTCCTTTGGGGGCGGATTGCTCTTGGGCTGCAGGTGCTGGAGGTTCTGGTACGACTGGAGCGGTAAACTCATCAGAAAATTTGTTTTGAGAATCTAGAATTTTCTGGATTTCGTCCTCATCCTTTTCTGCAAGCCCTTCCCAGTCTTCTTCAGACATTTTATATTGCAAAGAACCTTATCACAAATCAATAAATGGCTTTCATGTAAACAAGCTCAAATTAAAGAATTTTCATAATGTTAAACATCTTTTAAAAAGTTAAGAATTTAACCTTCATAAAATTATTTAAAACTGAAATTGAAAAATCATAGAGTTTTCTGGAGAGATAATATAATATAAAAATTTTTATACCAGCACAAATTTATTAAAATTTCTCTCTATAATCAATTTTAATGATTATTTTCTTTCCACAATTGAAATTTCAATCCTAAGTATATCTATATCTTAGATCTTATTTAAAACTTCTTGGATCGAGAAGTTGATTTGCATGCAAATTTTCCAGTTCTCTAGATTGCTAGTATTATATCACTCATATACCATTATAGCAATGGCTGGTGAATTAATTTTCTCATAAGTCCCGATAATTATTAAAATATGATTCACAACACTTCCGTTATATTCCATAATTATAAGACCGTAACATGAAGCTTAATCCTCTTTCTTGCCATAACAGAAAAGAGCACTCGAAGTCCTTTTTTGAATGCAGAATCATAGAAAAAAAATCAATGCTCATTAGCGAATCACACAGATTAATCCATCAATCTAAAAAACTCAGAAAAGCGTCCTCAACAGAAAACAAGCCATATCGGCATTGGCAAAACTGTGAGCCACCTATTACAAATAATTCTTTCAGTATGTGCAAGCTGAATAAAATTAAATGAAGATCTCCTTTGTTAGAGAATCCAACAATTCCAAAAACACCATCATTACTGCCGACAGCCAAAGACTTCAGAATGGCAGGAAACAGAGTAAGACCATTCGTATCTTCCTATGCTGACTATGTTAAAAGAGAAATAGAAAAAGAAAAACATCACAGAAAATACTGTAGATCATTGCTTTCTGCAATTAATAACAGAGAATCTCAAACTGACGAGTATAAAGGAAGATTGACTCCCGTATTCTAGCAGAGAATAATTAATTGTGTTTAATTTATTTAAATTATGCGAAATCATTTTAAAATTAATTTTATTAACTGGGGTTTAAAAATGAATTTTATTAAATTGTTATTTAAGCAGAACAAGTTTTTAGCAATCCTACTGCACCTTGTATAGTAGTGATCACATATTCCATTTCTTGGCTTTTGAAATACGGATGCAAGAAATTTTCAGCAATTTTCATCATCGTTGGCAGATTAGGAGAGCTTGCTTTGGAAATAAGAAGCATTGATATCTCCAGAAACTTATCTGTTTCCAATAAAATATTTTTATCGGGGTTATGATTATCAATAGAGCTCTTAATGTTATTTGAGTATTGGCTTACTTTATCAAGTATATCTGTTAAGGTCGTACTGTAAGATATATCAACTAAATTTTTAGTTGCATCAAAATACCCTTCACCGTTATTAATTCTCAGTGATTCATCTAAGCTTAAGGAGTTTAAATCGCTTCCTTTTAGCCTTCGAAGATGCTCACTATACTCATCTTGGTCTGATTTTAGTGCAACAAAATAGGTTTTAACTAAAAGTTCCAAAATTTCTCCAGATAGGACTGCATGAGTGGCAATTAACTCTTGAGCTTCTGGCTTTATATGCTGATCTAAGTTCAGATAAAACTTATTTAAAGAATCTGCAAGGATTGATATAAAGCCTTTTATATAGTTCGTCAAAAGTTCTGCATGATACGCAGAGTTTTGAATGACGTCTTCTTTTAGCTCGATTCTTGTTTTAGAAGGATGATATTTTGTGAACTCCATTTTCAGCGCTGCCCCAAATCTTTGAATTAATAGATATAGTGCATTACTTACATCTTTTGCCAGCTGATCGTACACTAAAGTCATATAAGGATCATTTTCAAGCAAAATTGTAAAAGTTCTGCATTGCCCTATATAATTTCTCAATTGCGTTCTCGTAATTTGCTTCTTTGGCTTCGGCTGTGTACTCCTCATATAAAATAGCCAGGCTAGCGCTATTTTACTCCTTACGTCCTGATGGGCATTCCAGGTGTTCACAAATCTCGTCAATTCTTCTGTCCAAATATATTTATTGTATTTAGCTAGCCTGTCACGGACATAAGGAATCCACTCACAAGACATCTCAGAGAAGCCTTCAATTTTTGAAAAGAACTCCATTTGCTTCTGTTTTTTGGTTTGAAAAAGAAGATCTATGTCAGAGTAACTGCACGGAATCTTTGACTGCTTCTTGCCCATTATAATTATTTTCAACTTTTTATTTGGAAAGGTTTATTAGCTTATTAAGGTTCCATACGACACTTCTATAGGATCTCTGATCGGAATCATTGAAATCCAGTCTTCAGCGTTAACAGGAATGAGGCCCATAATAGAAAACTTGTAAACTCCGGCAAGCATTGTGATCATGTTTAAAGTCAGATATTTGAGCTTTGGGAAAAATAGAGAGACTCCTTCTTCTTCGTATGGCGCAAAGGCTTCTCTAAAGGAGAAAAGGGTTTTTATAGGAGTAAACATAGCCATACAGGTGATAATGATTGGGATGATGTTGAGTGCTGACCCACTCATGTAAAGCATCAAAAAAGTGGAGAACATCCCCATAAAAGGCCTGTTAGCGACTTCAGCAGCTTTTTGTTGCTTTAAGGCTTTGATGTCTTTTTGTCTTCTTCTTGATGAATCATCAGCTTCATGGATCTGTGTTCTGTATCCATATGGTTCTGCTATTTGTTCTTTTGATCGATCAAGATTGAGCTGCCACATTTTAATAAATTACATAAAGATAGCTTTATTTTATTTTCAAAATATTTAATTAATTATTTTTAAACACTAAAGTCTGAATTTTCTTGAGAGATTGAGCAAAGCTAAAAATGCGAGAAAATTAATTGCGAATACAAGACATGCGAGAATTACAATGTTGATTCCCAGCGAAATAATTATTGAAAAATAGTCGACTGGGTCACATAATACAGCCTGGCCACATTTGGCTTGATCTCAAGTGTTAAATTCGTTTTCTAAAGCTGCACTCCATGAATATTTGAACATCGACATATATTCCAGCCATATCAAGTAAACTGGAATATTATCATAATTAATAAAAAAGCCTGCAAAGAGCAACTGAATAATCATTAAAAATGGAGCCGCTGCAGAGGCTGCTTGTAAATCGGGTATTGAAATAACTAAAAAGGTCCCCCATCCTCTTGCACATAATTCAACTAAAATTACAATTCCAACGAATATAAAAATCTGTTCTGGAGAAGCCAAGCTTAAACCAACTCCTAAATAAATACAAAAAATGACTATAATTCTGATTGTTAAATCAAATGGAGCTTCAAAAAATAATTTACTAAAAAAATACGAAGCTGGCCTATATGTTTTGCTTGCTTGCTCTCTAATAAACATCGCTTTTTCGTCTGCATACGCTCCTGAAGCATTTACAGCCATAAATGACAAAAATACTAAAATGAAAAAAATGACACCAGCTCGATTCATAACTGAGGTTGCGCTAGTTCCACTGCAAATATCAAAGAAGGCCATCAAAGTTAAAAGAATAAAAACTATATTTCCAACGATCTTAAACAGCAAAATCATTCTGTTTCTGACAAAATTCTTTATAATTCTCTGTCCAAGCATTCAAAGCTCTTCTCAAATAGTTGACTCTTTGGCTTTAAATATATGTGAAATTTCTTTTTCTTCAAGCTCTGGGACTTCAGAATTAAAACTTTTTCTGAAAACTTCCATCCTTTCATTAAAAGTCTCATCTATTGGGCTTAAAAGGGCAAGAAGATGCTCTGCAGGATTGCTGAATTTTGGACAAGGGTGGCCTAAATTATTAAAGTGAAGAATAGCTTGCTGGGCGTCTCCATGAAAAGCTATATTCCCGCCTCCTAAAAGTAGCACATTTTCAAAATTTGCATATATAAAAGAATTCGGCTGATGGATTGTACATATTACAGTTATCCCAGTTTTTGACAAATTTCTCATATTCTTCACAAGGTTTTCAGAGTTATAAGAATCAAGGCCAGTGGTTGGCTCATCTAAAAATAAAATTGCTGGGTCAATCAGCATTTCTATTCCTATTGACACCCTTTTTTTCTCACCACCAGAAATGCCTTTTTTTAGAACCCCTCCTACTTGGCTGTGTTTACAATTATGTAGCTCAAGACTATTTATGACTTTGTCAACTTTTTCTTTCCAAGTCTCTTTAGGCAGCCTTAGCTTTGCAGTGAAAGTGAGGACTTCTTCTACGGTCATTGTTTCCATAATTACGTCGTCTTGCATTACATAGCCTGCGATTGAGTTAAAATCTATGTCCCTACGAGAATGGCCATTAACATAGACTTCGCCGCTGACTTTTAAGCCTTTTAAGTAGTAAATTCTATTCGCTAAAAAATTCAGTAGGGTTGTTTTTCCACTTCCCGATGGGCCAAGGATTGCGGTAAATGTGCCGGCAGAAATAATACCATTTGCGTTTCTGATAATGGTTTTATCGTCGATTGGAAGACCGCTCATCTTTCTTTTCTTCTTTTCGGTCTTTGTGAGAGGTCCTTTAACCTCAAAATTTTTTCATGCAATTTCTACACCTGTGTGATTTGACATTTTTATACCAATAATTCTCCGAGAAATGGAGGAAACAAAGTAATTTATAGCAGGTGCCTCTATTGATATAGTTTAATAGTCAACCAGCAAACTTGAAAATTTGCTTCTAAGTACTAGGCATGAAATTATGGGTAAAAATAATTTTGAGCTATATCACAATGATACTTTGGAAAAAAATTAATATATTTTCTTGAAAAATTATATGGTGATTACTTTAATTTATGTGTCTAATTTATCCACTTTTAAGATTTTCTTGCAGTTGATCTACTAACCCTTTTGGTTTGTGCTTTATTAGCCTCCTCTTTATTTTGTTCTTTTTGAGGTGATGTTTTTTTATTTTCTTCTTTACTATTTGGCTTTTTTCTTGAGTTATTGTTTTTGCTATCGTTTTGTTTTGCTTTTCCATTTGTTTGAGTTTTTTTATGTGGAATTTTCTCTTCAATCTCTACTTCATCTTCCTCTTCTTCCTCTTTCTCTTCCTTTTCCTCTTCCTCTTCTTCTTCTTCCTCTTCTTCACCCTCATAAAATTTATTTCTAGTAATATCCCATTGTTCCTCTTCACTTGTATCTAGCTCTATCTGGCTCTTTTGAGCTGGGGTTAATTCAACTTCATCATTGGGCTCAAAATACCCAAGAATTGACACTTCCCCATTCCCTTCCAACGAAAACACAGTCTCACTTTCCATACCAAAATATAAATCGACAGTAAAGTTCTCCACCCTTCTCTTTTCCAAACTTGCTAAAGGATGCTTTTCATTATTGATTTCCACATAAACTACATTTAATCCATCAGGACCATTTGGATGTAAAGCTAAATGAGAGAGATGAAAAAGCTCTCCATTTCTCCTATGTTTTGCAAGGCTGCAATTTTTGTCTTGTTTAACAGAAGCTGCCCAAAACATTTATTTTAACCATTAAGAAAATATGAATCGCAAAGATTGCTCAGGTGTCCGAAGACTTGAAGGTGAAGATTTAGACTATGGAGACCGTCTTTATAAACAAAGACTTCAGCAGAAAATCTGGCTTGAGCAGCAAATGCAAGAAAAAGAAGCCCAGAAGAGGCTTAAAGATGAAGAAGAAAAAAGATGGGCTGAATATACAAGGCAGACAAACACCTTGTGGAAACAGAATGAAGACGAGTTCAGCGAAAGAAACAGAATAATGAACGACGCTGTAAGAGAAGCGAACTCGCAGCTGACAAGGGAAAAAATAGCTAGAGAAGCACTAGAAAAAGAAGAAGAAAACCGCCAGGCTGCGCATCATATTCAAAATACAATTTATTCGAATTTCATGACAGAAGACCCTGCAACTACCCAAAGTATGCTGGCTGCTCATAGAGTAGTTCCTTATCATTATAAAGGCATGAATGAAGATCAGAGGAGACAGATCCTTGAGGAGCAAAAAAGGCAAGTCGAAGAAAAAGAACAAAGAAAAAAAGAAGAAAAAGAAAAGGAAAGAAGGGAAGCTAAAATGAGTGAAGCACAAAGAAGAGCACTGATTTTATATGAAAGAGATATGAAAGAAAAGCAGGAGAGAGTCAATAAGGAAACAAGTGACTATTTGAAAACTCAAATGATTGAGCATAAAGTGAAGTATGATGACCCTTATAATGTGAAAGGAGATGATTATCTTATTCCTTTATAAAAGTAACATTTATAAAATCAAAAATAATTTTTAATTAGAAAATTAGTAAATTGTTGCACGCATGATCTTTTTGGTGTCAATACTTATGCCACTTTTAGGGAAAGAAGATTCTTTGGAGGTCTTTGGCTTTGGCACACTAAGCCTCTTTGACATCTCTCCTTGATAAGAAGCTTCTTTATTTTTATTTCTCAACCAGCCGTTTTGAGATTTACTAAATACATCTTTTCGCTCATAATGAGTTGTTGGGTTGTACGACCTGAGAGAATTATAGAAGCTGTGTTTGAAATAGGAAGAAAACAATCCCCCATGATTGCATCCAACGTATGTATCTCTTCCAGTCCCATCATGCCTATATTTAAAAGGCTTTGCATCTAATCTAGGACTAGTAGGAGAAAATTCTCTTTTAACTGTTCTTTGTTCTTCATAAAGACGATTCGGACTTCCTCCTTTAAATACTCCTCCATTGTTTGTCTGAATATATGAATCTCTTCCTCTCCCATCAGGTGAATAATGCGTCGTTCGAAACGGCTGAGTTCGATAGAGTGAGCTCATTTTATTATTTGAATAAAAATCTAGGGCAAAATTTAATAATGAGTTTTATGAGATAATTCAATTTGAAATCTGCTCAGTTAGAAATATAGAAAAATTAAATGTCTTTATAAATAAAAGTAAACAAAAGCAGCTGCTTAATACTTCTAACAAAAAATGAAAAAATTAAATTCAGTTAAATGCAAGGATTGAATAATTCTAATTTTTATCCAGAATTAGACGATTGGAATAAGAAAGCACATAGACTTGTAGAAGATATTGAATGTACAATCAACGGTTTCTCAGATTTATTAAGCCAATCTTCAAGAAGAAACAAAGAAAATATTGTACCGAATTGCAAAAACTATCCTATCAAGGCATCCCATTCATTGAATGAGCAATCTTTATTAGAGCAATCTACAAAATCAGACCCATTTACAGTCAAGAGAATTATAAGAGCTGGAATTGCATACTTGAAAAGTTCATCTCCAAGGCCCTTAACGGATTCTTTTGAATGCAATCTTTCTAATTCTTATATCTCAGAACCTTCTTTACCATTCAGCTTTCAACCAATCAAAGTAATAGTTAGGCGAAAAAATGCTAATTCTAAAGAAAGCAAAGGATTGAAAAAGAGATCTAAATCAGCGAAAAGGTCTAATATCGGAAATAAAGATGAGCCTTTGGATTCTAAAAGGAAAGAAAATAAATCAAAAATGCCACAGAAAAGAGGAAGAAGCCTTGATAGCTCCAAGGCTTCAATAAAGCCTTTAAGAAGTAAGAGTTCAAAGAGATCGTAAGCTTAGATATATAAAAGATAAATTGTAAATTAACACACTTCTATAAGTTAATCAATAAAATAAAAGGATAAAAGAAGTTGCATTTGTTTTTCAGCTCTGAATGATGAGTTTTATAATATGTTTGTGGTTACACAATGACATCTTTTTTATAAGAAATGAATCTAAACGAACTTACAGTGCCAAAAACTCCTTTTTCTACATATAGAAATAGCCGTTCTCCTTTTATGTCTAATCAAAGCCCAATTCCGAGCAATACTCTTGAAAAACCTACTCGATTAAGTCTTAATAAATCAGGATCTTTATCAAAACTAGGAGGCAGCATAATTTCAAGCCCAAGCCCTCGCCCACAAAATTTAAACTCTGTTACTATGAGAAAGCCAGCCCTCAGTAGTTCTCAAAGTATTCAAAATCTTGATAACATCACAATTCTTGATACATTTCAAAGTAACCAGCTCCCTCCGATTCACGAATCTAATCTTACAGGCCCAGCATTTAAAGGAGTTCCTACTCACAGAACAATTTTCCTTGACAAGCGCGCATCTCCATTACTAAATGTAGGCTATGGTGGTGTAGAAAAGCCTCATTTTGACCTGAACCCTTTATATACAAGTACCCATTACAGAGAGCGACAAGTAGCACCAATTGCGCCTCCTCGTGAAAAAATCAGAGCAATATTTGCCATTTACTATTTGGGAAGAGGGTTTAATGCAGTAACAAATACTTTTGGAAGACCTAATGGTCTTGGAATCCTTTTATCCCCTGATTTATGTTTGACTACTCATTCAGTTATCCCTGATGAAGAATCAGCTAAAAATTCATATGGACAATTTAGAGATAGTGAAGTTTTTAAATTTGACCCTCAAAGGTGTTTTGTGACATCTAGTAACCATGAGTTTACACTTGTGGCATTCCAATCTCAATCTGCAAATGCATTGCAGTATTTTAAGCCAATTCACATTACAGAGCCATTGTCTCTTCATATTGAAGATGCGGTCGCTTTTTTCCCATATGATGCACATGCTGCAAAAAAAGTAGCAGCGATTGAAAAAAATTATTTTACTTTTACATCAGGAAAAAAAGAAGATTTATTGCCTGGGACTGCAGTGTTTTCATCTACGTGGGTATTCCAAGGGATGTATATTAGATCGAGCTCTCATATTAATGTGGCAAACCGAATGGAGCATATTCTTGCTTACTTAGAATCAATATTATCTATATATCCAAATAGCTTATTAGAACAGTTTTTGCATCTAGATCATATGGGATTTTTGGAGCAGTTTCATGATAGATATTTATATTATTTTGAATGGCATGGAAGAAATACATGAAGATATGATTTAGATTTAGGTGAATGGGCTCATGTAACCCTTAGAGGTTTAGAAAATTTAGAAAGTTCTGCTAAAAATTGGACTTATAATTGAAACTCAAGGCTTGTTTATCTTCCTGATATGTCAATTCTAATAATTGGTGGGAAATCTAAATTAACAGGTGCAGAGACTAATGAAGTTTGGCTATTTTCTCCTGCGAAGTACAACACATTGAAGAAAATGACGTCTATGATAACGGCAAGAGAAAGCTGTGCTTGTGTGTACATTGAGAATTATGTATATGTTTTTGGCGGAAAGCCATATCTTCAATCTTGTGAGAGATTATCTCTTGCAAGCCACAGATGGACTGAGATCACTCCCATGTATTATGCAAGATATGAGGCAACTGCTTGTCCAGGATTGGACTCTACACATATTTTTGTATTTGGAGGAGGACCTATGAATCCATCTGGAAATACAATCGAATCATACTCAATAAAAGAAAATCAATGACAATTGCTTCCTGTAACTATGCCTAGACCTCTTGTAAAGGTAGCTGTTTTTCCCATTACAAATAGAAAAATCGCTATTTTGGGTGGCCATGGATCTCATTGGGTTTATTTAATGTATATTGAAGATTTATTAGATCAGCAAGGATATTCATATAAAATTGAAGATTGTATGAAACCTTTGGATGAAACTTTAGAGACAGTGTGGCCTGTAGCCTACTGTAGAAGAAATAATAAACTATATATGCTAAACCTTAATCGGAGTGGGTACACCGGTGTAACTCCTGGTGTAGTTGAATATCCTTTAGAATATTTCGACATGGGCCAAGCACTAGATCGTGACATGGATATCTTTTCTACTTCCAAGCCTGGGAGAGTGCAAACTCCTATATCTTTACAAAGATTAATGTAATATAAATATCGATATGAAATTCTTAATAAAAATTATAAAGACATGAAAAATAAACAGGATCTATTAAATGCATGAGGAGAAGATTTTTGAAAAAAGCATTTTGGGGTGTTTAACTTTTTAAGATGATGCTTTTTCAAAAGCATTGATATGCTTGATGATAAATTCAAAAATCCAGAATTAACTATGATCCTGGCTGGGATATTTTTGCTTAATGTAAATCTAAATGTCCTAGGCAGTGTTGATTTAGGAGAGATCTGTTATCAATATCAAGAAGTAATAAGAAATTCAGGAACTCGTAAGCCAATTGCCAGCAGCCTTAAATTTGAGGAACCCATTTTCAATGTATGTGAACTGATTTTATATTTTATTTTTTGTTGGGAATCTCAAATCTTCACCGTTTATATTAACTGTGATGTGTGCATCAGCCCATGCATATGATACGATTATCAAATTGATTGATACATCTTTGTGTCCAGCTCATTCTTTAGATTCTGGAAGATTTAATGGGTTTTTTCTTTTTGCTGTCTATAGATCTTTTATGAACTGCTGAGCTTTATTGTATTGACTTGCTATTGTAATATTGCCTGAAAGACATAGAAAGAAATTTCAATTAAGTGGGCTGCTTAACTTAAATCATATTGTGTGTAAAATTCTATTCTGAAATAGAGTGAAGAAAACAAAAGAAATTTTGATGACACCTTTTAAAATACCATTTAGAATTCGAGCATCAGCTGTTTTTTCTATTTTTGCAACATTTGTGGATGTCTGTGTTGTAATATATATACAGTATACATTATTTTCTTACTCAATTTATTACTTAATTGATGATTTAATATCCTATAGAGATTACTTAATGATTCAACCTGGAAATGACACATTTATCATACTGAATTTACAAGAAACATACATTGTTACAGTTTCAGAAGGAATTGATCTACTTAGCATTATAATAAGATTCTTAAAGCCTATTTTCCCATGCGTTGCTATCTCTCTTTTCATTGGATCAATTTTCTCATTATATTCTGTAGGGCTAATGCTTTTTAGATACAAACAATATATGCTCATAATTGTCAATGAACCAGAAAACAGAGAGTTTTTAAAGCGAGTTTGAAGATTTCCAAGCTATTTAGCTATATTTTTCCCATGTATCCAGTATTTAGCTCAATTTGTTATGAATACAGCTTTCCTTCACATGACTTTTTCTTTTGTATTATCAAGTTTTATTTATTCATTTACTATATTTTTTATGTTTGTCGATCTTTATGCATATATTATAAGTAAACCTTTACAGTTTTGACTTGCTATAGTATTTTTATTTTGAGGGTAAAACTAATACAGGCTGATTTATTTTCCTCATTTAGTAGAAAAAGACATGACAGTGAAAAATAAAATGTATTTTTGTATCTGAGATAGCTGATTTTTATTTGCTGGATATACAAGCTCATTGGTAATTGGCATCTTCAGATATTATTTCGGAGCAGGAATTGCTTTATTTCTCGGCTTTAGAGCTCACGTTAGTAATATGGCACCTCCATTTGATAGATTGGATGCCCTTTATCGGAGTTTTTATGGGTCTATTACTCTGCATTGCATTATTCTAGGAATTATGCCAACGAAAGAGGAGTTACTCGAGATAGCAAATGCCACAAGAGACAAAGGTCCTGCTAAAATAATTCTCTAATTGAATTAAAAATGAAATTTCTGTTATGAAAACTATCAGTCTTTTACTGTAAATTAATATTCTAGTATCTATTATATCGACGTCTGATAAAATTCAGTATTGAAACTATTGTAAATACTTTTATATTTTTAAGCAGATGGAAATTAACTAGTGCATTACTCATTTTCTGGAAGGCCTTCATGTGCTAATTGTTTTGATGCGTGAAGATCTGTAAACCTCAAGTATAGTATGTCAAAAAAAATTAAGTAGTGGAGGTCGATAGAAAATAGTTAAATCGCGCTATATTAAATTGAAGAGTTTCATTCTTGGATTTAATATTGTAGAGGTAGCTTAAATCCAGAATTGTAATCATTTTTTAAGACAATTTATCTAATGTACAACAAAATACAAAAATATTTAAAAATCTTTAAATACCTATAAATGCAAAAATAAGTGTCAAATAGCATTTATATATAAAATTCTTAATAAAAAATATTTTTAAGAAATGAGAAATAATCAAGATCTATTAAATTCATGGGGAGAAGATTTTTGAAAAAGGCATTTTGGAGTGTTTAGCTTTTTAAGGTGATGCTTTTTCAAAAGCATTGACATGCTTGATGATAAATTCAGAAACCCTGAATTAACTATGATCCTGGCTGGGATATTTTTGATTAATATAAATCTAAATGTCCTAGGAAGTGTTAGCCTAGGAGAGCTTTGCTATGAATATCAAGAAGTAATAAGAAAATCAGGAACTTGTAAGTCAAATGCCAGCAGCCTTAAGTTTGAGAAATCCATTTTCAATGTATGTCAATTGATTTTATATTTTATACTTTGTAGGAAATCTCAAATCTTCACCGTTTGTACTAACTGTGATATGTGCATCTGCTCATGCATATGATACAATTATCAAATTAATTGATACATCTTTTTGCCCAACTCATTCGACAGAGTCTGATAAGTGATATTCCCAGCTTTTTATCTGAGCTGTCTATAGATCTTTTATGAACTGCTGAGCTTTATTTTACTGGCTTGCTATTGTAGTGCTGCCTGAAAGACTTAGCAAGAAATTTCAATTAAATGAGCTGATTAATTTGAATAATTCTGCATGCAAAATTCTATTTTGTAAGAGAGCGAAAAAAACAAAGGAAATTTTAATGACACCTTTCAAAATACCATTCAGAATTCGAGCATCAGCGTTTTTTTCAATTTTTGCAACAATTGTGGATGCTTGTGGTGTAATTTATATGCAGTATATCTTATTTTCCTATTCAATATATTATTTAACTGACGATTTAAGATCATATAGGGATTACTTGATAACTCAACCTGGAAATGACATATTTATCATGCTTTTGTTAAAAGAAATACGTATTGTTACTGTTTCAGAAGGGGTTGACCTTCTCGGTCTTGTAATAAAATGCTTAGAACCTATTTTCCCATGCATTGCTATCTCTCTTACTATTGGGTCAATTTTCACATTATATTCTATAGGACTAATGCTTTTTAGATACAAACAATATATGCTGATAATTATCAATGAGCCAGAAAATAGAGAGTTTTTAAAGCGAGTTTGAAGATTTCCAAGCTATTTAGCTATATTTTTTCCATGTAACGACTATATAGCTCAATTTGTAACAAATACACTTTTTCTTCACATGACTTTTTCCATCGTGCTATGCAGCTTCATTTATGTATTCACGCTATTTTTTATGCTTGTTGATGTATCTTCATACTTTATTAATAAACCTTTGGAATTTTGACTAGCAATAGTGTTTTTATTTTGAGGGTAAAAATAATTTAGGCTATTTTATTTTCCTTGTCTAGTTGAAAAAGATAGAACAGTGAAAAGTAAAAAATATTTTTGTCTTTGGGATAGTTGATTTTTATTTGCTGGATTTGCCAGCTCAGTTCTTGTAGGTCTTTTGAGATATTTTTTCGGAGCAGGAATTGCTTTATTTCTCGGCTTTAGAGCTCACGTTAGTAATATGGCACCTCCATTTGATCGAATGGATGCACTCTATCGAAGTTTTTATGGATCTATTACTCTCCATTGCATAATACTAGGAATTATGCCAACAAATGATGAGTTACTCGAGATAGCAAATGCCACAAGAGACAAAGGCCCAGCTAAAATAATTTTATAATAATGATAATAAATTTTTATTTTAAATTGATATCAATTTTTTTTAAAATTATCATCATGTAAAATAGATGCAGTATAATTAATAAATGGAAGTCGAGCCATTAAATTCCTGAGGAGACTCATTCTGAAAGCGCCACTTGAAATACCTCTGGTGATTAAAATATGTTGTATTTTATAGTTTGGATCTAATAGAAGACAAATTTAAAATCCCAGAATTGTCAATCATTTTAGGTGCAACATACATATTAGAGGTCAATATAAAAATTTTAGGATTGTATAGCTTTGGTGACTATTGCTATGATTTCAATGATGTAATTGCTATTTAGAACGTTGACAATATTATTCCAACAGTGCTTAACGCGAATAGCTCATTTTCTATATTTTCGCATTCGTTTTATTTTTTATTGTTTGCTGGGAACATTAAATCTTGCCCAATGTCCTTGTCTATTATTTGTGCATTATATAATATGTATGATGCTTCAGTTAAAGTTATAGATGCATCATTTTGCAATTTTACTGGAGAAGATGAAGTTTATTTTATTTTTACAATTATTCCAGCCTATTCAAGAGCAATTTTAAGTGTATGGTCTGCGTTTTTATGATTTATTTTGCTAATTTTTCCAAAGCACTATCATAAAAAAGTACAGCTTTACGAAATTATTGGAAATATAGTAAAATGGCTACTTCTAAAATTTTTATTATGCAAAAAGATAAAGAAAACTAAAAAAATATTAGAAAAAAAGTTCAAATATCCGTTCAGAATGATTATCTCAGCTTGAATATCTTATGCCTTTGCATTAGCGACAGTTATTGAAGTAACATCTATATAGTTTTTGATATTTTCCTATCAGCTTGTTTATTTAATTGGCTGATTAAAATCAGAGGATAGTGGGTTTTATTTTCAAAAAACTGACTATACTATTCTTGCTTATAGAAATAGTAATTTGTTAAGCACTTCTGATGATATTAGCAAAGAAGAAAAAGATAAAATAATTCTGTTCCTACAATTCTTATACCCTTGTATTTTCATATCATTTTTTATTGGTCATTTATTTGTTATTTACTCAATTTTATTAATGCTTTATAAATACAAGCGATTTATGTTAGTCATTATTGAAGACAACGATCGCACATTTTTGAGGCAAATATGGAAGTTCTCTAGTCATTCTGCCATGTTTTTTATTCGTAATTATAAATTAGCTCAATTTGTTGTAAATACTTTATTTTTACAGTTTTTCTACTCATTTTTTGTTTTTTTAATACTCTTCTTGATTTTACTTTCTGTTATGTTTATTGATCTTAGAGGTTATCTAGCTAGCCAATCTCTTTGATTTTGGCTTGGATTTGCACCATTGATTCTAGGGTAGTTGCCAAGTAGAATATTTTATTTTCCAAGATTAGTAGAAAAGAACAAAAAAGTAAAAAATAAACTATATTTGAGCTTTTGAGATGGATGAAATTTCTTTATAGGATTTTTAGGCGCCTTTGTTAAAGGCCTTACTCGGTATATCTTAGGATCTCTGTTTGCTTTTTTTTTGGGCTTTAAAGCTCATAGAAGTGTAATGCCATATCCTTTTGATAATTATGATGCGCTATATAACAGCTTTTATGGGTGCATAGTTCTTCATTGCATTTCACTTGGAATATTGCCAAGTGAAGAAGAATTGTATGAAATTGATCAAATTCAAGATAGTTCTAGGCCATTTTTCGATAGATAATGTCTCTTAATTGAAATCCAAACCAAATTATTTATTGAAAGATTTTTAAAATTGGATATTAAGATTAAAAATATTTCGATTAATTTTTTCAAAATATTTGTATTTACTATAACTTATTCTAGTCAATAAAGATTTAAACGAAATAATAAATCCAAAAGAAATAAAGTCTTGATAATAATTTTATAATGATCCCAACAAAAATTCATTTTTTAATATTATCTAATTTTCTGTAAATTAGATTTTTATTTGTAAATAGGTTTATAGATTAAGTAAGAAATGGAATTTGAACCATTAAACTCCTGAGGAGACTCATTCTGAAAGCGCCACTTTAAATGCCTCTGATGATTAAAATATATCATATTTTATAGCTTTGATCTTATCGAGGATAAGTTTAAAATTCCAGAATTGTCAATCGTTTTAGGCGCAACATACATATTAGATGTCAATACCCAAATTTTAGGATTATACAGTTTTGGTGACTACTGTTATGGCTTCAATGATGTAATTGCTATTTAGAACGTTGACAGTACAATTCCGACACCTTTTAACGCAAATAGCTCTTTTTCTTTATTTTCGCATTATTTTTATTTTTTACTATTTGTTGGAAACATTAAATCTTGTCCAACATCTTTGACTATAATTTGTGCATTATATAACATGTATGATGCTGCAGTTAAAGTTATAGATGCATCATTTTGTCCTGTTTCTGCAAAAGATGGTGTTAATTATATATTTACAATTATTCCAGCCTATGCAAGAGCAGCCTTAAGCGTATGGTCATCTTTTTTATGGCTTGTTTTATTAATTTTTCCAAAACGCTATTATAAAAAAGCTCAGCTTTACGAAATTATTGGGAGTATAGTAAAATGGTTACTCATAAAACTTTTATGATGTAAAAAGAGAAGGAAAACTAGAAAAATATTAGAAAAAAATTTTAAATATCCTTTGAGAATTACTATATCAGCGTGATTATCATATGCTGTTGCCTTCGCAACAACGATTGAAGTAATATCTATATAGGTTTTGATATATAGCTATCAGTTAATTTATCTAATTGACTATTTGAAATCTGATGATAGTGGATTTTATTTTCAAAATACTGATCATACTATACTTGCCTTTGGAAATCATAACTTACAAAGCTCTTCTGACGATGATGATAGCAAAGATGCCAAAGACAAAATAATTTTGTTTCTGCAATTCTTATATCCTTCTATTGTCATAGCATTTTTTATAGGCCATTCATTTGTTATTTATTCAATTTTATTAATGCTTTACAAATATAAGCGATTTATGCTGATTATTATTGAAGACAATGATCGCGCATTTTTGAGGCAGATATGAAAATTCTCAAGTCATTCAGCTATGTTTTTTATTCGTAATTGTAAATCAGCCCAATTTGTTGTAAATACTTTCTTTTTACAGTTTGTCTACTCATTTTTTGTATTTTTTATATTCTTCTTAATTGTGCTTTTTGCTATTCTTGTTGATCTTAGAGGCTACCTAGCTAGTCAGTCTGTATGATTTTGGCTTGGATTCGTCCCATTACTACTAGGGTAATTACTAAACAGCATATTTTATTTTCCAAGATTAGTAGAAAAGAATAACAAAATCAAAAATAAACTATATTTGAGCTTTTGGGATGGATGAAACTTCTTTATAGGATTTGTAGGGGCCTTTGTTAAAGGTCTTACTCGTTATATCTTAGGATCGCTTTTTGCATTTTTTGTGGGCTTCAAAGCCCATAGAAGTGTGATGCCATCTCCTTTTGACAACTATGATGCACTATATAACAGCTTTTATGGGTGCATAGTTCTTCATTGTGTTTCACTCGGAATTTTACCAAATGAGGAAGAGATTTATGGAATTGGTGAAAGTCAAGATAGCTCTAGACCATTTTTTAATAGATAATAATTCTTAAACCAAAAATCAATTCAATTTCATGATTATTTAAAATATTATATTTAATTTGTCTTAAAATATGAGCATTTATTATATATTATTCTGGATTTATTGCTCTAGTTGAGAAAATGGAAAATGTAAAAGAAAGAGATTTGCTAAATTCCTGAGGAGAAGGATTTTGGAAGAGACACCTGAAAGTTTTTGGCTTTGTTAAAGTGCTAATATTTTATGTACTTGATATGCTTGAGGATAAGTTCATAATTCCAGAGCTTTCCATGGTTATTGGAGCACTTTACATTTTAGATCTAAACACCAAAATACTTGGCACTTATGAACTTCAAGCAATTTGCTATCATTTAAATGAAGTAATCACTATGAAGGATAAAAAGAATGACATTCCTTGGATTTTTAATGTTGAAAGCCCATTCTCGAAATATTCTCATTGGTTTTATTTCTTTATATTTGTTGGCAATATCCGCTCATCTCCATATATAATCTCCTTGCTTTGCGCATTATACAGCACCTATGACACTATTCTTAAATTAATTGATGCATCACTCTGCCCTGCATATAGCCATGAAACTGCAGCTTGAATTACTAATATAATAGTAGGCTACATAAGAGCTATTTTAAGTGTATGGGCTTTTTTTTTGTGGATTGCTGTTTTATTTTTCCCCAAAAAATACAGAAAATCAGTACAAATTTACGAAATTTTAGGGAAATTATCAAAGCGAATTTTATTGAAAGTTTTATGCTGTAAACGAAGGCAAAAAACAAGGGC
>CATKHK010000081.1:181828-206100 GCA_949751835.1 Blepharisma japonicum | reverse complement strand
CTTTTTCCTCATTTCCGCTCTCTTCTTTTTCCTTATTTTGCTCTCCTTTTGTCTCGCTTTCATCTTTTTCTTCCGTTTTGTTTATTGTATATGCTAAGTATTTTTCATCAGCTGTTAACTGAAAATAGATTATTTCCTGCTTGATATCATAATGAAATAGCTGACTATATGTAATAAGACTCCAAAATGAGATTTTTCCTTCATTGGTTGCAACAATCATGCTTTTTTCATCTTTTACTATATGAATTCTATTTATTTTCCCTCCAGCCTTCAATGTGGCTAATAATGTTTTTGCTCTCCAATTATATACAAATATTGAGCCATTCTCACTGCCAATCACCACGTTTTCTTCATTTTGAAAAGTGCTTAATGCTTTTATTTTTTGGTCTATTTCTCCTTTAAGAGGTGAAATCACAAATTCACCAGTAGAAATACTCCAGAAGTAAACAGTCCCATTATCATTTCCAGCAACAATAATATTGGAAGATGGCAAGAAAATAATTTTTGAAATATATGTATCGCTTCCTTTGAATTCTTTGACCTTTTTCATGGTTTTCACGTCCCATAAGAACACTTTTTGAGAAAACCCACCAGTTGCATAATATTTTTTATCAGGACTAACTGTGCGGGAAAAAATATAATCTGCGTCGTCATCTACAAGAGGAATTTCAATACTTTCTTTACTTATTAAGTTGTACTTTACTATATTTTCATAATCTAGGAATATTATGGTATTCTCGTCGATGACATCGTAATTCTCTATATAGTAATTTTCTATTGAAGCTACCTCTTTAAACTTGTTAGTGGCCAAATCTCACTTTTTAAATGTGCTTTCATCATTACATTTAATAAGCAAATTACTTCCTGATGGAGAAATTTCGAAATCACTTACTTTTGTCGATAATTCTTTCGTGAACTCAGGAAATTTCAATGAGCAGAATTTCCCGTCAATCCCATTAGTGTATATCAATTTTCCATCAGTGGAAAGCTTCACAAAATGAATAGTTTTATCATGGACTTGAACTTCTGAGATTTGTTCCTTATTTTTAATGTCCCAAAAGGTAAGCTTTCCATTATCATCTCCTCATATTAGAGTATTTTCATCATTCGCTATCACAGGCGAATAAATGTCTTCTTTCATTTTGAAAACTTTGAAGACTTCCAAAGGACTCACATTGACAATAGCTACAGTTCTTGAAGAAGCTGCTATGATTTTGGATTGGCTAGGGGAGAACTCCAGATATCTAATGTTATCAATGTCGATATGCACTTCTTCTTGGCTTGAAGTTTGTGGATTCGTTAACGTCAACTTCCCATCGTTTGAAAAAGTTGCAAACTCTCCAATTCTTGATAAAGCCATTTGAGCAAAATTACCTTCGAGGATATCTTCTCTTTCTTGAAAATTTTCAGAATTAACTTTTACAATTTTTTGCTCTTTTAATAGGACATATAAAGAATTTTGATCATAGGACAGAATCATTTTTGGGATCTCGATACCGAAATCGAAGGTTTTTTCTTTGACTGGTAAAAGTGAAGGAAGCTTAACTTCATAAAGAGTTGTTTTGCCAGAGAATATTGCTTTTTGTTCTCCTTTTAAAACGGCAATGTAGGCTAACACATCATCGATTTTCTTCTTTTCAAACTTTTTGGTTTTCATGTCGATATAAAGGGCAAGCCCTTCATAAGTACTCGCAAGGTAATGGATTTCATCTGAAAGCTTTGCCATATTAAGAATTCTGTAAGGCACGTTGACTTCTGAAGGTAGACGACTGTTGAAAACAACTGAAATATTAATTAAGATATCTCACATTGGATCAAGCTGTGCTTTCTCACTGCTAACTTGAATTGAGGTAGGATTGATTTGGTTAGCTTTGAACTCTTTGTCTACTATCATCGAGAGAGGAGCAGCTTTTTCCAATGATTTGACGTCACCTAGAAGAGGTTTAGATAACTGAGTATTATCCATTTATTTTCTTATATATGCTTATGCAATAAAATCCACCTAAATAATTTTATTAAAAGGGATAAATATTTTCTGGTCACTGATTTTTAGAATTTTTGTATTAAATATCATTTTTCAAAGTTTTCCAAACACTAAAAACTTTAAAAGCTTTGACTAAATTTTCGTATGGATCTGTGCTATAGGCTTAACTGAAAATATAAAAATCAACAGCCCATGCATAGACTTTTTCATTAGCCAGCTTTATATTTATCGCTGACAATTTCTATATTTCACGATTTTTCATCTAGACTGGTTTCAATGCTATCGCTTTCATCATCTCCTTTTCACTTGTCGAAGCTACTTTAAATATTTGAAGTATCTCAATAATTTTGTATTGATATCTACATACTTATTTTTTGGTTATATTTTTCTTTCATAAACTGAATAATGAGCATAATAAAACTGTGTTATAGTTCCAATTACTCCTTTGATTTATGCTTAAGAATATTAGATTGAAAACTCTTTATTAAATTATAATTGAAATCTATGCATGAGCTTGAATCATGGTCATAATCTGAATTAGCAATTAAATGCATCCAAAAAATTGTAGACAAAGCCACTTTTCGAACATTGTATCATAATCATTTGCTTCACTATTACCCCAAAAGGTAGCATCAAATGACTCTCTAAATTCACTTCAAAAGCTACATCTATAGCCAAATAAAGTGTGGAAAAAGAATTTATCTCAAATTTCAAATCATAATAATAACACATTTTCTTTGACTGGGAGAAGTGAAGGAAGCCTAACTTCATGAAGAGCTGTTCTGCCAGAGAATATTGCATTTTGTTCAATTTTTAAATGACAGCATAATTTAGCTTGTCACTAATTTTCTTCTCATCAAATTTTTGCGTTCTAGTGTCGATATAAAGAGCAAGCCCTTCGCAGGTGCTAGATAGATAATAGATTTCATCTGAAAGCTTTGCTATATTAAGGACCCGGCAAAGTACGCTAACTTCTGAAGGTAGAAGACAATTAAAAACAGCTGAAATATTAATTAGGGCATTTTCATTGGATCCAGCTGTGCTTTATCATTACTAACTTGGATAGTGGCAGGCCTAATTTGGTTAGGCTTTAATTCTTTGTCTACAGTGATAGAGGGAAGAGCATCTTTTTCCAATGATTTCACATCGCTTAGAAGAGGTTTAGATAACTGAGAATTATCCATTTATTTTCTTATGCAATGATTTTAAAGAAAATCAAGTTATCTTTTGCTAATCAATATTACTAAATATAATCGTAATTTTTCAAAAGCCCTGAATTTAGGTTTTTAAATTGATAAATTTTGTTATCATAGGATACGGATTGATTATTGAAATTTTATAAATAACAGAAAATAATTAGGATTTAGATCATATAATTTCAGAAATAATTGCAGGCGCTGAAAATTATATAAAATTTACAATTTAAAAAGTTTCATCTGTATTTTCTTATGGATGACTGTTGTGATTTTATTATTCCATGCTTTAAATACTCTTTTGCTAAGTTTTTTATAGTATCTTTAATGAATTTTCTTGTCTAAATGAAAATATATAAAAATTAAATTTTTCCATGCATAAATCCTTTCCTTAGGCAGAGTCTTTTGGCTCGTAACTCAACTTAGTTTCTTCTTCAAACTCTGCCACCTAGCTGGTCTAATGCTACTTCAATTAGTATCGGTCTTTTATTAGAGTAGACGCTATTAGTTTGCCTCTTATATTGTGTATCCCAGAATCTAAGGATCTGGAATGGAAGAGTCTGAATATAGTCCAGTCGACTTCAACTCAGTCTGCTGCATCTATCACCTGCTAAAGAGTTGTGAATTCAGGATAGATTATGAATCCTGGAGTTAACAGTGAATTTCTGTTTGTTTTCCAAAATTGCATTATATAACTCTACTTCGGCTATCCGGAAAGAAATCATTACTTTCATTCAATACTTTGGATAATGGGATTTCGAGAGGTAATATGAATGGTATCCTATAGCGGCTGCAATTATCGTTCTATTTTGGCAGATAAGGCCCAGCAGGGACAATCAATTTTGGTTAAAAATGCTTAATGGGCAAACCCTTTCTATAGCACGGCTTTGTAGTTCGATCCAATAGTGAATATTACAGCTGCATCACCTGTTGGCAGCATCCTTGACCTTAAACGTCGCTAGAATGTTAAATTGGATTTAAGTGGCAGGATTAGCGAGGTGTACAATTTTTTTTTAGCTTTTCCATCAGAATCTCTAAGATGTTGGGACATGTAGAGCTTTAATGTGAGGCTCAGTGTATCGTCTGCTTCGAGGTTTGGTGCTACTTCTGTTGGAGTTGACCTAGCGAAGAGAAATCCAGCCCGCTAACTCCATAATTGTGCTTAAACAACGTAGAGGCTGTATGAGGCTGTGATACTATCTTTCTGTTCTCCTTCATTTAATTAAAAATTTTGATTTTCCCAAGAATAAAATTTTGTCTTGCAGGTTTTTTGTTGTTGTATTCATCCAATGTGTTTTCTTGAGTAACTGAAAAAATATAAAATTAAAAGCACATTTATAGAATTTTTCATTAACCAACTTTATATTTCTCGTTTGGCTATTTCTTTCACAATTTTTATCAAAACTGGCTTCCAACTATTGCTTAGTAGTTGATTTCTCAAAAATAAAGATTTTACAATAATTTTTCACGCGAGAGAAAAAGATAAATGGGAAATTACAGATTTAATGCTATTTTAGGTATTAAAATTTTGCCAGATCACCAACTATTGGTGAAATCTAATTAAATTAAATTTAATTATATGTTTGGCATTTGAACTGGCATTTACAGCTATATGTTTTTACTGATTACATTACGCATTTTCATTATTTATATTTTGGATTTCGCATAAAAATTTTTACACAATTATATATCTATATCAGCGAAGAAATGCCAAGCTTAGTTGTGGCTCAAGAAAGTGAGTTTAACTTCATCTTGCGTATTCTCAACACAAGCATCGACGGGCGTCGCAAAGTAATGTATGCTTTAACCGCATCAAAGGAATTGTGTGTCTCTTCTCCAATTTGATCCTCAAAAGAGCTGGAGTTGACCTCACTAAATGAGCTGGACAATTAAATGAAGAAGAAATTGAAAAAATCGTCACAATTATTAGCAAGCCTACAGAGTACAATATCCCAACTTGGTTTTTAATCCTAATCTCATAAATTCTGTATTGACTTCCGCATATTTATTTATTAATATATTTTCCTTACATAAACTGAATAATGGATATAATAAAACTGTGCTATAGTCCCCTTTGTTCCGAAATTTCCTTTAGTGAAAAGCTAAATTATGTTGTTATTTTAAAAGGTGAACAAAAAGTAATATTCTCTGGCAGAATAACTCTTCATGAAGTTAGGCTTCCTTCACTTCTCCCAATCAAAGAAAATGTGTTATTATTATGATGTGAAATTTGAGGTAAATTCTTTTTTCATACTTTATTTGGCTATAGATGTAGCTTTTGAACTGAATTTATAAATGATTTCACATTGCCTAGAAGAGGTTTAGATATTTGAAAATTATCCATTTATTTTCTTATGCAATGATTTTAAAGAAAATCAAGTAATCTATTCCTAATATTATTGCTAGTACTAAATATAATCGTAATTTGCAAAAGCCCTGAATTTCAGGTTTCTAATTGATGAATTTTGTTATTATAGGATACGGATTGATTTATGAAATTTTATTAAATAACAGAAAAATAATTAGGATTTATATCATATAATTTCAGAAATAATTATAGGTGCAGAAAAAACTCTAAAACTTAGAGTATTCTATATAAAATTTACAATTTAAAAAGTTTCATCTGTATTTTCTTATGGATGACTGCTGTGATTTGATTTTTCATGCTTTAAATACCCTTTTGTTAGGTTTTGTATAGTTTGCTTAAATGAATTTTTCTGTATAAATGAAAATATATAAAAATTAAATAGTTCATGTATGAGCCTTTTCATAAACCCACTCTTTCTCATTGCTAAAGCATTTATAAGTATTTAAGAAACTCAGTAGCTAGTAGAAATAAGAATTATTACTCTCTGAAAATATTATATTCAAATAATCCTTAACTTCGTCTTTATGGTACTTTTTACTATAGCAATCTTTATTATTGCAGCAAGGTTCACAATTTCTTCAAAGATAATTTCCAGGGCAATATATAATATAGTGTTATTTCTAGGTATGTAAATAGTGTCTGATCATGAACTATTGATGATGCTAAATTAATTGAAAATAAATATACATTTGGCATTGAGTTGAGTTTTAAAGTTAGATTTTTTTTGTTGACGTTGACTGGCATCTATGTATTTGCCTCCTTAATACTGAATTTTTGTAATGAAAAGTTTTATAAAATTATGAGTCTATAACTGTAACAGTTATAAGCAAAATGATAATTACTTAGAAAAAACTTACCTATTAAATTAATAAAGAATTAAGAAATAAGTAATTAGCTAAAAGCTTACTCTTCTTCTTCTTCCCCACTTTTTTCTTCGCTTTTTTCCCCACTTTGTTCTTTAGAGCCCTTATTAGAGTGCTTATCTTCTTCTTTATCTGCTTTCTTATCTTCTTCTAACTTAGTCCATATCTTCTTAATCATTTCTTCAAGAGTTTCAAATTTTTTCATATACTGCAAGTGGAATATTTTTATGTTTTTCTTCATAATTGCGACTCTGGTGTTTATATTTTTTTCTGTTTCTTCAGATTCTTCACCAATAAGTGCTTGGAAATAAGACCTTTCATTGAAAGTTTTCTTCCAAAACATCAATGTTTCTATTTCACTGATCATTCCTAGTAATTCTTTTCTGTCTGCAATTTCTGCGTTTTCTTGAACTCTTCCAAAAGTGTCACCCATGATTGAGATCAAGAGATTTAGCATGACAATCATATTAATCATAGTAGCCAAGAATAAGCATGCCCATTGGGTTGAATTAAAGCCTGAGGAGTCAAAATCGCCGAGGTCTAGTCTATATGAGAGTTTAATATAATCGATTAGTTTAGGATCATTTCTATCCATAGCTAAGAATATAAATGCAAAAGCAATAGTCGAGTATAAAAGAAGGATAAGAAAAGATGTGATATCTTTTATTACTTGAGTAATCAGATTTACCATGTATCTCGTATTTTTAAAGACTCTGAAATAGGTGATTCCTCTCATTCACGAAACTACGACAAGTCCTACTAAAATATCGTAGCTAAGATCAGAGTGCTCGTTTTCTGCCCAATTAAGAGATACATAGACTATAATTAATATAGTTCTAATCGCATCAATATAATTCCAGATATCCTCTAGATACTCCGAAGGTGATGTGATAAACTGGAATACTTCATAAGAAGACAGCAGTAAGCTGAAAATAAAAATAATTACCAAAGGTAGCGATTGACCTATAAAGTATAGGAGATAAACTGAAAGCAAAACCATATAGATTGTATATATGATTGCTTGCCAATACATAGCCCATTTAAGATCTTCCCACTTATGATCTAATATATCTTGTATAAGTTTAGTCGTAAAAATATCGGAATTCGGAGATTCTTCAAGACTGTCTAAGAAATCAGTGCTTGCTTTAGACCCATTAGTTAAAGGAAGCGGCAAAGAAGTTAACATGCATGTAACAGGTTTAATATCAGGATAGTCTTGTTTTGTCAATAAGAAATTTGATTCTAATGGGTAAATTTCTTTTGAGTGGTAATAAATTGGAGTTGGCAATGACCAGTTAACAAATTTGATAAATTTTCCTTTATAAGGGGAATATATTAGCTTATAAAACTCTGTTAAAGAAGGATAGCCGAGCTTATTAAGCCCAATAATGCAATCTTGGGATACGAAATTAAGGGCATTAGGATTTTCTTTTAAGAGTTTTCCAAAAGAGGACACAATTGCGTTTACACAGCCTGAAAACTTTTTTTTAATAGCTAAGGATAAAGCATTTCCACCAAAATTGGTATCGTATATTGAACCTCCAGCATTAAGCGCTAATTTTAGCTGATTTGGATGGTTAAAATAAGAATAAAGGTGAAGAGTATTGATTCTATATGGCATAATAATCCATTTGTCGTTTTCTGGCTCATGTTGCTTCCCTTTACTATATATGAGGTCCATGACATATTTCATATAAGAAGATTCGTTGCCAGGCCCAGCAGCAATTACAACATTTGTTTTAAGAGGATTTTTCTTAATAATCAGATTATCAGCGTCATAATCCACTTTTTCTCATTTTTCTTCTTCTCCTTTTTCACCTTCTTTTTTGTCTTTTTCTTCCTTTTTATTTATTTTATAGGCTAAGTATTTTTCATCAGCTGTTAGATGAAAAATGACTATCTCCTGCTTAATATCATAATAAAATAGCTGGTTATATGTTTTAAGGCTCCAAAAAGTAATTTTACCTTCTTTAGTTGCAATAATCATGCTTTTTTCATCTTTTACAATGTCAACACCTTTGATTTCCCCTCCAGCCTTAAATGTCGCTAGAAAAGATTGAGCCCGCCAATTATATATGAATATTGAGCCATTTTGACAGCCAATTATCACATTTTCTTCCTTTTGAAAAGCATTTAATGATATTATTGCTTGGTTTTGATCTCCTTTAAGTTTAATAGGTTGAATTATATATTCACCAGTAGAAATATTCCAAAAATAAACAGACCCAATCTGGTTTCCAGCAACAATTACATTGGAAGATTGCAAGAAAGCTATTCTGCTTATATACCAATCACTTCCTTTGAATTCTTTGACCTTTTTCATGGTTTTTATATCCCATAAGAACACTTTTTGAGACCACCCCCCAGTTGCATAGTTTTCCTTATTAGGGCTGAGTGCACATGCATAAATTTCGTCAGCGTCGTCATCTTTAAGATAAATGAAGGATTTTTCTTTGGTTTTTGCGTTATACTTTATTATGCTATTATAGCTTAAGAAAATTATGGTACTCTCTTCAACGAGATCGTAACCTCTTATATAGAGCCCGTCAATTGTATCTATACTTTCAAATTTGTTATTGACCAAATCCCATATCGAAATGTTTTCATTGCTACGTCTGACAATCAATTTGCTTTCTGATGGAGAAATATCGAAATCAATTACTTTGGTCGATAAATCTTTAGTGAAATCAGGAAAGTTCAAAGAACATATTTTTCCGTCCAACCCAGCAGAATATATAGACTTCCCATCAGAGGAAAGTTTTACAACCCAAATTTTTAAACTATGGACTTGGAATTCCGAGATTTGCTCCTTGTTTTTAATGTCCCAGAACATAAGCTTTCCATTGCTATTTCCGAATATTAGAGTGTTTTCATCATTCGCTATCAAAGGCGAAAAAATATCTTCTTTCATTTTGAAAACTTTGGACACTTCCAAAGGAGTTACATTGATGATAACTACAGTTCTCGAAGAAGCTGCTATAATTTTGGATTCGTTAGGAGAGAAATTCATTGTGGTGATATTATTATCAATATTGGCTTGCACTTCTTGTTTGCTCGAAGTTTGTAAATTCGTCAATGCCAATTTGCCATCGCTTGACAAAGTTACAATCTCACCAGTTTTTGATAAAGCCATTTGAATAAAATTTCCTTCAAGAATGCCTTCTCTTTCTTCGAAATTTTCAGGGTTGACTTTTAAAATTTGATGATTTAATATGACATATAAAGAATTTTGATCGTAAGACTGAATTAATTTTTGGATAAAGCCAAGATTGGAGGTTTTTTCTTTGACTGGTAAAAGTGAAGGGAGATTAACTTCATAAAGAGTGGTCTGGCCATAGAATATTGCTTTTTGTTCTCCTTTTAGAACTGCAACACCGCTTAGATAATCACCAATTTTCTTCTCATCAAATGTTTTGGTCTTTATGTTAATATAAAGGGCAAGCCCTTCAAAGGTGCAAGCAAGATAATGGGTGTTATCTGAAAGCTTTACCATGCTCGTGATTGCGTAAGTCACGTTGATTTCTGAGGGTAGAAGACTGTCGAAAACAACTGAAATATTAAGGATGGCTTCTCTCATTGAATCAAGCTCTGCTTTCTCATTGCCAACTTGAACGAAGAAAGGATTGATTTGATGAAGCTTGGACTCTTCGTCAACTATCATTGAGAGAAGAGCAGCTTTTTTCATTGATTTGACGTCGCCTAGGAGAGGTTTAGATAACTGAGTATTATCCATTTATTTTCTTGTATTTACTGAAACAATAAATCCTGCCTAAATATTTTTGATTAAATTTTATTAAAAGGGCTAATATTTTCTAGCAGCTGATTTTTTAGATCCTTAATTGGCGATTTTTTGTATTAATTATACTTTTTCAAAGTTTTCCAAGAACTGAAAACTTTAAGGCCTAGAGTATTATATATAAAACTTACAAGTTTAAAGCTTTGACTACATTTTCTTATGGATATGCGCTATAGGCTTTCTCAAGCATTAAACTTTTCTTGCAAGATATTTGCTTGCATAATTCATCCAATTTGCATTCTTGTGTAGCTGAAAATATATTATAATTAATCACACATACATAGTCATTTTTATTAGTTAACTTTTATATTTCTCGATAGCCATTTCTGTCTTTCACAGTATTTTATCTAAACTGTTTTCCAAACCTCACTTCTTTTATTACCTTCTCACTTGCCAAGCATCTTTAATATTTTTGGGCATCTGAATCAACTCTGTATTGATTTTCAAATGCTTTTTGGCTAAAAGATAATTTTCATGGAAATTGCAGCTGCAGTGTTATTTCTAAGTACTAAAATTGTGCCTCATCACCTTCTATTGATGCGATCAGGTTAAATGAAATTTAATGTATATTGACATTGAGCTGGCTTTTAACTTAATTTTTGTATTGACTGAGTCTATGTATTTACCACTTTAATACTTAGAATTTCGCGTGAAAGTGCTTTATAAAATTATGAATCTATATCTGGATAAGTTATAAGTAACAGAAATATCTCATAAAATTTAGTTTACATATTAAACTGATAAGAACTTAAAAGGGATAACGCTGATAATATATTTTTAATTTGCTATCGTAGTATTAATTATAATTTTTCAAAGCTTTCCAAGCACTGAAAACTTTAAAACCTAGAGTATTCTATATAAACATTACAAGTTTAAAAGCTTCAACTACATTTTCGTATGGATCTGTGCTATAGGAGCTATTTTCCCAAGCATTAAAAGCTTTTTTTGCTAATTTTTGCTTGTAGTATTCATCCAATGTGTTTTCTTGTGTAACTGAAAAAATATAAAAATCAAGCAGCCCATGCATAGACTTTTTCATTAGTCAACTTTTATATTTTTCATTGGCTATTTCTGTCTTTCATGATTTTTCATCTAAACTGGTTTCCAAACTATCGCTTTCTTCTATCTCTTTTTCACTTGTCAAAGCTTCTTTAAATTTTTTGAGTATCTCAATCAATTCCGTATTGATTTCCATATATTTCTTTTTGGCTATATTTTCCTTCCATAAATTGAATAATGAACATAATAAAACTGTGTTATAGTGCCAATTACTCCTTTGATTTACTCTTTCAAGCTCGTTTTTCCATAGATCAAGCCCTTTTCTTTTCAGCTTGTATTCTATTTTAGACAAAATTATCTGGAGCCTTTTAACCTGCTCGGAATATTCGGTTGTGATCTCTTTTAAGTCATCTATCGTTGTAAAAGATTTTGAATGCTCCAAGCTTCTAGATTTATATAACGTTTTTGGCTTGACCCTTCTTATCTGCACTCCTGCACCTTGATTTTTTTCGAGTTCAATGTTTCCACTTCGATTCATCCTTATTTTTTCAGGGGTTTGAATACCTTGCTTTATAGGAGTTCTTGCTGATCTTGGTGGCCTTTGGGACTGATAAACTTCATTGACAACTTTTGCACTCTTCATCATATTTTAACTATAAAAATGAAGAAAACAGGATAATGGCATTCTATCTATGACACAATAGAAAATTACTCAAATAATGTCAAATGTTATCTAATGATAGCAGATTTCATTATAATTAAGCTCATGAATATGGAACCGAGAGAGGCCAGCACCCACAATTATAGCCACGACGAAGAAGAAAATGAACTTGACAACTTGGATTTCATGACTGAGCTGGAAGATTTACGTGCATTGATGGACGGAAAAATTGTGAATGCGACAGGAGACATTGTAAATGTAGAACTAAAAGATGAAAATGAGCTGGATAGTCTTGATTTTATGGTAGAGTTAGAAAAACTGCGTCCATTACTGGATGGGAAGATTGTCAATCCAGATGGTGATATTATAGACATATCTCATAAGTAAAATATTATAGCTTAAGTAGGGAAAATACTTGAAAAATGATTATTGTTTTAAATTCTGTAGGTAAGAGGATCTTAGTCCAACAAGTGTAGAGGGTTTTGTCTTATTTAAGTTTAATATCGTTTTAAAATATTTTCAGCAAAAAGAAAGAATTTTTCATAAGAATTTAGAAGGTTATTTGGGAAAGTTACGAATAAAGGGAAATTAAGGTTTTAATAAATATAGTTTTGATGAAAAAATAGCCGAACAAATTTATTTGGTATAGGCAGTTATTTTAGAGAAACAGAATTTTGGCGAATTTTTGATCTCAAAAATGAAGGTTGAATGTAGAATAAACTCTGCTTTTATTATAGTTAGCACTAAATATTTTGTGCATAAAATTATCTTTAATGAAATTTATTGAGGATTAGGGAGTGTTGTGGAGCTCGCATTAATAAATAACTATAGTTAAAAAATAATACAATAGCAATTATTTAATTATATATATAATGGAGACTCACAATTGCTCATTTTCTAATTGCGAGAATTTAGCTGAATATTTATGTCATTGCACTTCTCCAAAGCTCGTGCACTTCTGTGATATTCATCTTGGGGAAGCATCTTAAAACAAGAGCCCCTTCAAAAGGCCATAAATACGAGCTTTATATATTAGAAGCAGATAAAGAAACACAAAAGGCAGTTATTGAAGTTCTCTTAAAGTCTCAGTCAAACAAAAATATGCTCAAAGAAATTCTTTTAAAGTGCCATACTGAAGCTGCTTCAAATATAGAAACTCGCCTTCATGAATCTTTGAATTATATAAATTCAGAAATAAAGGATCTCAAAAAGGCAAGCTCAAAGATAGTCCAAATCGAACAGTTTTCATTATATGATGAAGATCCATTAGTAAAACTTCTAATATTAGAACCAGAGGATGCTATTGAAGAGCTAAAAATAGTTTTTCCAGCAATATTAAATTCTGAATTTATTCATGATCTAAGTAAATATATTGAAGAAATAATTCAAAAAAGGATAAAAATGTTTTTAAATGAAAAAATTAACGAAATAGAAAATATTCTAAATAAAAGCGATATAATACAAATCTATGATAAGAATGCTATTGAGAAGTTTGAAAATTCTATTAAAGCAATGGAAGAGGAAATAGACAAGAAAAAAAAGAGTTTTGGGAATTTAAGAAAAAATTAATGACTTAGTGGAAAAATAAATTAGAATTGATTGAGGAACAATTTAGTGTTATTATGCAAACCCGGACACCTTGAATGTTGGAGTTGGCAATCTCCAACCTGTCAATAATAATTTATCGTATTCTTATTCTTAGTGTTATTATTTGAAAATTTATATAACAAGATTTTAAATCTTAAAGAGCAATTGGAAATAAAAAAATATTCTTTAGATAATGAAGAAAATAAAACAAATAGACATTTAGGAGATGAAGAATGAACTTCTATGAAAATTAAAGAATTGAATTGCAAAACATGCGAAATTTGAAAAGATGCAAACAAAGAAGAAATAGATAAAGAATTTAAACGATTTTTCTATGAAAGCAAATTTTATTGAGGTATAGAGTCTAATAACCCTCTCCTCTTAAAGAGGCTTATAAGAGATATGTCTGTGCTTATCATAAAAAGAGATCATGCTACTTTCTATTTTATAAAACTATGGGCTCTCTAATTATTTATGATATTAAAAGCAAGTCAGAAGATGAACATATACTATCCGAAAGAAATTTTATATTTAATCATGGCATATCTATCTTACAGATTTCAAATGGTCAACTGTTTTGCTGCGGAAAATCTTCTAGTCATAAAAGCTTTACTTTTATAATTAGTGATACGTTTGCTCTAAAGTCACTTCCACCGGGATCATGCTGTAATTGTTCATCACTCATATATTATGATGGTAATATTTATAGGTTTGGGGGAAGAAATAAAAGCGGATTTTTAAGTATCGCTGAAAGGTTTGATTTATCACAAAATAAATAATTTGAGCTGAAGAAAATTCCAAAAGCAGATACTGGGCACATAAGCTCAAAATTAAGAAAATATTTTATTTTTCGAGATACTTATCATATTATTCATGTTAAATTTGCATCTCATATCGCTCAGGACGACTCATTGCTCACCCTGGGCTACCAAAAGGAATCTAATTCATGAAGTTTTGAAAGCAGCAATTGGCAAACAATTCCTATGGGTTGAGAAGTGTGCCTATTATTGCCATTTGTAAACTGGAGTTGGTTTGGCTATTGCTAGTTCGAGCGAACTCCATGAGTCAGATCTCTATTGTCATCCCAGATTGAGTAATAAGCTGCTCTGCTCTATACAAGAAAAATATTGGCAAGTGCAAAAGAGAGGTTATATTTATTTGAGTGTCAAGGATCAGTCTATGAAGTGACATAGGATGTGATAAAGTTTGGAAAAAAAATTGTAAATCAAAAATCAATGATAAGCATCCTTATCAGCTTGATACAGTATATAGTAATGAAGAAATCTATATTGCCTCAAAAACTGAGGGGAAAAAAGATGAATCTTTCAAATTTAATTTGAATAGCAAAAGTATGATTGCAATAGAAGTGAATCAAAAATATAATCTATATGATTATCCTAGAGTTGCTGCTCCTCAAGGAATTATTATTTTATTTTAGAAATATGATATTTAATTTAATTAAATTTATACCTGTGATTTATAATGTCTCAAATCTTAAAATATTTATTATATTTTATTTTTATATAAAGAACGAGTGAGGCATTATGAATTTTAACTATGCGCACTAATTTTATGATAAAATTATTTATCTATTATAAATGAGTGAAACCCATAATTATGCATATAGTGATCATAAAGTTCAAATTACTAAAGGATTTTAAACTTTAAAATTATATGATTATTGATAGATTAATTAAGTGCAGAAAAATTAAATGGCGCAAGGTGGTATTTTAGTAAATTAATTTGTTTAAATAAATTTGAAATTACAATAATTTAAGTGGATTCGAATTAGAATAAGCTATAATGATTTTGCATTGGACTTCCTAAATTTTATAAATAAATATTGTAGTAATGCTAGAAGAGCTTTGCAAAACATCAAAGCAAAGCTTTCACGACTGAATCTTTATATTAGTTATGAAGAGAGGCTGATGATAGTAATTGCTTAGCTTTTAGTGATCACCATTTATGTATGCACTAGCAAGTGTTTCCAAATTATGAAAGTGATCTTCTTGTAAAGTTTATTGGGAATTTTTATGGGCTGAAATTGAATTACATGTGGAACAGAATTTTTTTGAAGATTGTGAGTAGGTTTTTGTCCATTTCATTGTAAAGCAAGCACTGATTTCTTAGACAGTCTTGAAGAATCTCCAAATTCCGCTATTTTTACCACTAAACTTATACAAGATATATTAGATCATAAGTGGAAGATCTTAAATGGGCTATGTATTGGCAAGCAATCATATATACAATCTATATGGCTTGGCTTTCAGTTTATTTACTACACTTTATAGGAAAATGTCCTGATGTGAGTAGAGCATTAAAAATTTCAAACAAGACATTATCATAAGTTAAGTTAAGATTATGTTATAGATTAAAATTTTATAAAACTCTTTCACACGAAAATTCAGTATTAAGGAGGCAAATACATAGATGCCAGTTAACGTCAACAAAAAAAATCTAACTTTAAAACTCAACTCAATGTCCAATGTATAATTATCTTGATGCAAGAATAAAGATTGCTATAGTAAAAAGCGCCATAAAGATCCAGTTAAGGATTTTTTGAATATAATAGAGGAATATTCTGTAGTTCTACTAGTTACTGAGTTACTTATAAATGCTCTAAGCAAAGGGATTTTGCATGGAAAAATTTAATTTTTACATATTTTCATTTATATAGGAAAATTCATTAAAGCATACTATAAAAAGCCTAACAAAAGTGAATTTAAAGCATGGAAAAATCAAATACCAACAGTTATCCATAAGAAAAATACAGATGAAACTTTTAATTTGTAAATTTATATAAATTTTCAGCACCTGCAATTATTTCTGAAATTATATGATCTAAATCCTATTATTTAATAAAATTTTAATAATCCGTATCCTATAATAACAAAATTCATCAATTTAGAAACCTAAAATTTAGGGCTTTTGTAAAATTACGATTATCTTTAATACTAATGATTAACAATAGAGAACTTGATTTTCTTTAAAATCATTGCATAAGAAAATAAATCGATAATTTTCAGTTATCTAAACCTCTTCTAAGCGATGTGGAGCCATTGGAAAAAGATGCTCTATCACTGTAGACAAAGAATTTAAGTCTAATCAAATTAGTCCTGTCACTATCCAAGTTAGTAATGATAGAGCACTGCTGGATCCAGTGAAAGATGCCCTATTAACATTCAGCTGTTTTTAATTGTCTTCTACCTTCGGAAGTCAGCGTGCCTTGCAGGTCCTTCAATACAGCAAAGCTTTCAGATTAAATCCATTATCTGTCTAGTGCCTGGAAAGGGCTTGCTTTTCATATCGGCACTAGAACGCAAAAATATGATCAGAAGAAAGCTATGCTGCCATTTCAAAAGATGAAGAAAAAAGCAATATTCTTCACTTTTCCCAGTCAAAGAAAATGTGTTATTATTATGATGTGAAATTTAAGCTAAATTCTTTTTCATACTTTATTTAGCTATAGATATATAGAGAGTCATTTATTACTACCTCTTGGGTTATCGTGAAGCAAACAACGCTGATGCAATGTTACAAAAGTGGCTTCATCTACAATTTTTTCGATACATTTAATTGCTAATTCTGATTTGTCACCGTGATTCAAGCTTATGCGTAAATTCAATCGTAATTTAGTAAAGAGTTTTCAATCTAATATTCTTAACAAAATTTTATTATGCTCACTATTCAGTTTATGGAAGGAAAATATAACTTAAAAATACGTATGTAGAAATCAATACAAAATTATTGAGATACTTCAAATATTTATAGGAGCATCGACAAATGAAAAGAAGATTGAAAGAAAGCGAAATTATCGAAACCAGCCTAGATGAATCGTGAAATATGGAAATTTTCGGCCATAAATATAAAGCTGGTGAATGAAAAATCTATGCATGGGCTGTGTATTTTTATATTTTTCAGTTGCACAAGAAAGCATATTGGATGAACACAACAAAAAGAAATTTGCAAGAAAAGGTTTCAATGCTTCAATGCTTGGGAAAAAATCAAGCCTATAGCGCAGATCCATACGTAAATGTAGCCAAAGCTTTTCAAATTGTAAGTTTTATATAGAATACCCTAGGCTTTTAAAGTTTTTAGTGTTTGGAAAACTTTGAAAAATGATATTTAATAGAAAAAATTACTAATAAAGTTCTAAAAAATCAGTGGCTAGAAAGAATTTATCCATTTTTAATAAAATTATTTAGGTTGATTTTATTGCAAAGCATATATAAGAAAATAAATGGATAATACTCAGTTATCTAAACCTCTTCTAGGCGACGTCAAATCATTGGAAAAAGCTGCTCTTCTTTCGATGATATCAAACAAAGATTCCAAAGCTAACCAAATCAATCCTATCCCAATTAAAGTTGGTAATGAGGAAACAATGTTTGAGTCAATGCATAAGGCCATAACTAATATTTCAAATACTTTCAGCAGTCTTCTACCTTCAGAAGTCCACATGCCTTACAGAATCTCTAATTGGGTAAAGCTTTCAGATGACACCCATTACCTTGCTGCTACCTATGAAGGGAGTGCCCTTTATATTGACATGAAGACCAAAAAGTTTGAAGAGAAGAAAATCAGTGAAGTGTTAACTAGCATTGCCGTTCTAAAAGGAGAGCAAAAAGCAGTATTCGCTAGCGAAACATCTCTTTATGAAGTTAAGCTTCCTTCACTTTTACCAGTCAGAGAAAAAACCTTCGAGTTCTATAACGAAATCTCAAAAATGATTCAGTCGTATGATCAAAATTCTTTATATGTCCTATTAAGCGGGGAAAAAATTGTAAAAGTCAACCCTGAAAATTTTCAAGAAAGAGAAGATATCCTCAAAGGGAATTTTCATGAAATGGCTTTATCAAGAATTGGAGAGTTTGCAACTTGTTCAAACAATGGTAAATTGATGTTAAGGAATTTACAAACTTCAAGCAAAAAAGAAGTGAACATCGACATTAATATCATCCGCTATCTGGAGTTCTCCCCTAGCCAATCCAAAATCATAGCAGCTTCTGACGGAATTGCAGTTATTGTTAATGTGAACCCTTTGGAAGTCTTCAAAGTTTTCAAAATGGAGACAAACATTCACTCAATTGCAATAGCGAATGATGAAAAGACTATAATTGCAGGAGATGTAAAAGGAAAGCTTAAGTTTTGGAATATTAAAAATAAGGAACAAATCTCAGAAGTTCAAGTCCATAATAATGTCATTGTTTTTGTGAAGCTTTCCACTGATGGAAAAGTTATATACACTAATGGGCCTGACGGGAAATTCTGCTCATTGAATTTTCCTGAGTTCACGAAAGAATTATCTGCACAAGCAACTGATTTCGAAATTTTTCCATCAGGACATAATTTGCTTATTAAAAGTAATGATGAAGGCGCATTTAAAAAGTGGGATTTGGCCACTAACAAGTTTGAAGAGGTAACTCCAATAGAGGATTACAGAGTAGGGAATTACAGAGTCATCGACGAGAATACCATAATATTCCATAATGAGTATGAGATAGTAAAGTACAACTTAATAACCAAAGAAAATATTGAAATTCCTCTTGAAAATGACAACTCAGATTATATTTTAACACAAACAGTCAGTCCTGATAAAAAATATTATGCAACTGGTGGGTATGATCAAAAAGTGTTCTTATGGGACGTGAAAACCATGGAAAAAGTCAAAGAATTCAAAGGAAGCGATTCATATATTTTAAAAATTATTTTCTTGCCAGCTTCCGATGTTATTGTTGCTGGAAATGGTAATGGGGTTGTTTACTTCTGGGATATTTCTACTGGGGAATTTAAGGTTTCACTTAAAGGAGAAAAAAATCAAAGAATAGCAGCATTAAGCACTTTTCAAGAGGAAAAAAACATTGTAATTGGTAGTAATAATGGCTCAATATTTATATATAATTGGGAAGTACAATTATTATTAGCAACATTAAAGGCTGGAGGAACCTTGAATAAAATTCATATAGTAGAAGATCAAAAAAACATGATTGTTGTAACCAATGAAGGAAAAATCTCATTTTGGAGTCTTGATACATATAATCAGCTATTTCATTATGATATCAAGCAGGAAATAATCTATTTTCTGTTAACAGCTGATGAAGAATACTTAGTATATAGAATAAACAAAAAGAAGGCAGCGATAGATAAAAGCGAGAAAAAACAAAAGCCAAATAAGGAAAAAGAAGAGAGTGGAGATGAGGAAAAAGAAAACAATGAAGAAAAAGAAGAAGAAAAAAAAGAAAAAGAAGAAAAAGAAGAACAAGAAGAAGAACAAGAAGAAGAAAAAGAAGAAAAAGAAGAAGAAGAAGAAGAAAAACAAGAAAAAGAAGAAAAAGAAGAAAAAGAAGAAAAAGAAGAAGAAGAAGAAGATGAAGATGAAGATGAAGATGAAGATGAAGAAGTGGTAAGCTATCTTGATAATATATTTATTAAGAAAAACCCTCTAGCAACTGAGGTTACAATTGCTGCCGGACCTGGCAGCGAGTTTTCTTATATGAAATATGTCATGGACCTCATAAATTATAAAGGGAAGCAGCATAAGCCAGAGAATGACAAATGAATTATTATGCCGCATAGAATCAATACTCTTCACCTTTATTCTTACTATAACCATCCAAATCAGCTAAAATTAGCACTTGATGAAGGAGGCTCACTATTCAATACCAAATTTGGTGGAAACGCTCTATCTTTTGCGATTAAAAAACAGTTATCAGGCTGTGTAAGTGCAGTTGTGTCTTCTTTTGGAAAGCTCTTAAAAGAAAATCCTAATGCCCTTAATTTCATATCAGAAGACTGCATTATCGGTCTTAATATGCTTGGCTATCCATCCTTAACCAAGTTTTACAAGCTAATCTACACCCCTTATAAAGGGAAATTTGCTAAGTTTGTTGGTGAGTCATTGCAAACCCCAATCTATTATCACTCAAATGAAATTTACCCATTAGAATCAAATTTCTTACAGAAAGATCAAAAAAAGTCTGAAGGTAAACCTGTTGAATGCATGATAACATCTTTGCGGCTTCCATTAATTAATGGATCTGAGGCAAGCACAAAATTCTTAGACAGCCTTGAAGAATGCCCTAATTCCGCTATTTTCACGACAAAGCTTATACAAGATATATTAGATCATAAGTGGGAAGATCTTAAATGGGCTATGTACTGGCAAGCAATCATATATACAATCTATATGGTTTTGCTTTCAGTTTATTTACTATACTTTATAGGCCAATCGCTATCTTTGGTGGTTATTTTTATTTTCAGCTTACTGCTGTCTTCTTATGAAGTATTCCAGTTTATCACATCACCTTCGGAGTATATAGAGGATGTCTGGAATTATATTGATGCGATTAGAACTATATTAACTATAGTCTATGTATCTCTTAATTGGGTAGAAAACGAGCACTCTGATCTTAGCTACGATATTTTAGTAGGACTTGTTGTAGTTTCGTGAATGAGAGGAATCACCTATTTCAGAGTCTTTAAAAATACGAGATACATGATTAATCTGATTACTCAAGTAATAAAAGATATCACATCTTTCCTTATCCTCCTCTTCTACTCGACTCTTGCTTTCGCATTTATCTTTTTAGTTATGGATAAAAATGATCCTAAACTAATCGACTATATTAAACTCTCATATAGACTCGACCTTGGAGATTTTGACTCCACTGGCTTTACTTCAACTCAATGGGTCTGCTTGTTCTTGGCTACTATGATCAATATGATTATTATGCTAAACCTCTTGATCTCAATCATGGGCGACACTTTTGGAAGAGTTCAAGAAAACGCAGAAATTGCAGACAGAAAAGAATTACTAGGAATGATCAGTGAAATAGAAACATTGATGTTTTGGAAGAAAAAGTGTATAGACAGATCTTATTTCCAAGTACTTAAGAGTGAAGAATCTGAAGAAATAGAAAAAAATATTGACACCAGAGTGTCAACTATCAAGAAAGATGTAAGGAGATTTCAATTGCAGAACAACAAAAGGTTTGACAATATGGAAGAAATGCTGAAGAAGATATGGACTAAGTTAGAAGGAGACAAGAAAGCAGAGAAACAAGATGAAGAGGATTCTGATGAAGAAAGTGATGAAGAAAGTGGAGAAGAAAGTGGAGAAGAAAGTGGGGAAGAATTAGAATAAGTATTTAGCTAATTATCTATTCCTTAATTTTCTATTAATTTAAATGCAAGATATTATGAGTAATTTTATTTTTGCTCATAACTATTCCAGATATAGATGCACAATTGTGCACTCGAAATCCAAAATATTAACACTGAAAATGTATAATATAAGTCAGTAAAAACATATAGCTGTAAATGCCAGTTAAATGCCAAGCATATAATTAAATTTAATTTAATTAGACTTCATCAATAATTGGCGATCTGGCACAATTTCTATACCTAGAATAGCATTAAATCTGTAATTTTCCCATTTATCTTTTACAGTCAGTGCAAAAAAAAACTAAAGGTAAACCTATTGCATGCATGTAAACTGCTTTGCCGCTTCCTTTAACTAATGGATCTACATATGCTTATATAACTAAAATGCTTATCATTTTTTATTGAAATTTTAATTTCAAATATTGATTGCTACTATAATTAATGCTTTTCTTTAGCTAAAACATTTATTATTAGTTCTTTGCATAAACTTATTCTGTATAAAAATACCTCTATATTAATTTAATCTGGTAAATTAAAAAACCTTAAAATTTAAACTTTTATATAAAGCCCCACAGTTTTAATTATCTTTAAAAATTTTTCGCTGCCAAAATGCCAATTTTACTTAGCAAGCCATATTGTTTTGGAAAGTGTCGCATATCCATGCTTAAATATCCACGAAAATTTCATAACTAATAAATAATGGCAGAACAATTAACTGAAGAACAGATAGCAGAATTCAAGGAAGCTTTCTCATTATTCGACAAAGACGGTGATGGGACCATCACAACTAAAGAGCTTGGAACAGTCATGAGATCCCTCGGTCAAAACCCAACCGAAGCTGAACTTCAAGATATGATCAACGAAGTCGACGCTGATGGAAACGGAACCATTGATTTCCCTGAATTCTTAAGCCTTATGGCAAGAAAAATGAAAGATCAAGACACTGAAGAAGAGCTCATTGAAGCTTTCAAAGTCTTCGACAGAGATGGGAATGGGCTTATTAGTGCTGCTGAGCTAAGGCATGTAATGACGAATTTGGGAGAAAAATTAACTGACGAAGAAGTCGATGAAATGATCAGAGAAGCAGATTTGGATGGAGATGGGCATATCAATTATGAAGAATTCGTTAGAATGATGATGGCTAAATAAATATTTTCTTTTGATTTAAAAGGCTTTTTTATCTATTTAATAAGGAAAATTTGCATCAAAGTTGCTTTCTTTATAGGGGTTTATTTATAAAATAAGATGATATTACCTATTAATTTATGCTTGGATAGTAAAAATATATAAAATTCTTACTGAAAAGGCTTTAATCGTAAAATTAGAAAAGAAAGCAAAGATTTTAATTTTATAATAAGTTTCGATACAGATCCATTTGATTATCATCATTTATAGCTTCTGCTATTAAATATTTTTTAACTTTAAGTATAGATTCTAGCATATTTGATCCCTCCATTTTGTTTTGTAAAATGTCGCAGTTTTTATTTTTAACTTCATAATTTTCTCATAATTAATGGCAGAGCATTTTTCTCAAGATCAAATAACAAAGCTAAGAGAAGCTTATTCTAGGTTTGATAATGACTCTGATGGAAGTATAACTACTAGAGAACTTGAACAAATTATTAAGTATCTAGGATATAATATAGCTGAATCACAACTTATCAAATTGATTATGAGCGTTGAATGTGAGGCTGGAGCTCTTGATTTTTCTGATTTCTTAGATATTGTCTCAAAAATCATAAAGATTTTGCAAATTAAAACAGAACTTATTAGGGAGTTTAGAGATATTGATAAAGATGGAAGCGGGCGAATAGGGTTAGCTGAACTGAGAGAAATTATAATGAGATCTGGAGAAAAATTGAAAGATGAAGAAGTTGATGAATTGATAAGGAAAGCTGATATAGATGAAGATGGATGCACTATTTATGAAGAATTTTTAGAAATGATGATAGGTTATTAATATAAAATTGTATGGTTATGGACAATAATTATTTTGAAATAATTAATATCAAAAATTCTTTTATTAAATCTCCACTTATAAATTTATAAATTTTTATGTAGGAGCCCATGCAGGTGAAATTATTATGAGAAGGTAATATCCATAAGAAACTGACATAGATTCGCCCTTTAATTTCCTCAATTATATAAAAGCAGTTTTTAATTGGATAATTTTCAACTATCTGAAAACATAAAATTTCTGCAGGGCTCAAGTCGAAGATTAAAGCCATGCGAGCACCACTATCACCTTGTGTTTTCACTGGAAAATGGTATTGTAGGAAAAAGCAACCATAAGTGCACCGTTATCTAATCTAATTTATAATTGAAAAATTAGAAGAAAACTTAATGTTTTGGCCTCCCAAAAATCTTCAAAAACTTTTAATGAGCCTATTTAAAATCTCTAAAAATGCATAAAGTTGCCATGATATTCTTTATATGCAATGTCTGAGAATTTGTATTCCTTTCATATCAATTCTACTATAGACTTTGGAGTGAATTCACCATGGAAAATGTAGAAAATTGAGAATATTGTCTGATGCCATCACCTATGAGCGACATCACCATCTCTGGGGAAGAGCTATACTCCTTTTTAGTTTAAGAACTAGTGGCTGCAGGCCTTATCCTAGAGGTAAAAATTGACTGAAGATGATCGTCTAGGCC
>CATKHK010000081.1:78235-181728 GCA_949751835.1 Blepharisma japonicum | reverse complement strand
TGATGCCATCACCTATGAGCGACATCACCATCTCTGGGGAAGAGCTATACTCCTTTTTAGTTTAAGAACTAGTGGCTGCAGGCCTTATCCTAGAGGTAAAAATTGACTGAAGATGATCGTCTAGGCCTCCTTCATCCTTCAGCTCAACACAAAGCCTTATTGTAGCCTTTATTTACTTCGTGAAATCGTGATAAGCTTGCTGCTGCACACCTCAAGGACCTAGTGAAAGCCCAATTATACTGACAAAGGTAGATCTGACCTTCCATTTAATGCAGATCCTCCTAGACCAGCCGCGGTAGATAGTTAAGTTTTTTGTTTATGAAGCAAATAAAATGAAATTATTTCATGTAAAGATAGTAAATATTTAGCATAATTCTTTAGAATATAAATCTTCAAATCTTACTTTTAATAAAGAATAAAATATCCCTAATTTAGATTTAATCAAGCGCCATATCAATATATTATAATTTATTATATATTTATCATATTATCCTGCCCATGAATAAGATGGAATGTAATCTTATCTATATGCATATTGGTAATTTTGTTCAAAATTATATAATAAAATGGACGAATTCTGCCAACTAGATCTTCCCCAAAACAATCTAAAAATGTTACTATCGGTTTTCAGAATTTTTGCCATTACAGGTATAAGAGCTACCATCCCAATCTTAAACAATTCCAAAAGCACTTTCAAGACATCTCAGTATCAAATCGAAGAGCACGAGATCCAAGATTACCTTTTCAAATGAAACAAAATTTATTCAGGTAAACTAGAATATTAATCCCGATTCAAAATTTATAAAGAAATTCTGTTTTTATCTGCAATTTTAACTCTAAAGCGACAGGTGAACACTTAAGTTAAATAATTTTACTGCCATCCAAATACAAAAATATATATATGCCTAAAAAATTTCAAATCAAACTAGATTGAGCATACAAAACCATAAAATAGATGCAGAAATTCCTTCACAAGCCATCTGGACTTTTGGTGGTGAAGTTTCTTATGTAAAACCCCAAAGGCAAAATGGGAAGAAGGGGCTTGGTTTATAGCTGGATACCCTATAACCCTTTTCTGAGCAAGAACTTACTGATTGCTCATCTGCATATGAGAATTTCAGCTGAATGATGGCCTTATGGACAATGCTTTTAAATAAATTATAGCTAATGAAATTTTAGCAGAAGACAACTATCCATACACAGTTCGTTGAAGAAGATGTAGTAAAGACAAAACTAAAATCCCTGCTGCTCAAATTATTTCATTTACTGATATTACTCCAAATAATATTAATGCACTTCAAGAAGCTGTTTCTTAGGAATCCATAAGTGTTGCTATAGAAGCTGATCAAACTGCTTGGCAATTTTACTAAAATTAATGCTTTTCTATCGTTTAAATTATTTATAATTAGTTCTTTGCATAACCGTATTAAGCATAAAAATATCCTCTATATTGATTTAATCTGATAAATTAAAAAAAAAAATTCTTAAAGTATCATATTAAAAACTTAAATTTAAACTTTTATAAGGCCCCCACAGCTTTAATTATCTTTCAAATTCTTAATTACCAAAAATACCAATTTTACTTAACACACCATATTGTTTTGGAAAGTGTCGCAGTTCCATGTATAAATATCCACGAAAATTTCATAACTAATAAATAATGGCAGAACAATTAACTGAAGAACAGATAGCAGAATTCAAGGAAGCTTTCTCATTATTCGACAAAGACGGTGATGGGACCATCACAACTAAAGAGCTTGGAACAGTCATGAGATCCCTAGGCCAAAATCCAACCGAAGCTGAACTTCAAGATATGATCAACGAAGTCGACGCTGATGGAAACGGAACCATTGATTTCCCTGAATTCTTAAGCCTTATGGCAAGAAAAATGAAAGACCAAGACACTGAAGAAGAGCTCATTGAAGCTTTCAAAGTCTTCGACAGAGATGGGAATGGACTTATTAGTGCTGCTGAGTTAAGACATGTAATGACGAATTTGGGAGAAAAATTAACTGACGAAGAAGTCGATGAAATGATTAGAGAAGCAGATTTAGATGGAGATGGGCATATCAATTATGAAGAATTCGTTAGAATGATGATGGCTAAATAACTATTTTCTTTTGATTTAAAGGCTTTTTATATATATAATAAGGAAAATTTTCATTAAAGTTGCTTTATTTATGGAATAAAAATCCAATATAAAGCCTTACCCATTTTGTGGGAGGCTTCTGGCATGTGGGAGTGATCCTCCACATTCTAGAGGCCTTCTAAAAAGGGCAAATCCCTATAATTTATGCTAGGATAGTAACAAACATATAAAATTCCTATTTAAACTACTTTAAGAAAAGAAAGACTTATGTTTAAAAATATATTTAGTCTCCAGATCCATATGATTATTATCATTTATAGCATTTACTATTAAATATTCTTTAGCTTTATGTTTAAATTCTGAAATATCAAATCCCTCCATTTGTTTGTAAATTGTCGCAGTATCATTATTTTAATCAGCAATTATTTATAAATATAATTTATAATAGAAATGACTTAGATTGAAAAATTTTTCCAATTAACGAAATTTTCCTAGAAATATTTTTTTCTGGTTTTGCTATCCTAGCAAAAATGATGTGAGAAATGTATATTCTTCAAATATTGAGTCTTAAATTATTTAAAAAGGTTTTTGATTTTAAAATCTTTTATTTAAGTAATTCAGCTCATTTTTATATCAAGAGCTTCAATATATGGATACTATTCTATATTTGAATATATTCAAGTTATCATTAAAACATTTTATTCCCCTCTGCTTATTTACGAATACGGAGATAGCAAATATTTATTTAGCTTGGCTCTTGAGAAATAGAAACTTTCAATCTTAGTTTTATAAAGAATAAAAATTTTCTATTTATTTAGATTTAATCAAGTGCCATATTAATCGAGTCTCAGCTTAATAAATGTATAACTCTCTTTATATATAAAATCACATTTAGGAAGAATTTATAATAAAAATGCTTAAGAGAAAAGAGTAAACTATTAAAATTGTTAATTTTTTTATCTCATCTTTTAATTCAATTCAAATTCAATATTGCTTAATACACTATTTCTTATATTTTATTGCTTGTAAAATATTCAAAATTGAGCTCATGCCCATAAATTCCTCAAATATGCTGCATTGTTAATAAATAATGACCAACAATTTAACTGAAGAGCAAATGGCTGAGCTCAAAGAAGCCTTTTCACTATTTGATAAGGATGGCAATGGGCAGATCACAACCAGAGAGCTTGGAACAGTCATGAGATCTATAGGCCAAAACCCAACTGAAGCTGAGCTTCAAGACATTATCAATGAAGTGGATCGCGATGGTAATGGAACTGTCGATTTTCCAGAGTTTGCTAATCTTATGGCAAAAAGAATAGCACCATCGACAGACCCTACCGAAGAAATTATGGAAGCTTTCAAAGCTTTTGATAGAGATGGAAGTGGGTTTATCACTGCTGATGAATTGAAGCAAGTTATGGCAACCTTGGGCGAAAAACTGAGTGATGAAGAAATTGAAGAGATGATTAAAGAAGCAGATACAGATGGAAGTGGCCATATCAGTTATGAAGAATTCGTAAGGATGATGTTGGCTAAATAACCAATTTAATTTAATTGAAGAATTTATTAATTTTCAGAATTTAAGAGGAGACATTTAATTTTTTATATGCTGGTTGCATAACACCTAGACAATGAGTCTATACATATATAAGCAATTTTATACTCCCAAAAGCGCTGGATATAATTACTAGAAATTATAAATTATAATTTTTTCACTATGAGCATTTATCCATGCAAGTTTGAAATATAAGCCGATAAAAAAATTTTTGAGAATTTTTTTGAGGAATGTGTAAAAAGAAATTTATTATGAATTGGAAATCAGATATCTTATCATTTAAGCATACAAGAAGCTAATCCCATGATTAGAATATAAGCTAAATTTAACAAATAAAATATATTAAAATTAGATTTCTAGGCAAATGAAAATTAATAAAGGATTTTGAAGATTTTTTTCTGTTGCTATAGTTTGAATGTTTTTGCAAGCTTATTAAGTAGACTTATATACTTATTTTATAAATCTCTTTTAAAATCATATAAAAATTTTTATCTAAAGTAGTGTCATTGTAAAAGATTTAAGAGCAGAAGTGAATGATTCTAGGAGTTATTCTAATTGACTTTGCAGAGAAAGAAGTTATATTGTTTTAAGCTGCATAAGATTTATCACTTATATATAAATTTCATTTTTAAGATATACGAACACTGCAACACAAAAAATTAAAAATAAACAATAGAATAAAATAATAAACATGTGATAGATAGCATATCGGCTAATTTCAGTTCTAATGCAATCAATTGCTTCTAGAGTCGCGCGGGTATCATCATTCTATAATACCATTTTGTTTTGGAAATTGTCGCAAATTTATTTAATGTATTTATAACTTTTATTCAATGACAGAACAGTTAAGCAAAGATCAAATTACAGAATTAAAAGAAGTCTTTTCATTATTTGACAAAGAAATGAATGGAACAATTACAATAAAAGACATTATCCCAGCATTACGATTAATTGATCAAAATCTAACAGAAGCGGAAGTCAGCGATATGACTCGAGAACTTAGCACTGATGGAGATGAAACTATTGATTTTTCTGAGTTTTTAAGTCTTGTGGCACGAAAGATAAACAAGAATGATGAAACAAAAGAAATAATTGAAGCTCTGAAAGTCTTTGATAGAGATGGAACTGGAATTCTGAGCACTGCTGAACTCAAACATATTATGACCTGCCCATGTAATAAAATAACCGATGAGGAATTTTATGAAATGGTAAGAGAGGCTGATATTGATGGTAATGGGCATATTGATTATAAAAAATTGGCCGAAATTATGAAATAATAATTTTTAATATTTACAGTAATATCGTTTTTGGCATTAAAAACAATATAATTTCAGATCTAAATTTTATATTGATATTTGCATAGCTAGAATTATTTATATACTTTTTCCCAATTCTGATAAAAAATTGCCATTTATCGTTTGAGCGGAATAACAATCTATCCCAGCATTATGATTAATTGATCAAAATCTATCAGAGGCAGGAGTGGGAGATATGACTCGAGAATTTAACACTGATGGCGATGAAACTATTAATTTACTGAGTCTTTAAGTCTTGTGGCAAAAATGATAAATAATTAAACAAAAGAAATAATCGAAGCTCTAAAAGTCTTTGATAGATGAAACTTGAATTCTGAGTACTACTGAGCTTAAACATATTATGACCTGACCATGTAATAAAATAGCCAATGAGGAGTTTTATGAAATAGTCAGAGAGGCTGATATTGATGGTAGTGGACGAATTTCTTATAAAAAATTGGCCGAAATTATGAAATAATAATTTTTAATATTAACAGTATAATCGTTTTGGCTTTAAAAAAAATATAATGTCAGATATAAAATTTATATTGATATACATTGCTTGAATTATTATATAATTTCCTTTATTTCTCTTTTTTCTAATTCTGATAAAAAATTGCCATTTATTTTGATTAAACGGAATAAAAGTCTACATATTAGTGATTCTGTTCAAAATTATAATAAAATGGACGGATTCCGCCAACTAGATTCTTCTCCAAAGCAATCTAAAAAAATTTTACTATCAGTTTTCAGCATTTTTGCCATCATAGGTATAATAGCTACAATATCAATCCTAAACAGTTCTCAAAGTACTTGCAAATCATCTCAGTATCAAATTGAAGAGCATGAGTTCCAAGATTACCTTTCCAAATGAAACAAAATTTATTCAGGTGAACTAGAATATCAATCCCGATTTAAAATTTACAAAGAAAATTCTGTTTTTATCCGCAATTTTAATTCTCAAAGCCATAGCTGGACACTCAAATTAAATGAGTTTGCTGACATGACACCATCCGAATTTAAAAGTATATATACTCCTACAAAAATTCCAAATAAAACTAGTCTAAACATACAAAACCATAAAATAGATGCAGAAATTCCTGCACAAGTGGACTGGACTGTTGGTGGCGCAGTTACTTATGTAAAAAACCAAGGACAATGTGGAAGCTGTTGGGCATTTTCAACTACAGGCTCTGTAGAAGGGGCTTGGTTTATAGCTGGACACCCTATAACCCCTTTTTCTGAGCAAGAGCTTGTAGACTGCTCATCTTCATATGGGAATTTAGGCTGTAATGGTGGTCTTATGGACAACGCTTTTAAATACATTATAGATAATGGAATTTCAGCAGAAGACAGCTATCCATACACAGGTCGCGACGGAAGATGTAGTAAAGACAAAACGAAAATCCCTGCTGCTCGAATTACTTCATTTGCTGATGTTACTCCAAATAATATTAATGCACTTCAAGCAGCTGTTTCTCATCAGCCTGTAAGTGTTGCTGTAGAAGCTGACCAGACTGCTTGGCAATTTTACTCAACTGGAGTTATTACAGAAAATTGTGGAAATGCTTTGGATCATGGAGTGCTAGTGGTAGGGTATAATATGAATAATAGCCCTCCATATTGGAAAGTCAAAAATTCATGGGGAGCACAATGGGGAGAGGCTGGGTACATTAGAATCGCTGTTATAGATGGAGACGGAGTCTGCGGAATCCAAATGCAGCCAAGCTATCCATTAGTTTAAAAATTTAAAAAAATTAAATTTTACCATATTCTAGTAACAAATCATAAAGAAATCTTCTATATTCATTCACATTGAACTGTGAAAACGAGTCTTTGACTCCTAATGAAATGCGATATGCATTCATTAGAATATAAACTGAAGAATCCTTATCAGTAAAAATTAATTTTTCGCTGACTTTTTTGTATGTAAAATCACGCCAGGGGCTTTCTTCAATTTCGCGATTTTCATGATGCTTTAGCTCTTGCTTCAGAAATTTGTAGATTAAAACAAAGACTTCATTTGAGTGCTTAAATAGCTGTAGAGGATCATAATACTCGATAAGTAATTCTTTCAAATTTACTGATAAAAGAGTTCAGCTTTGATCTACTGATAATGGGAACAATAGAATACTAAGTAAAAATTACTTATATTTGAATGGGTTATTTTTTGCATGAAATGAGTGACCATGCTTTCTGTGAAAAATTCTTTGAGAAAATTCAGTGTTGGAAATCAGAACATTTTCTTTAATTTCGTTTTTGGTTTGCATAAGGTAATTTTTTTGTTTGAAAACAGTCATGCATGCATCGATAATTATATTTGAAATGGGCTGCCTATTTTTGAAAGCAATGAGCTCGTCGCTTGAAATCTGAAGAGTTTTTATTTTCAAAACACTATTAGGCTGAGACACAAGCATATATTCCTTATATGAAGCCTCATCAGATGTTTTGTTATCTTCAGGTGTTTTTACCCTTCTTTTGGGAATACAAGAATTGTCTTGGGAAGGTATTGACAATCTGTTTGCCATTAGCTCATTTCGATTTTCTACTTCAGGAACTTTTTCAGGGGAATAATTATTCATATCTATATCACTTGCATTATTTACAGAAATTGAATAAAATCCTTCCAAGTCTGAACTTTTGCGCGAATGTGCTGTACTGGATGGTTCAGTAGACATATAATTTGATAAAGGGGAAGAAAGAGCTGCTGAAAGATTGCTTTTATTTATATTATTTGCTCGCAAAAATGCTGGAAGAGTTCCATTTAATAAATTCTTTGGACTTGCTAATTTTGCATAAGGGGATGAATTAGTGGCTTTTGGCGAAGTCCCAAATGATCCTGATCTATGCCTCCCAACTTGTGGAATTGATATACAAAGGCTTGATGATTGAGCTCGCCTATGATTTGAATTTAGCTTGCTGTAAGAAGATTTTATTTCGTCCATTTTTGGATTTTTATATCACTGCATTTTTTTAATAAAACAAAATATTTCACAAGTTTGGTTTTTTTGACTTTTAATAAACTTTACTCATGACGAATTTTCCTTAATTTTTATAAATTATGAATATGACCTAGTATTATTTACAAAATCTTATCATCTCTTCTATTCTTAATACACCTTAATTATCATGCTGAAATCCAGCCATTTTATTATCGACAGAATTTTCTCCAATGAGTCAGGCTGTTGGAAAAATAATCCAGCATCAGTAAAATATGTATAATTTTTAATCATCTATGAGACAAAGAATAGAGAATAAAAATTAGGTATAGAGCCTTTGGAAAGATTTAAAAATATTGTTCTAGTGAAACATTAATAAAATTCACATTAAAAATATTCTTATGCAATTTTCTTTTCCTCAAATAGTGATTAGATAAACAAAGAAATAGCTATTAAAAATTCTCAATTAAAAGATGCCAATAAATATTTATCAATTTAAGGTATTCTTCTTCTATTCTCCTCTCTATACGGAGGAGAAAACGCTGAAAATGCCAAAAGGCCTAAAAGCCTTGAGTTTGCTCCACCTTTAATTTTCTTCACAATTTGTGCATGCTGCTTCTGAGGGCTTTGAGGATTATTTTCTGTTCCTTTATAATCTCTAAACTTCTGCTTGATATCATCTAGCCTTTCTTTAAGTTTTTCACATCTTTCTTTATATTTCACCAATCTTTCTTTATACATGCTGCATTTCTGTTTATATGCATTTTGATCATCAGCTGTCTTTTTCATCAGTTGCATAAAATTTTTTTCTGTATTTAACATTTTCCCCTTCACATGATCCGCATACTCTTTTCTCGCAGTTTCTATTTTCTGGATTTCTTGGTCTTTTTGCAGTATTTTTTGCTCAAGCGAATAGATTATATCACATTTCTCTCTTAAAAATGAAGAAAGCTGCATTTTATCTTCAATTAATAATTTTATTTCATTAGAATTGGATGTGATTTCTGCAGCTTTCGCAATATTACAGTCTTGGAGAACTCTTGAATAATGAGTTTTTAATTGCTCCTCTTGTAGCTGATACTTTTCTCTAAGATTTTGGACTTCTGCTAATAAATCTTCTTTATCTTTAATCGGTACAGTATTGGATAGTAAATTTTGCATTTCTATCTCTTTTTTTGAAATTGTTAAATTTGCTTCTGCTAAAGCTTCTTCCAAACCTCCAATTATTTTTTTTAAATTTTCATTTTTAGCTGTTAATTTGTAGACCGCTTCTTCACTATCTTGAAGTTTATCCTCAATGCTTTGCATTGAAAATAAAATGTCCATTAATTTTGAATTGACTTCTTCGTTTTCTCTTGCTAAAGATTGGGCTCTAGCAGTTTGTATCGCTAAATCTTGGGAGATTTCATTATTTTTTTCAATTTCTTCAGCAAGATGTGCTCGTTCTAATTCAAGCTCTTGCATGACTTCTTGTAAATCAGTTTCATTAGCTGATGTTTCTTCAGTATCTCTTGAGCTATTTCTACCTGACCCTAAAGCTCGTTTTTCGAGCGAACAAATTTTCATTTCTTTTTGCTTGATTTCTTCTTGTGCTTTTGCTAGCAAAAGTTTTAGTTCTGCTACTGTAAATTCCTTATTAATTTTTGGCTTATTTTTGATTGCTTTTGCTCTCATTCCAAATCTTAAAGTACTGATTGTTTCTTGTTCATTATAAGAAGAAGGAGAGCATGTCAAAATTAATGTCGTTTTTGAGTTTCCTCCTAAGGATTCTTGAAGAATTCTTGTAAGCTTGGAATCTCGATAGGGAACATGTGTGGATTTCCCATCTGTCAATGAATAAATGACAAGCCCTAGCGTAGTAAGTGACAAGTTTATTTTTTTGGCTTCATCAAGTCTTTTACCTTCAGCCCCAGTTTTGCTGATTTTTTCACTCCCAGCTAAATCCACCAAATACAATTTCCCAGATTTTTCACTCATATCTGTGGTATTGCTTTGAGATATCGTCAAAATAAAAATTGCATGAGATCTGGAGCTCCCTTCATTCATATTTGTTGCTGCAACTTCTCTATTTCCTCCTCCCATTTTCATTAATTGGTAAACTTCTTCTTCCTGTGATACATACTCCTCAGTTAAATTTTCTATAAAAATTCCTCTCGTTCTGTCTTCTACGACTTTTAGGTCTCCTTTTAATGGATTGAATAAATCTTTTATTTTTTCCAGATAGATTTCACAATATCCAACTTTTACTGCAAATTCTAAATGTGCATCAGCTTCTTGAATGCTTTGAAAAACAGTTTTTACCATACGCGGAATAATTCCTCTATAGACTGGGTCATCAAGACTTGGCCCGCTCATTGTAAAGGTTTTTCCTGATGAAGTTTGCCCATATGTTAGAACGGTCCCATTAAATCCTTCAAGCACAGACTCAACTACAGGTCTTGCTGCCATTTCATACACTTCTGCTTGGGTTGAATCAGGAGAAAAGACTCTATCAAAATTAAAAGTTGGCAAAGATATAGCATCTTGGCTTAGCATCCTAACAGATTTTAAGTCACTTCCAAACTCAATACACGATTTTTCACTATATTCTTTTTCTTTACTATTTAATGGACGAAATCTGCAAATAACTTTTATATTGCCCTTCGCTGAATCTTCTTCAGGATTTCTTTCAGTTTCTACTTGTTCTGTGTTAGATCTGTTGGAACTTCTTTTGAAAAATGATTGTGGGGTTTTATCACTCATTTTAACAATTATTTTAAACAGAGAAAATGGCAAAAAATCTGATTTTGTTGATTATAAGAGGTATAATAAGGATTAAATAAGGGTAATAAGGTTTTTGAATATGATTATTAAAATATAAATTATTGAACTCCATTTTACTCAAAATCTGTTAAATTTTAGGGACTGAATTATCAATAGTTTATAACTATTTATATTTTTTGCTAAATTATTTTGGAAGTAATTATGTTTCAATTATAAAAATGAGCAAACAGAAGAAAACATAGATTTAACTCAAAATAAGTTAAAATCACTAATTTGCTATAGAATGCATGCAGAAAAAATATAGCTAGCTTAGTGTTCTTTCACATTGCAGCTTCAAATAGTCTGCATCATTAAACAGTATTTTGAGATAAATATGATAGAAAATTCCCTTTTAGATAGCAAACTAAATACCTTAATTTCAACAGCAAAATCGAAAGTCCAAACTCTAACACAAGAAACCCTCGCTTTAGAACGCGAAAACACACAACTTCAAGACCTCGTCACCGTTGCATTCCAAGATCAAGGTAATCTAATGGTCGAAATCAATGCCTTAGAAAGCCAACTTAAACAAATACGAAACATCAACGAAAATTTAAAAGATGAGCGTAACGAAGCCTTCGAAAAAGTTCGAAAGGCCGAAGACGATTTTATGAATGTAACAAAAGCTTATCAGCTGCAGGGGAATAAAATTCATAGTGAAATGGAAGAATTAAAGGACTGAGAAAAAAAATTCAGAGATATGAGAAAATTTAGAGAAGAAAATCATAGCAAAGAGATGGATAAATTAAAGAAAAGATATGAAGAATTAAAAAAATTAATTAAGGGATGTGAAGAAAGCAATGTTGAAGTTAAACGGCAGCTGTTAGAAATCGAGCTGAAGGATGCGTATAGGATTAATAGTTTAGAAGAAGAACTGAGGAATTTTTGTTAATATTTAATAGTAGAGGAAAATTAATTAAATGGTTTGCCTTGACTGATTGAAAATGGAAGTAGGCGGCTGATCTGGGATTTTTTCTTCAATTTGGGGCTCATTTCGAGAGCGCGCTGTGGTATCTTCTAAGCGAAAAGTATTAGGCATAGATGATATTTCTCCGAAAACTACTGAAATTTCCAGCAAATTTGCCGGAGTTGGCTTATCTAGTTCAATATTTTTTTCGTGGTCATAAAAATATGAAAGCCCAGCATCAGTCAAATCGCTGCTATCATGCAAAGGAGAGTCATCTGAACAATAAATTTTAATTGGAGGTTCCATACTGATGCTTTGCAGACTATTATGAAACTCTTTGCCTTCAAAACTTTCATTATTGTTATGAATTAGATTATCAAAACTATGAAATGATGGTAACTCATTTGATTCGTTCCCTTTTTCTTGATATTTATCCATTGATTCAATCAGAGGCTTATAATTAGGATTTTTATCCAAATTGTAACTTGTTAGCCCATATTTATCAAGAATTTCCTTTGCTTCTGTAAAAGGTTTTGAATTATCAGCTTCAAATATCCATCTGATTTCAAATTCTTTTGTTATTTTATCTGGGAATATAAACAATAAAATAAGCATAATAAAGCTTATAATTATCAGAATTAAAAATACTTTTCCATGATCCATTTCTATCCTATCTTCTATACTCATTTCTAAAGGATCAAAATAATTATTATTTACAAATCCAGTTGGGAAAACATCTGGACACCCATAGGCATATAGAGAAATGCAGCAATGAAGCAACACGCACAGAGGCATCAATCTAATAGTTCAACTGTATACATGATAACTATAGTGCGGTGGTTTTCTATAATGCCGAAGAATTAAAAATTTATCAGTTCAGTATATTGTGAATAAAGCTGACAATGCAATGATATTCAATAGAGGAATACCTCCAGAAAAAATAAAGCAAGTAAAGAGGACTGTTAAAATCATTGAAGTTCTTGTAGATAGCACAAAAATTGGCCCAAGAAATGCATTGTTTATTTCATACTGTGTTTTAAATTTTACATAGCCTTTTGTGCGATAATAGAGGCCTTTCATGTAAAGGATCAGAAAATTGAAAATTAAGTGAGGAGAAACTACATTTATGCACATCATAATACTAAAAATAGAGCCGACCTTGACATATCATAACTTTTCGAAGTCGCCAAACTGCTGATCGGTTACTTCAGTACCAATATTTTGACCGCTTCAGTCTATATGTGTTAAAATTGGGACTAAAACGGTATTAAAAAGCATTGCAAAAAATATTTTCAGCAATGTATGAGTTTGCTTTATATTAAAGCTCTTATGTCTTTCAAATTCACTTAAAGTAGTTAATAGTAGTCTAAGTGAATAATTCACAATAACAATCCCAGCACATATAAAGAAATTTACAACTCCTGCTGATAGTCTTTTCAATGCATATTTTTTGCATTCATTATATATTGCTGGATTAAATCAATCATCAGTTGATCTCTCTCTGCACCAACATAAAACCATTTCAGGTGTCATCGTTTTATCCTGCTTTACTTCCCAAATTTTTCGGTCATAATCAACATTCATATGGATGCAGCCATAAGAGTCATAATCAATCAATTTTTTTCTTCTCATTAAAAATATCAACCCTACTGATAATGCCATAAAAATCAAGGTTATTGTGATAGAAAAAAATTTTCTTGACTTTTTCTCAATGTGATTTATTTCCAAATTTTCCCACATAATATCTGAAGGCTCAGTGCAAGAGCGAACTTTTAGCTGGAATTCATTTTTGAATTTTAATTCTGGGTCTTTATTTGATAAAGATCCAAAAATGTTTTTTCGATATTCTCATAATGCTTTTGCTTTTGCTTCTTTTCTTTCAAAAATAATATATGCTTTATATATATCAAACTCATAGTGTGATTTCCTAAAATTTAAGGAGTTAATGCGCTCATTTATTTTTGTTTTCTTTTGACGAAGTTTTTCTATTTTACGATCATCTGTGTATATGCTCGATGAAATACCCAAAATAATTTTCCTTGCCCTGATTTCTTGTTTTACCTCGTCTTTTTCTTTGAAGAAGTATAAAAGATCTCCATATGACCTGACTAAAAAAGTTTCATGGATTTCCCCGAAACGCTCAAAATGATTTTTCACCTCATCTTCCATTATATTTTCTTTTGGAAGTCCTTCAACCTCTATAGAATACTGGGAAACTCGATCATTTCCTAATTCATTGTTATGGATTTTTATTTTATTTACAATTAGGATTATAACTAATCCTAATAAAAATATACTTGTGATGACTGCATCAGTAATCCACACCCATTTATACTGTTCTTCAGTTCTCTCTAAAATGTGGTTAATATCCGTTTCATTCATTATTACAGTGTGGCTCTCTGACTTGCTATCATTTTTAATGTATAAATCTAAGAGATCCTGATCATAACTCCAAGAATTTGCTAAGCTGTACCTTGAGCCATTTTGACTTTCATCGTCTCTAATGAATTCACCATCAGAATTAATAACCATTAGAATGATACTTAAACCTGCAATAATGCAAAATAAAATTATCATCTGTTTCAGGAATAAAAAGTAAAGCTCTAGCCCAACTCCATATTTCCCAAAGTTTTCTGGAGAAGTTGATCAAACATTATATAGTTTTCCAGTTTCTTTATCAACAATTGAGTTATTAAGTCTAAATCGTTTTGCTTCTTCTAGATCTGCAGGATGTTTAAGCTCTTTTAGCCTCTCAATGTCAATTTTTTGGTTTTCGTTTTCATTTGTACCTAATACAAGGTTTGCAATCACTGCAAAAGCGCTTTGCTGAGATCCCATTAATTATATATGCAAATTAATATATTAATTTTCTCTTCTTTTTGAATCGAAAATTCCTTGCGATCACATAAGAAAATTAAATTATAAATTCCCTTTATTTTTACATAAAATATAGATGAATTAATCCATATATGTTCAAATTTTGAAAAAATGATTGATACCATAATATAGTCATAATGAAAATTTGAAATAAAAATAAATTTCTTGCAAACTATAAGCTTAGAGACAGAAAGTCAAAATTTATTGTAAAAATGCATCGATTTCTTTGCGTTTTCAATCTATCAAGCTTGTATTTAAATTCAATTATTCAAAACTGACTTGAGTCAACAATTTATAAAATATTTTTAATTGTAAAATTTTTATCAAAATTTGCTTATCAGAATATGCATCAATCAACCCTGAATATTTTTGAGCAATTTAAAGTTGCACTAATAAGCAGGATAATATTAGAAAAACAGAATTTAAGCTAATTGGGTTTCATTTTTAAATAGGATAAAGCAATCAAATAAAATTTTGAGAAAAAGATTTATTAAATAATCTTAACTCAAATATGATTTTTTAAATAATTATTCACTGTACGATCTGTTGGAAATGCCAACTAGAATAGATTGTGAGCCTTCTTCGTTTGATACTTCTGGCGTTTTTCCTTCAGGAATTGTACTTGAAACATTTTTTTCATCTCAATAAAAGAGATCATCTCTATTTAAATCTGTTGATTTTGCTTTAGACTGATGAACACTGCCATGCTCTGCATATTCTGATGCGATGTTAGGCAAAGATTTGCTAAGTCTTACATGACGATCATCATTTACCTTGTTGTGATTGCCATCCTGATTTAGATATTGAAGCTCATCAGACCATGATGAAGTTATAATCCCTCGTTCATTTATCACTGTCAATTTATTAGCTGTTTTTGTTCTTTTTCAGCCAAATTTTCCATCTTTTACATCTTTGTTCATTTCATTAATTAAAAAAGAGTAATTTGGGTTTTGCTCTAAATCATAGCTTGTAAGCGCATATTTTTCAATATTTTCTTTTGCGCTAGAAAATTTTTTGGTTTCTTTATAACCTTGTAAAAGCAAAATTCTTTTGCATTCTTTTGTTATCCTTTCTGAAAAATAAAACAAAAAAAATAAAACCAAGCTTATAATAATTAAAATAAAAAACATAATCCCATGATCCATAGCGATTCTCTTCTTTAAGCTCTGAGAATTAAAATTAGCATAGTAACCATTTCCATTAAAATCTATTAATACCAAGTTCTGTGGAAAAACATCATCACATCCATAGGCATAAAGAGAAAAGCAAGCGTGAAAGAAAACACACAGGGGCATAGCTTTTATGGCACTGCTGTATACATGATGACTATAGTATGGGGGCTTTCTATAGTGCCTGAGAATTAAAAATTTATCAGTCCAATATATCACAAATAATGCTAAAAATGCAATTATATTCAGTAGAGGGATACCTCCAGAGAAAATAAAACACGTAAAAATCACTGTCAAAATCATAGAAGTCCTTGTAGCAAGTCTGAATTCAGGGCCTATAAAAGCATTATTGATTTCATACTGAGTCTTGTAAACCAGATAGCTACGAAACCTTTTATATAAACCTGTCATATACATGACCAAAAAGTTAAAAATTAAATGAGGAGAAACTACATTAATGCACATCATAATATAGAACATAGATCCTACTTTTACATACCAGTACTTTGTAATATCATTAAAATACCGATCAATCAATTCATCATCCTTATTATGATATGGTAAATGAATTATAATTGGAACTAGAGCAGTATTTATTAGCATTGCTGCAAATATTTTTAACATCAAATGAGTCTGCTTTATATTATAGCTCTTACGTCTTTCAAACTCAGATAGCATAGTAAATAGCTGCCTCAAAGAATAATTGATAATCACGATCCCACAACATATGAAAAAATTAATAGCAGCAGAGGACAGTTTTTTCATGACATAGTCCATGCATATTGATCTGATTTGAGGTTTTTGTGCTCAATCTGATGCTGGCTGTTGGCTGCACCAGCATTGCATTTCAGCACTATCTGAGTCTCAATCTGTTGAATTTGATAATACATCGCTTAAAGGCTTACGCATGTCATTTTCTTTATGGTCATTCATGCATCGATAGGCGTCATATGTATCTTGGCTCCCTCTTTTCATTAAAAAAATTAGCCCAACTGAAATACTCATTAAAATAACAACTATAATAACTGAGGAAATAATTCTTAAAACTTTTTCTCAATGAGCTATTTGCAAATTTTCCCAAATAATATCAGACGGCTCAGTGCTTGAGTAAACTTTTAATTGATATTCTCCTTGAAACTTTAAGCTTGGATCGTTATTTTTTCAAAGGCAACATCTTTTTCTGTATTTTGTGATGGCTCTTGCTCTATCTTCTTGAGATTGGAAAATGATATAAGCTCTGTTCACAGGAAGTTCATGATTAAGTTTGTTAAAACTTGAATTTTTGATATTTTTATTTAGCTTTTTTAGTTTTTTTTTGAGTTTTTTTAGTTTTTTATTGTTTACTTCAGCATCTAAAAATATTTGATGAATTTTAATTTCCTTTGAAACTTCTGCTTTTTCTCGATAGAAATACAAAAGGTCACCATACGAGCGGCCTAAGTAAATTTCGACTATGTTTCCGAAGCCTTTAAAATGATTAAACACATCAAATATGTCTATAGTTTTATTAGGAAATCCTCCAACTTCAATTGAATAGTCTGCTACTCTATCATTTCCTAACGTATTGTGATTGATTTTTATTTTATTAACAATCAAAATTATAACTAATCCAATCAAAAATATACATGTATAAGCAGCATCAACAATTCAAGTTTCTTTATAGTTTTTATTAATATCATCCTGTATCTCGTGCTTCCTTTCTTCAGTAATAGTTCCTTCACACATTTCAAAAATGCATCTATCGCTTTTTTTTAGTCAGTATGGATTAGCCAAAGTAAATCTTGAACCATTTTGGCTTTCATCATCTAAAATTCAAGTTCCTTTTGAGTTAGTGTAGGCTGGATAAATACTTATACAGGCAACAATGAAAAATAAAATAGCCATTTGCTTTAAAAAGAGAAAATACAGCTCAAGCCCAACTCCATATTTCCCAAGGTTTTCTGGAGAAGTAGATCATATACTATATGCCTTCGGCTTTTTATTGTCAGCTTCTAAATCAGCTACTGAGTATTTTTCTCTCAATTTTTTAGCCTCATCAAGGTTTGGAGGATTTTTAAGATCTTTTAGCCTTCCTTCATCAAAAATTTTCTTTAATTCATTTTCGTTTGCTGAGCCTATGACAAGTGTTGCAACAGCTGAAAAAATCGATTGCTGTGACCCCATAGTTTAATTTTATAACGAAATTAAGTTACTGAAAATCTGCTGGAATGGCAAAAAGAGTAAAATGTTTAAAATTCTAAATAAAATAAATATTATAATTACCCTTTATTTTCTGCAAAATTATAGATTTATATTTTTGAAAAGCTTTTTAGAAAAATTTTGCTATATATCGAATATTTTAATTCTTGCAAATGTGATCTATCTGATAATATTATTCAGAGTAGCATAATCGATAAATAAACTCTTTTAATTGAAAAAATTACCCTTTTATTTCTTTATATCTTTAGTTTATGCTAAGGCTTTCCAATAATTATTTTATATTAATTGGAATACATCAGCTGGCATAGCTTTACAAGTATGCTCTTTTTTGGGAATACTTTTATAGCCTTTTTTAATTATATTAAAAATGTTCCCTATTATATTGTAATCAATTAATTTTTAATCGAAAATTAAAGATTCATAGTCGGCAATTTTTTTCTTTTAATTGCATTTTTTCGAGAAGCAGGAACTGCTGTGCTTGTCCCTGTATGAAACATGTCAGGTGTAGTTGACTCACATCTCTTTGTTGGAAGCCCAAATGACCCAGTTGGGCTCATAACAAGCGAATTTAATATTTTGGAAAACCCAGGCCCAAATGAAGAAGTTTTATTTGCAGGAAAACGATTCCACGATTCATAATATCACCTTTGCTGATCCACTTTTTCTGGTAAAAATTGTCCGCAAGAAGCACATTCCATATCCAATCTTTTTTTAGAGAAAAATGCATCTTCTCCTCTACTAGAAGTCAATTCATTCTTTTTCATATTATTCGCCACATCATCAATTCGATTCTTCAACAACCTATAAATCCTTTGCATTTCTGCTTTATCTACCTTCTTTCCTAGCTCCTGCTTGCTTATTTTTGAATCAAGCATTGTATATATTTCTTGCATTAATTCTACTTCTTTACTAGACAGGCTTTTAGAGTTTTCCTGCTTGTTGAGCATTTCTTTCATTTCTTTTTTAAGCTCTTCTAAATAGTTTAATTGGGCATTAGCTTCATAAATTTTAAAAATTTTATCATCACTGCCTGGCGCTAGTCTATTTGCTAGAAATCTTATAGCATTCCCGTGCTTTTTAAGTGTGGTAATAATTTTGCTTGTGTTGTTTGGATCTTGCATTTCATCTATCGCAGTTTCAATATCAATATGAAAAAGGTTTTTTTCATTCTCTATATCTTTTTTCACATGTTCTACTGAGTCTTTTAGCTTCACAATATCAGTTCTTAGTCCTACAATCATACTGCGGAAATACTGTTCACTTTCAGCCGAAAAAGTGTTTTGTACTTCTTTCACCATTTTTTCGTTTTCCTCGCTTCCTCTTCTATTATGACTTATTTCAAAATTCAACAGTCTCTGCTCTATTGTGCTTATTTTTACGTCGGAAATATAATTAAAATTATTTTCTATATCTTTTCTCCATGCTTCTATTTTGGCAAAAGCTTCTAAAAAATCTTTGCTTTCTTTTCAAAATCCATTAAGCCTTTGTTCAAATTCATTAAGTTTATCAGTCACTTCTTCAGGAATAGTTTGATGTTTCGCTGCATCTTTGATTTTTAGGCTAGTTGAATTGATTATTTCTTCTACCTCAATTTTTGTGGCTAATGTAGGAAGGGTTTTATATATAAAATCGATGATTTCTTCATGCCTGGATAAAGATGAAGTTAAAGATGAAATGTCAAAGCTTCCACTTCGGGGACGTAAAAGATGAGGGATTTCAGATGCTGGAGGGTCATTGGTCTCTATGATTTTAATGACATCATGGTTCGTTTCTTGGGATTCTTTAATTTCTCTAATTCACTTGTGGTGCTCTTCGATACTTTTCGATATTTTTTCGAAATTATCTTTAAATCTTTTGGTTTCCTTGCTGGATCTTTCTAATTTAAATATTCTGTCAATTATTGATAAATATTTTTTGGACTTTGGAGCTTTTTCACTATCAGAATCTTCATGGACCATATCTGAGTTACTAGCCTCAAGCAAGATTTTAAGAGATCTCATTTCTTCTACTAATTTATCATATCTTTCTTGAACTTCTATTGCGACATCGTCCATAACTCTTTTATCTTTTAAGTTTAAATCATCAACTTTTAGAATGTTTCGGATTTCTCTAGCCCCTTGAGCTTCGAAATAATTATTATATTTGCCTTCTAGAGCTGTAACTCTGCTGCTTAAAGCATGAAAATGACTTATTGGGACTTCTGCTGCAATTGTATTGCTCCTTATATCGCCTCTTCTAATAGAAGGGCGTCTCGACATTGTAGGATTTACATCGATAGGGGTGGTAACAGGCTCCATCACATTTGCGTGGTCAGCTACTTCATTTACTCTGTCAGTTGCGAAATGTAAGTCATTTCTAAGCTTATCAATTTCATCAATTGTCCTTGCAACTTGGTTAGTAAATCCTTTATCAGTTTCTGAAATTTTTATTGCAATTTCTCTTCTCAATTCGTTAGAAATTTTTTCATAATTTCTCCTTCCTTCTAGCTTTATTTCATCAATACTTGCTTCGAATGAATTTTTTAAATTTTCAATGTCGATGGAAAATTGGAAGTTTTTTTCGTCAAGAACCCTAAATCTTTCGCTTCATGATGCCAATTTATCAGAAATTTTATTTATCGTTTCAAGGCCTTCTTCAAAGGTTATGCATTTTTCTTGAATTATTTTAATTGAGCTGTCCATATCTTCGGATTTTGTTTGAAAAACAGCTTGAGCTGCTTTTATATCTTTAATGTGGTTTTCTTGTGATTTAATTTGGGTGATAATCCATTCGAGTACTTTAGTTAAATCTGAGTAATTGAAAAGTCTATTTAGATCAAATGACATATTGGAAATCAGTTTATTAGGTTAATCCAAATTGCAAGGTTAATATTCTTTAATTTTTTGCCAAATAAAGAAAATTAATTATGTATAATCGATAAAAAATTAAAAAAACATCGTAATATATTTTTATTTGCTTATAAATATAGTGAAACTCCTCAATGCAATGAAATTTATAAATAAAATGCTCAAATCTCTCAAAATTAATTTTAATATAAAATCGACCTCAAAATATTATTCAACATATACATTTAGCTGTAAATTAGAATCATCTAATTAACTCCTTCTGTTTCAACACTGAAAAAATTCCCATTTTTGGTCAAAACTACTGCTTTAGGTGTTTTTCCTGTTGGTGTTGCTTGAACTTCAATTTTTTTAGTATGGTCCCCAAGAAGATCAATATCTGCTAAAGTTTCGTTTGGAATACCCTTTTTATTATCATTTGCCCCTGCTTCTTTTAAAATTCGATAAATATTGTCATTTTGAGTAATCAGGGCTAATTGAATAGGTGTTTCACAATTAGAATCTATAGCATCAAGGTTAGGCTTTAATTCCAACAATTTTTTTAGTGCAATTGGTTTATTCAGCCAAACAGCTAAGTGCAAAAGCGTTCAATTATTCTATTTCTTCATTACGGCTTCAAGAGATATTTTGATGTCTTCATGGTTGAAAGGAAAATATGGATCATCTGTAATAATTGCTTCTATAGCTTTAGCTGTCTAAGTTATTCATACTCTTTGCTTTTTTTGGCGAGATGCCATAACTGCACCCATTTAAATAATACAAAGCAAAGGAGCTTAATTCATCAGAGTTACAACTTACTGAATGATTCATTGAGTGAACCAATAAGAGTCTGATTTATCTTGTTAAACAATAATCATTAAGGAAATGTGAAATTCTTTGGGGATATAAATCATATTATAATCTATTAAAATATTCTATCTAAATAAAAAATTTGAGGGGCTTTATTATTTGTATTATTCTGGCTATGAAAATATTTTTATAGATTGATATTTTTCAAAAAATATATAATGGGCAAAAGATATCTTGAATATATAGATTCCTCAAAGTATATTTATAAATGCAAATACTGTAGATGTCATTTATCAAGTAAAGATCATCTTATATCAAAAAACTTCACATCTGGTAGTTGTCGAGCTTATTTATTTAGTAATGCTTTTAACGTTTATTATGGAGATACAAAGAGGAAAGAGCTACTAACAGGGCTTCACGAAATTTCTTATGTTTATTGCGAAAATTGTGAAAGAAAAATGGGATGAAAATACATTTGAGCAGCCAAACAAGAAGAAAAATACAAAGAAGGTAATATTATATTTGAAAGAAATTCACTTTATAAATTTTAACTAACTTATTTAATATGAAGCAATTTTAATTAAAATACAGCACCCGAGCCAATCTCATATTAATATTATTTAAATAAATAATGAACGAAACAAAGCTTGAGGAAAAAATCGCATCATTACGTGCGACTTTGAATAAGTTAGGAACCTCACTTGTAGAAGAAGTAATTATTATTTAGGATTACACAATTGATGAAGACATTAATGATTCCCGCCTTTCAGATGCCCTACCTTCAAACTTGAAAGGTGTGAGCTTTCGAAGTGAAAGTCTCTTATCAGAAGAAGCAAATAGAAGCCCTAAAAGTGATATTCGTGAACTTACAATGCTTTTAGATTATGAACGAAAAAGATGCGAAAATTTAGAAAATCGAATAGCAAGCAAAGATCAATTATTAGGGGAAATGTCAGCGCTGCAAAATGAGTTATATGCTAATATAGAAGACTTGCAGAATAAATTAGAACAAAAGCAACCAGATATTCAAAGAGAAAATGAGTATATAACTTCCGTAAAAGAAGGATATGCAAAAGAATTAGAATTAATAAATGATCAATTACACCAAAAAAACCATGAAATTTTGAATTTAAATCTGATGATTGAGCAGGCTAATTTTAAAGAAAAGGAATATTTAACTCAAATTAGCGACTTAAAGATTCAGCTAGAAATGAAGACAGGATTCGAAAATTTAGATGCAATTTATGAGCTAAGAAAACAAATCCAAGACAAGAATGCAGAAATTTTGAAATTAAATAAAGAAAAGGAAGAATATCAATTTAGCCAAGACAGTTTTCGTGTAAACGATGCAAATTCTTTGAGGAAAGAAAATTCTGTTTTGATGAAAACTGTTGATGAACTTCATATAATTAATCAAGAAAAAGAAAAAATAATAGAAAAGCTTAAAAAGGATATTAATGAGCTAACTGAACAAATTTTTGAAGAAAAAGAAAAAAATAGAGAGCAAAGCTATATTAATGAAAGAACTGTAAAGGCGCAATATGAATATAATAAATCTGCAAATGAGATTGAAGCTTTAAAAGAAAAGATAGATGAGCTTTCAGAAAAAATGAATAATAATAAATCTTCTAAATGTGAAATCTGCGAAGATCTATCCTTAGCATTAGGGGTTTCCGATCCCAAGAAAATTTATCCTAAAATTACTCAAATGCTAAAAGAAATAGAAAAGCAAAAACAAATAAATGAGCTTTACCAAAAAATTGAAAATTTAATAATTCAGTTTTCACCTGAAGGAGCATTTTTGAAAGCCCCAACTCCTCATCAAATATGAAGATGGCTAATAAGATTATTTGAAGAGTACATGGCTCTTAAGAAAAGTGTTGATGGTCAATTTTTAGAAAGGGTTTATAATATCCTTAGAGTAAAAGATCCAAATGCTGCTCTTAAAGCTATAGAAAGTTTTGTAAAGAAAATATAATTAATTTAAATTTCAGCCTATATGCAAAATATGACTTGCACGTGAAAATTTCTTATCAAATTATCTTTGCTATTGCCATCATATTTTCCAGTTATGTACAAAAGCGCTGAAGTTGAGGGATTTGGGTTTTGATATGGAAGTTACTGTGAGGGTGCTGGACGCATGGGGAGCTTCAAGTGATATATTATCTGCTTTAGTTTCTTGAGCGTTTAACTGTGATTACTCTTCATTAAATATATCAATTTCAGAATTATCTTGAATTTTCTGTTTCTCTGATGACTCCTTAGTGTAATATCTTCATGAATTTCTTAGAATTGTTTCTAAGACCTCACTATCAAAAACGTTTTGAAAAAGTCGATTGGCTTTCATAAAGGATCAAGTTGAAAATTTTTTACTCCAGAGATTGAGTTCAGTAAGTAGCATTTTTAGCAATTTCCTCTTCTCTCATAAATGAAGATCTGAAACTTGATCTTCAATATCAATATTCATCATTTTTAATTATATATAATTTTTGTCAGTCTGCGGGCTGATTTGCAACAGAGATCGTTAATTGTATTTGCTTAAAGCTTACAATGATTTTTCAATTTATTCTATTAATAATTAAAGATAAAAAGAAAACTTTTTAAGAAAATTTAATTTAATTTTTCGCCAATTTAAAATTTAACTTAAGATACACATAATGACGTAAACAATTTTTTGTAATTAACATGGCATCTGTTCAATGCAGTCCTTTAATTCTTTACAATCAAAGGCATAACACACTATTTATCAAAATCAACCGACCAGAATCTCTGAATTCTGTCAACATGGAGATGCTCAACACTATGCATTATTTAGTCAAAAAAGCAAAAGATGAAAATTTAAATTTGGTTATCTCAGGCAAGGGTCGAGCTTTTAGTGCAGGAGCTGACATTGTCGCAATGACCAAAGGTGAAATAAATCCAGAGATCGCATTTGAGACAATTTATAAACTCACTTATTTTACATCATTATTACCAACTGAGAGAATTGCATTTATGAGTGGAATTACGTTTGGAGGAGGGGTTGGGCTGTCTTGGTCATCCTCCATCAGAGTTTCTACCCCAAATACATTATGGGCTATGCCAGAAGTGACTATAGGATTTATCCCTGATATCGGGGCCTCTTATCATTTAAGCAGAATAAATCCTCCAGAATTAGGCTTATATTTATCACTTACAGGAGAAAGGCTCAATGGAGTTGACTGCTATTTATTTGGTATATCAGAATTTTATATAGAAGAAAATATAGATAGAGTCATCAATGAAATGTATGAAACAGGGATTTTAAAACCAACCCTCGAAAAATATCACAGGGAGCCTGATAAAAATAAGTCAAAATTATGGCCAGATTTAAAAGACTTGGTATATTGTTTTAACACTTATTTAGGGATTGAATATATTATGTACAGATTAAGAGAAATAGGGACTGAATGAAGCTTGAAAACATTGGAAAGAATGAAAATTGTTTGCCCATTATCATTGGTAATTGCGCAGGAAGCTTTTAGAAGAGGAAGGCATATTACTTATAGAGAGTCTTTTATTATGGAATATAATTTAGCATCACAGCTTATACATCATAGGGCTGAGAACTTCAGAAATGCAGTAAAAAATAAGCTAATAGCGAAAAATAAGCATGAAGTAGGCTGGGTTCCTGATAAAATTACCAGTATAGGTGACACTACAATAAGGCCTTATTTTATAAATGAAGAAGGAAGAAAATTAGAGCTCCCGAGACTTTAATAAATTTAAGCTATTTCTCTTGATAGAGATATATAAAAACAATAATTTTTATATTATGTAAATCAAATCTGCTTCTAATGAATTGAATTAGCAGCTAAAATCATAGCAAACTCTCTTAACTGCTAGACTATCTATTGTAATGTTATGTAACTCACTTGTTAAATAATCCATATATATTATAATATGAGTAGGATTAGCTTATAATTTTATCTAAGTATTTGATTAATCTTAATACGACTCCAGAGAATAATATATCGCAATCTTATATTTTCTAAATAGAAAGTATTTTAATTATGCAACAATAACGAGTTAACTTAATAAATGGAGACCTTAGACGTAAAAATCACTTGGAAAGAAAAGATTGCTGAAAGAATCACATGCGCACTACTAACCACACTAGTTCTTGAGCTCATTTTCCTGGTAACTCTCATTGTATTCATCTACAACGATTCCTCTTCACAGTTCTTATTTTATATTTTCTCAATCTTAGTTTTGATGGTAGGCACAATATACTTTGCATGGCATTCTCTTGTAAAAGAAAATTCGTTTGAATTATTAGCGTTTATGATAATATCATCAATTCTTAGCTTCCATGGGATTTATCAAACGATAATGCACTCTAACTATATGACTTTGACGCTTGTCTCAATTTTGGTCCTTAGCATTTCCCAAGCTTTTTATTTTTTCTCCTTCTATTTCGCCTATAAAAGATTCACGCATAGAATCACAAATGATTTACAGACGCAGAAAATTAAAGAAAAAGCATTCAAATTATATGAAACCTTTGTATCAGTCATAAAAGTTGACTTTTTATTATATACATTAACAGCAGGGACCTTTGTTTATTATATTCTTGCTGATTGAAGCAGTTTTAGGCTTGGAGGTCTCGTTTTGTGTGGAGTTTTTTATTTTATAATGATATGCTACTCATTTGTGGGTATTTTAGCTGTAATTTTTATTTAGACAACCCAGGAAAAGATGAAGGTTTTGCTTGCATTTTTGATATTAACTCCTATTTGCCTGGGAATAAAGCTTTACTTCTTAATTGTGATCGCAATGTCTCCAGGGGATACAGTTGATAGATTTGCGCTAATCCAAATTTGTGTGATTGTAGGAGTAGATGTGTTTGTTGCAGCTGGACTTGTGTACATGGGCTATATTGGCTATCAAAGAGGAAAAGTCGGGTTGATGTCTCTGATTCGAGCTGCAAGTGATGATGCAATTAAATCTCCATTTATCTAATACTATTCATCTAAACAGAAATTAATTATATATCGATTTAAAATATACATCATCTTCAATGTCTGATACACTTGAAGAAGGTACCTCTTGCATTAAAAAAGGCACTTTTGCGCTTATAGACATATTGGTCATATTATGAGACACATATTTGGGGTTATTTATCGATTTCAACTCTTTTTCTATACAATTTGTATGATTCTTGATATTGAATATTTTTTTGGAAATACTCACCAGGGTTGTATCAACTTTTCCAACGATTCTAAGCTTTTTTTTGAGTTTTACACTTGGAAATCCTTTCTGCCTCACTCCAATAGCTTTTCTTATATTATTTCGCATCTTTGAAAGATGGTTAATTTCATCAGTCGGAAATTTTGTTTGGCTTGAAAATCCATAAATCGGTAATTTTTCAATTGAATTAGAGATTTTTAAAGTTTCGAACAGTTTTTCATGGTCGTTGAAATTTGATTTTATAGCAGATTTACTCCTTCTTTTAGTATCTTCATGCTTTACACTCATTTTCTTTGGAATTGGCTCTAAGAGTGTCAATGATTTATAAATCGCACTTGAACTGCTGTGATGAGATTTTAGAAGTTTTGGCTTGCTTAATTGATATTGCTGAAAGAGATGTAGTTGAGAGAGAAAACTTGGCTTTGCGAGTGACATATTATGGCTAGCCATAATATTTTTCTTAATGATTTACTGCATAATTTTGCATCCAAATCTTATTTATAATATCAACACATTTCAATAAATTTATAAAATTTAATATTTTGAGATTTAAATTAATTCACAAAAAAAAAGCGAATATGCTTTAACAATCATAAAAAATAATAAAGATGCTAAACAGCATAAATTACTGAATATATTTGAAAAATCAAAATCTTTTAAAAATAAGAATTATTAAATATGGACAGAACGCTTCTTAGAAAAAAGAAAGGAGGAGATGTTGTTCCATTCAGATTAGTTCGATATACACCATCTCCAGAAACGCAACTTCTTGTGACATCTCGCAAAGAGTTCAGAATTAGAGTCCCAATTTCTCCTGTACAATCCCCTCACCCCCATTCACAAAAACCCTCTTTTACTTCAATTTCAGGAAAAACAAGCCCAACCCGTGAACTTCTAAATGATTTTAAATCAACGTTAAATGATCAAGGGAAAGTTGTAAGTCCTACATTTGATGAAAATATTAATCGCTTGCAGAACCTTCAGTGGATTAGGTCTTTGGAAACAAGAAATTCTTTACCATCGTCCAGTCAAAAACCAGCCTCAATTACTAAAATCTTGCAAGACCAGCTTGGAGATAAATTCGCTGCTAGGGGAAATATTCAATCTCTTTTTCTTCCTCAGAATAACTCTAAGCGATCTATGGCTTTGAGTGATGAACAAGCTGCTAAAGAGAATGAGACAAATGAATTTAAAAAAAGAAAAGAGGAAATCGTTCATTGAAGCCTAAAGGCGACAATGGGATCAAAACCAAACTCAAGTGAAGGAAGCTCACTATTTGTGATAAATAGAAAAATATATATTTTTGGTGGACAGTCCAGAGGCAAAATCACTGACTTACATGAGCTAGATATGATAACTGGAGTATGAAGAAGGGTAAACTCAAATTACTCTCCAAACGGAAGACTTGGATGCTCATTAGCTGTATATAAGCGAAAAATTATTTCTTTTGGTGGATGTTCTGGACATAGCCAGAACTTAGGAATCAGAAGATGCTCAAACAAATTGTATGTTTTAAGCCTAGACACCATGAACTGACAACGATATCATGGAGGAGGAGCCAATCCTACTCCGCGAAGAAACCACTCTTGCACTTTGCTAGGAAAAAGCATGCTGGTTTATGGAGGGGTTGACCAGCTTTCCCATGCATTGCCTGATCTATATATTTACGATGTAAAAGATAAAGAATGGTCTCTTCCTGAAGTAAAAGTCTATGGAGATCCTGGGCCTCGGTCTCATGCTACGTTCACAGCAGTTTTCAATGAAGCATTGAAAGCGAATTTTGACTTTATTTTGATGAGCTTATCGAAAATGAAGCAAGAATTACATATATTGAACAGCGGCTTTTATTTATTTGGAGGGCTAGATGGCACAGGAACCCCAACAAATGCGCTTCATGGACTTTATGTGCGTGATGGTCAGTTAGTTTGAACAGAAGTCCAATCCTTTGGAAAACTCCCAACTCCGCGTTATAGCCACTCAGCATGCTCTATGAATGAAAAATTATTTATTTTTGGAGGGAGAAATGATTTATTGTACAAAGAAACAGGCGAATCTAGCTTAGGAGACCTGCATATTTTTAATGTAGAGCATCTTACCTGGGAGAGCGTTATAGTCAATGGAAATGCACCTGAAGGCAGATGAGGCCACTGCATGTGCACTTATGGAACAAAAGTATTGGTATTTGGAGGAATGACTCACAAGAAGTTTATGAACGCCGACTTATATAGCTTAGAAACTAATAGTGATTATGTTGATGAGCTTGTTAAATACGACAAAGAAAAAACTGTGGCTCCTTCAGTTGAGGTTTATGCTTCGATCGGGAAAGGATTTAAGTCATTCTTACAAAAGTTTATGGACCAGAGTGCTCCTAAGTCAAAAGGAGAAGATTAACAAACATACACTATGTTTAATATATATTATATCTTTTAGACAAGTTTAAACGTTTTTAGAATATAAAAATATACTTTTGTAAGGCAATATGTCAAGAAATTTGCCAAAAGAGCACAGATTTATTTAATATATAGTTCTTAAATGCATATTTTCCCTACCTGATTTTCTTTAAGTTAGTTTTAGCAACTTTTGTTATTTTTTTGTGGTTTTCTATATAAAACTCATTAGCTAAATCTCCTTCGTTGTCCATATAAACTGAAAGTTTAGGCTCACCTTGAATTCCTCCATCTTTTCTAGGCCTTTCTTGGATTACTGGATCTATGTAATGCTCTTCTTTAGGGTTTTGAATTGCTGGAGGCTTCGCTTTGTATTGCTTTACTGTAGGTTTAAGCCGAAAATAATGAGTAACTAAAATACTTAGACAAATAAATGCTAAGTCAGGCCTGTCAAAAAGAGCAAATGACTGCAGGTTAATAAAAACTTCTAATAAACTAATAAACATTGGGATTTGAGTAAATAGTGCATGATGGATAAAGCAATAAACTGTTTTTGACTCTTCAAGAGGAGCTACAAATTGGTATAGTGATAAAAGATATGCTAAAAATGTGCTTTGATATTGAACAGAATCAAATGCTTCAAGGTCAAAAAATAAGGAAATACCCTAAATAGCCTTTACTATTATCACTGATGAGAAAAACAGTGAAAAAATTGTGTTTGGAGTCCTTATATGAACCCTGAGTTTTACATAGGGGATCTTCGATGATAATGACTTTCTAAATCTAAGGTCTTTTATGCTTAACAGAAGCAAAAATCCTTCTAGCAAAAATAAAAAGCCTATAAAATATTTATAATAGCTGCCAGCATAACTTGCAAACTGGTAATAAGATGTGATAAATACTAAAATTGCTGAGTAATATCGAACAATCTAAATATCTTTTACGCTTTCTCTCCAATTTTTCAGGAAAACAACTGAAATTAATTGGAAAATGCACAAAGAATAGACTACTGCCAGCTTTGTGTCTATAGGCTCATAATGATTTTCAATAATCTCATTCTCAAGATTATCCATTTTATAATAACTTAATTTCTTATATATCTCAATATTAAATTTTCAGCTTGTCTAGGCACTTGTCCTTCTTCTTGATTTTTCCTAAACAACTGAGGACTTATTGTATAAGCGAAGCCTTCATATGTAGGCGAATTCGTCAAGTTTAGCAAAGTCCCATCATAAACTGTGCTATCTCTTGCAGGACAACAAGTAAATTCTTCACTGAAATATCTGCAATCAGTTGGGCTGCTTAGAAATGGCACAAAAGGTGGGAAAATCTGCTTTGTCTCTAATAAATCCCAGTCAATTGAAGAAAACCAAGGATGAGTTTTTATTTCTTCCGCACCTACAGGTGAAGACCCCATTCTCTTTTTAGGGTCTTTTACTAATAGTCTATGCAATAAATCTGAAGCCTCTTCTGGTAATGATGCTGGATATTTAACTTCTTCTGAAAGGATTTTTCTATAAATATCTGTTCTTCTTTTAACATAAAATGGTGGCAAGCCTATAAGCATTTCATAGATGATGCAACCCAAGCTTCACCAGTCCACTTCAAAGCTATGTCCTTGCTTGGTCAAAGTTTCTGGAGCCAAATATTCAGGTGTCCCGCAAAAAGTTTTGGTCAAGCAATTATTGCTCATATCTTTTGATAACCCAAAATCAGTTAACTTGATAAATCCGTCAGCATCTAAAAGGACATTTTCTGGCTTTAGGTCACGATATACGATGTTTTGTTTATGAAGATGGTCTAAGGCTAGCACTATGCAGGCAGCATAAAACCGAGCCCGATTTTCATCAAACCGCTTGGCTCGGGATAAATGGAAAAAGAGCTCTCCGCCAGGACAGAAATCAACTAACAGGTATAGTTTCTGTGTGTTTTGAAATGCATAGTACAGCTTTACAATGTATGGATGTTTAATATTTTCTAATATCCATCTTTCTGTTCTAGTATGCTGAATTTGGTTTTTTACAGCTAAATGCTTTTTCTTGAGAATTTTCATTGCGTAAAGGGCTTGGGTGTCCCGTTTTTTTACAAGAAGTACTTTTCCATAAGAACCGTGGCCAAGGACACTTAGAAGTTCGAAATCTTCTAAAGATGTTGGACGGCGGATATTTGGAATGTCCATTTTGAATATTTTAATAAGAAATAAATCATTATTAATCGGAATTGAGTGAATAACTAAAGATCTACGATATAAGTTCATTTTCCATAAAGAGTATTTAATATAAACTCTTTAATGGATTCTCCTACGCCTTGGCATTTTTCAACTTCTTCTTGTCTGTCATTTGTAATCTCACAGTAAAAATCATTGATACATTGAGTTTTACATCCAATTGGAGTATCTGGACCATTTGTGTATTTGTTTGTCGCGTATTTCATCATTAATAATTCATATTTTTTTATATCAGCCACTAGATTTGAGATTGTGAGCGGAAGCATATTTTCGACCTTATAAAAGCTTAAGAAATCATAAGCTTGGAAAAATGAAGGATTAGCCTCAGTTAAATTAAGACGGTATTGAGTATAGTTTATGACGACTTTAGAAAGGGCATCAGCTTGATATATTCTATAGGACGGATTTGAATTTGTATATGGTGAAAGCGATGGAGAAGTAAATTGGATGTTTGTTGGCTTGCCTGAAAAATAGCCCTTGTTTATCCTAAATTCATCTCCGCTTTCGCCACCAAAAAACTGACCCATAACAGTATTTTGATATCTTTCCATTAATACAGAATAATGTTTGCTTCAGCTATTTACACATGATTTTGATCCTGGGGCAATATTTCCTATAATATATACTTTATATCCATACATTTCTGCATTAGCCAACTCATTATTCAGCCATAAAATATACCCATTTGGATCTGTAACATTAGCAAATAGGTAAAAATTATTTATATCACAAGAAAGCGTATTTAGTCCAATTATTCTTAAGTTTGTGCTTTTATATTGGACTGAATACACCCCTTTTGCTGCAAATTGAGCTGCTCCTTGCTTGCCTAGTCATATTGACCATAAACTAGTAAGACTTTTCAAAAAATAGGAATCTGCACGAAAATCATATTGATGCTCTGGATAACAGTCTAAAGGTCCAAAAATTGGGAAAACAGGGGTAAGATATGAGTTGAATTTATTTAAAATTTCTTGGGTGATTTTTTTAATCACATTAAGTCTATCTGATGATGACAATAATAAGTCATGTGCTACACTATTACCATTTCAAATAATAAAATCAGGTTTATTTTGAGCTATTGAATCTAAAGCTTTTCGCAAAGTAGGCAACGGTAATTCGCAGTTATAATCTCCATAAGGCCCTGCTGTATCACTCGTATTTTTTGGTGTGCCTTTTCGACAACAAGGACCTGAGAAACACAAATTTGAGGATCCTTGTATATATTTCCTATCAAGTCTTATATCAGAAATTTGAGCGAAATGCAAATAATTTAGACTTCTGATAGGAATTTGATATTCAGGAGTGTTTTTCAATATGCTTTTAGCCCAGCTCTCAAAATCTTCAAGTACATACTCAGCTGAATTGCAAATTCCTGGTCTAGAGCATAGGAAAATTCCATTCACAAATCTCCTTTGCAATACATCAGCCACTTCTCCAAGTCCTAAGTTTCCAATTGTGTTGCAATAGTTAGGATCTGTTGTTTTCTGGCATATTTCTATCAAATAGTTCTTTAAAGTGCCTTGAAATAAAGAATTTGATACAAGATATTGTAGAGCCCCTGCTGCAATCAAGCATGTTTGGCAGTCAAGTTGGCCTTGAGCTGTATAAAATGCAAGCAAAAGATAGAGAAGCATGCTTTTATTTTCCATAAAATTGAATAGTTTAATAATTTGAAATAATGAAGCTTCACACAATAAAAATTTTTGAATTTTTAATTTCTCCATATTGGATTTTATGGTTAAATAATTTATAATGTTTTAAAGAGTAAATTATACTAATAAAAAACTATAAACTAATGATTTGGCTTATTGGTTAACTTATTGCGATTCTTCTGATGCTTTGGTTTCAGTCTTTGGCTTTTCTTCAATTTTAACTATTTCAGGTTCACCTGTCTTTTGTGCATTGAGGTCTTCAACATCTCCTCCTTTCTTATCTTCTAAATCTTCAACTTCAACAGGAATAGCGGTGGGCTTTACTGATTCTGTAGAAATAAATGGTGTTCCAGTTACTACGAAATCTTCCAGACTAATTTCTTTGACATTTCTAGCAACTTTTGCATATCCTTGTTCTCCCCATTCAGGTCCCCAGCTGTTCTTAATAATCCAGTAAGGTTGCTGATTATCATCAGTTCCCCAGCCCAAGACTTCGACTGCATGAGCACCTTTAATCTTTGTGGCAGCAATATGTGGCTTATAAACTCCACCTCCATAGACTAAGAAATCTGTAAATACTTGCATTATTCCAACTACAGGCCCATTTTTCTTTATTTCTCTCATCAAAGCAGCCTCTGTAGCACTTGCACAAAATTCACTAACCTTAAAAGTGGCGGCTTCTAGCTTTTCAGGACATTCAGGTGCAGTAAGATCTTTTGAAGTGTAAGGGAAAACTTTATCATCGACAAGTCCAACGTCTCTTATATAGGTTCATACAGAATCAATATTTCCTTGTGTGCAGCCGCTATTTTTTTTGTCGCAGGAAACTAAATCTTGTCCACTTAAGCTCGCCATAACAGCTCCTTGACTGTGGATGCAAAATCTTTCACTCAAACTTGAAGCTACAGCCAATGCATAAGAAGATGAGCAGTTTCCTTGGACATAAATATTTGACATACAGTGAGGGAATTCTTCTCTGACATCATAATGGTCTGGGACAAGTCCTCCTTCATTAAGATAAGTTTGGCAAGGAGTCAGTGTTTTGGCTTGTTGAGAAATGTAAGTTTGGGAAGCTTGGGTCACGTCTTTGAGATTCCAGTCCTTGAAATATGTGTTTTCTTTGAGGGTGTAGCCAAGCTTTAAGGCGTTTTGAGATTCAATAAAGGCAGGGTCAACGGCTGGGGTGAGATGAAGAGGAACTTCTGGATTGAAAATCAAGATACCGATAACGATTGCCATGATTCCGCCAAAGATTCCGACGGCTATATAGGTGTTGATATTGCTTTTTGGTTTCTTTTTATTAGCTTTCATAGCTCCTTTTCTAGCGTTTTCTCGGCTTATTTGAGCATCAATCTCCTCGCCAGCTGCCATTTATAAGTCCACGTGGATAATGGGATTAATTTTAATTCTTTGTGTTTTAGGTTTATTCGTAATTTTATAGAGAAATTAACGCTTGAAGTAAAGAAAGCCTGCTGAATCATTAATAAAAATTGAAAAAAATTTGATAAAATTTATGATATGAATTAAGAAGTATTAGGCAAAATTCTATTAAAAAGGTCTAATGAGTCAATATTTATTTGTTTATTTTGCTATCTTTCAAAATTGCCATTCTTTAATTATTACACATTTAACTTTTGCAATTTAGTTATGACCTATGCTGAATTAAGGTTTTAACAATTCTTGGCGAAGTTGCTGTGTAAACATATCTCCTGGCTGCTCTTCTTCCCAGTCCTCTTCCCACTGTTGTATATCAAACTCCTCTTCTTTGCTTTCCCCCCAATTTTCATCCTCAAACTCTTCTAATTCATCATCTTCTTCAATTGCCAAAACCTGGTGCTTTGATTCCTCAACTTCCATTCGCTCACTCATATTTATATCAAAGCTTTCTTTTATAAATATTTTCTTGATAAAAGATTGAGATCAATTAATTTTAAAAATTTAAGGAAAATAAGGAAAAAATCTTAAGAGTTATAACTAGCTATAAGCTCGATTAATCTTATGTATGCATCTTTGTAAATATTTTTCCAAGCTAATTTTTAATTTTTAGAATTAATTTTAAAACAGAGCTTAATTTAATTTTTCTTTTATTAAACTTAAGAAAAGTTAGGGAGTTATTAGCCTAAAACTCTACTGAATACGCTTGGGAGGTTCTCTTTGAAGTTTTCTTTTTCTGTTAATCCAGCAAGAACAATTGCCGCAAGTTTTATAATAAAGTTGATAACACATAATGCAAACACAAAGTGATGGACTCCAGATTCCCAGTTTCCTGAGTCAATTTCATTATTCCAGACAGATCCCCAGTAGCAAAGCCAAATAAAATCAACAATAAAAGTAATGATCATTAAATAGAAAACCCTGATTCTTTGAGACTACATAAATTATCACCTTGTCAGCTTCAGACCATATGAGCCAAGCAAATACAAATAGTGGCAAATTGAAATCTGGCCTAGCGAGGCAGCAAAGAATTGAGATTCCAGCAATGATGAGGAAAGCCTTTGGGACAAGTCCTTCAAGTTCCATTATTTATGAATGTAAAGATTAATTGAAATAATTAAATTTTAACTTGAGTGTCTTTTCTTTAATTTAAAAAGAGCTTTGCAAAAATAATTTTAAATACTTACAGGTTATTTCTATTTCTTAATATTTACACAGGCTAATAATACCATCTGTGCTTAATTTTATTTGATTGAACATAATGGATGCTAAATATGATATTTTTATTATCACTAATATGTCTAGTGATGGGTCTTTACTGCGCTTTTTCAATTCAGAATATTTCACATTAGAGCACCTTCTATATTATTTACACAAGCGTGAAGAACCTGGAATTCGTAGTTTTCTTGTCAACAAACTCTATACATTCGCTATTGAAGATATTTCTTTTTATATTCCACAGCTCATGAATCTCATAATCGAAAGACAAGACACAGAGGATTTAGAGCGATTTTTTTTAGAGTCTAGTATCAAATCCCATGATTTCGCAATAAAATTTTACTGATTTTTAAATGGTGCCTTAAATGATGAAATTCCCAATAAACAAGAAAAGCTTGAGCGTATAGGCCATGATTTAGAAATGGTTATCGTCAATGCTACTCTTCCTAAGCAAAGCAATTCAACAGAAACCCCACATTTATTTCCACTTGATCTTGAAGAATCAGAAATTGAAAAATTTTCAAGAAAAAGCATTAGGAATGACTATTTCAACTATCAGCAAAAATCAATAGGACTTTTATGCAAAATCTCAGTTGCATTATTAACAATCCCGCTTGAGCAAAGAAACGAAAAACTGAAAAATTGGCTTTCAGGGATGGATAGCTGGCTAAAGGAAACTAAACAAAAATATAATGATGGTGTTTATTCAGAATACTCAAAAAGAATTTTTAGAGGAATTTTTATCCCATTTCAATTTGTTGAGAATACTGATGAAAGAATAAGCCAAGTTGTAAGAATCATTAGCGAGGAGTCATGCTGCTTCTGTACAAAGGCAAGAGTTCCTTATAAATTATTAATGGAAACAGTAGAAATGAGTGAAATAGAACCAACTGTGTCAGAAAATACTCAGATGGAAACCAATGGAGTCAATATTACGGTTGACCAAGAAGTAGATGAAATTGATGTTAGTCAAGTCGATAAAATGGTTAATAAGGAAAATGAGAGGTTTCAAGGTTTTGAAGACTACGCTGAAGAAGTCCAAAAAACAGAAAGAGAAGGAAATAGTGTTATAGAAGACTCAGAAAATAATGTTAATAATTCAAGTGCTCCAGATAATCCATGAGGGGAGTCTTGGTCAGAGTTATCAAAAAGAATAAAAAATAATTCGCCGTTTGGGCAGTATAATTCGTGAAAGCTTAGAGGAATAATTGTTAAAGGACTTGATGACCTTAGGCAGGAATATCTTGCAATGCAATTTATAAAAAAATTGAAGCTTATTTTTGATGAAGCCCACCTCTCAATATTTTTAAGGCCTTATGACATTTTAGTAGTTTCGCACAATATGGGAATGATTGAATATATGCCTGACACCCTTTCTATACACGCAATTAAAAAAAATTCAAAAAATTACACTTCGCTATTAGATTTTTATTTAGCGACTTGGGCAAGTAATTTCGAAGAAGCACAAAAAAATTTTATTGATAGCTTAGCTGGATATTCTCTTTTATGTTACATTTTAAACATTAAAGATCGTCATAACGGGAATATCTTAATTGATGGAGCTGGACATATAATTCATATAGATTTTGGGTTCCTATTCACAAACAGCCCAGGAGGAAATATTAATTTTGAAACAGCCCCATTCAAACTTACAAAAGAAATGATAGAAGTTATGGGTGGGATGGACAGTGAAATGTTCAGATACTATAAATGCTTGCTTATACAAGGATTTTTAGAATTAAGAAAGCATGTTGATAAGCTAGAAATTCTAATTTCTATGATGGCTCCTGGAAGAAAGTTACCTTGTTTCAGAGATTTTGATCGAGCAGTTTATGAATTTCGAGAAAGATTCCATCTTAGTAAAACTGATGAAAAGTGTATGGCATTAATTGATTCACTAGTTGATAATGCAGCTAATAATTGGAGAACGAATAGATATGATGCATTTCAACGATATAGTAATGGGATTCTATAGACACAAATTATAATGTAAAACTTTATTTGATTAATAATTATGATATTTAAACATAATAAATGATAAAAAGCCATATTAATATTCTATTAAATTTCATCAAAATAATGCATAAAATCAATCAATAAATAAGGCAGAAAATAAATGTCAATTGAAAGTATTCGGAGGATTGCTGAAGAGAAGCGACATAATTTGCTGAAATCATCAATCCATCTATTCAAAAACAATTTTATAACAAAGCATATAACAGAAGAAGTAAACCCCAGTCATGACTCAAGTTTTGAACCATGAATGAAAGATCCACCAAGTAAAAAAATTACACCGTTGCACAAAAAGCCTGAGGAGCCTACTGAAATTCTCCCAAAACCATTCATTGTATATCGACGAGTTAATTCAAACAGGGTGATTTCTGTCATAAGAAGACGAGAATTTACTCCGATAACTGTAAACGAATTAACAAAAATTACATTAGGAGAAAAAGATGACGTAACTGAAGATAGCAGGATTATTGTGGCCCACCAAAGAACTCCAAATCATAAGCCATCACTTTCTTTGTCAAGTAGGAAATCAATGTCTCATAGAAAAACTCGCAGTCTGCATAGAAAAGAATTCACGAAAATTTTTGATTATGAAATCTCAGGTGAAAGTAATTATAAAATCACAAATTTTGGAAGAAAGGCTGTGCGTGCGGTTACTAATTTTTCAAGAGGATTAGATAATCCGGTTAGCCATAAAAGAAATCCTAGTTTATTGAAACATAAAGAGAATTCAAATTCTCTTTCCTCACTAAACTTGAAGCGAAATGCATCATCTATTCTTGCAGATTACCATCATTTTTCCAAAAAAGTCTCAAATCGATAATTTTAATGATTAAACTAAATATCTAAGCAGTTTTTCTAATGAGCAAAATCTTCAAGTTTTTTCAGCATAGGAACTTCCATTTCTTCTTCCCAGTTTTTGTTTACCATCTCAATTTTTTCTTTCATCTGATCAAGAGTATCCTTAAGTATGCTTGCAAACCTCGAAGACATGTCATCAATTTTCTTTCTTAACTCCTTGACTTCTTCTTCTTTCTCCCTCAAAACTCCTTCTTTTTCTTTCATAATTTCTTGCAGCTGTGAATCTCTTTGCTGGATTTTCACTTGGTTTTGCTCAATTCTTTCTTCTAAAACTTTGATTTTTTCATCTTTTTCTTGCTGCATTGATTTATATTGTCTGGTCATGTCACACGTGACGTCCCAAGTCCTTTTCTTTTCTTCTTCTAAATCATTGCAGAGTATATTGACTTTTGCCCTTAGTTCGTTTTCAGATGCTCTTTCTTTATCAGCTGATTCAGTTTCTTGGATTAGAATTTGTTGAAGAGATCTCCATTCAACTAGCCTAGCGTTATACTGCTCTTCAACTGATAAATTAGCTAGAGGATTTTCTGGCTCTTTCTTTGGCTTGCCTTTATTGCTCCCTTTTTTATCACCTTTTTTCTTAACTCCCATTACGAAATAATTACTAACATTTAATTTAAATAACTTTAAGTATTTATAAACATAATATTAAAAAAGAAAAGCAAACTTTTTACAAGGTTTTACAAATCTATAAATTATTGTGTTAAATTTTAGAGAACTCAGTTCCATTATCAATTCCGTATTCATTTGATGGTCTCTTATATCCAGATACTCTATCTAAAGCTCTGCTTACTTTTTTGCTCATAATCCACGTATAATGGGCAATGAGAATCCCTGAAATTAAATCAATAGTGTAATGTCCTCTCAAAAATATCATGACCCAAAACTCTATGAAAACAGTCGCAATTGATATCCACATAAGACCTCTTTTACCCCTTGCATGGCTGTCTAATGATAAAATAGTTATGACACCTACATGCCCTGAAAAGAAAAAATCATTTGTCACATAATAAGATACTGTCAATGAAGGAAAACCAGGATACCCCCAAGCTTGCCCATAAGGAAACTCCATAACAAAAATATTTTGTATAAGCCCTCTAAAGGCATAAAAACAAAAAAGACAAATTGCAGTCCTTCATGTTTTCCCCCAAAGGATAAAATTAGTAGCATAATTTACTACAAGTATATCTACTAGAAAAGAGGAAATAATAAGGATTATGCTCCTTGGGATTTCATTTTCTCTAAAGAATTGATTTATGGGGCGAGTAGCTTGGAATAAGCCATCTCATATACAATCTACATTGGCTGATTGTAATGTGATACCAGTTATTGCATTAGCAACGATAAGGGTGCCAAAAGCAATGACTATGAAGATTCTTATGAAAAATAAGCTTTGAGATGTTCTATCTTTCCAGTTTTCTTGCAAAAAATAGTGAGTTCATGATGGTTTTCGATTGACTTTCTTCCCTGTTAATAGGCTCTCCACTTCCATTTTATCAGTTTATATAAGATAATCAGCATTTCAAGCGTTAATTTTGCATTTAATAACTTCCAGTGGTAATTTATATAAAAAATATTTGTTCTAAACTATCATTTTATAACAGAAATAAATTAGCATTTATTTTGATTTTTATGGTCATTAATTAATACCCTGATGTGGAAGTGAGCAAATATTGACTTTTTGTGCGAATAGTAATGAATAAATCGTTTCCTGCAAGTTTAGTGCAAGAGGAGAAATATTTACAAACATAAGGGTTTTCCCATCGCCTCCTAATGAATTCTGTAAAATGGTTGTAAGTTTGGAGTTTCTGAAGGGTATATATCCACGCTTTTCAACAAGAGCTTGAATAACATCTCTTAGTGCACTTAAAGACCTGTTGATATTTTTTGTTTCTTCTAACCTTTCGCCTTCTGCGTTAGAATTCTTTAACTTTTCAGATCCAGCCAAGTCAATTAAATTTAATGTTCCATTAATTTCTTCAATACCTTTTCTCCCATTAATTTTTAATTGAAATAAGCAATGAGATCTTGATGAATGAGCATTACATGAAGTTTGGGCTTCTGATCTTTGTTTCCTTGCTTTTGTTAAAAGAGGGTATAAATCTTCATAGCTGTATATATCAATATATACTGGGTTTATCATTGATACGCTGAATGCCGTCATTTTCTTTGAATTTTCCAGTAAATCTAAGATCTGCTCATTATAAATTTCTATAATGGAAACTTGAAAATTGAAATTCCACCCAAGTAATTTCAATTTTTCACTGCTCTGAAATAGCTGCTCAACAGATTTCTGAATAATCCCTTTTCCTTGGGAAATCCCCATACAATCTTTTGGACCTTCCATTGTGTAAGTTTTTCCTGACCCAGTCTGCCCATATGCAAAAATACATACTTTATAGCCATCTAAAGCACTTTGAACAAGCTGAGAAATTTCTCCAAACAGCTCATCAATTGTGACTTGCGGACCAAATACCCTATCAAATCTAAAAGAGTTTGCTTTATCTGGTTTATGAATTGTGATAAGTTTTCTATCTATTTCAATATTAGCTGGTTCTTCCATTTCATTTTCCAATAATGGCCGAATTTTGCAGAAAACCCTTATGTTTCCTTTTAGTTCTTGCAGCCTATTATGCAGCACCTTAATTTCAGCATAATCTTGCAACCTTTGTCTTTGCAAGTTATCAATCTCTTCAGCATAGGACTGCTTTATTATTTCAAGATTTTCGATTTGTTCTTGCTGATATAACACTAAGCTTTTTATTTTGTCTCTTTCTGTAATTGAATTTTGAAGTTTTACTTGTGCAGCTTGCTTAATTTCTTTAATGTTTTGGAGATCTATACTTTTTTCAATTGATAGCTTTTCAAGCGCTTCTCTTTTTGGACGAAGAAACTCTAGCTGGTTTTTCTCTTGTGCGATTTTGCCTTTTAGCTCAAAAATCCTTGCAAGTTTATTGTTTCTTGTTTTCTCTAGCTCACATTCTATTTCTTTTATTTTTGTGCTTTCTAATTCGATGTCTGAATTTAAATTTTGCAACGAGCTTATTTTTGATTGTATTTGAGCTTCCCTTCTTTCAAGGAATTTCGATTGAATATTTTTGAAATTTTCCAAGTACTTAAAAAATATTTCATATTCCTCTTTTAAAAGCTCAGTTCCTTGAACTTTCATGAGAAGCGCGGCCTTTTTGTAAGATCCCAATATTTTTTTTGGTTTTTCAGAAAAATAAATTCCAGGAGTCTGGTTGAGAGCTTGACCTTTAATTGAAGGCTGGAGCCTATTTGGAATGACAATGAGTTCCGGCTTAGGAGTTTGTGACATAACTTGGATTTATATTAAAATTTAACAAAAAGGTTTTCAAGAGAAAATGAGATGCTAGAACCTATAAAATTTGAAAGAAAAAGAGATGGGCCTTGTATGAGAAAGTTAAAAGAGTTAAGGATAAGCATAAACTAGTCTGGCAGAATAAATAAAATAATTGAGAAAACTGTCAAGGATGTATTTGGCATGAATAAGAAATAAATCTGGAAGACATACATGCAAAAGAAATTTTTGGTTATTAAAAATAATAGAAAAATCAAATGAATGACAAACGTTTAATTTCAAATAGGTTATAAGCTTTAGTTGCTACTTTATCAAGATGCAGAGTCATTTCAGGTCAGTTAATACAGAGGAAAATTTTTGAAACTTAGAAGCATTTAAGATAAACAAAAAAATATTATTTTAACCGTTTTATCTAATCTCAACTTGATAAAAATCTTAATAATGGTAAAAATTCGTGCATTTCATGGGTACGTTGCTAACCAAGAAATAGCCCACAAGCTAATTGCTCCACCTTATGACGTTCTTGACAGTGACGAAGCTCGTGCAATGGCTGAAGGTAACCAATATTCTTTTTTGCATTGCAATAAACCAGAAATCGACCTTCCTCACGACGTCGATCTATATTCTGAAATTGTCTACCAAACAGGTCATGACAATTTAAAGAAATTTGTTGAAAATGGCTGGCTAATTAAAGAAGAAAGCGAAATTGTTTATGTCTACGCAATTACCATGCATGGGCGAACACAGTATGGAGTTATGGCTGGAGCATCTGTTAAAGATTACGAGCAAAACCGCATCAAAAAGCATGAACTCACAAGGAAAAAGAAAGAAGAAGACAGAACCAAATTAACAGACACCCAAGGTGCCAACGTTGGCCCGGTATTTCTTACTTATGAAGCAGTAGAAGAGATAGATGCCCTAGTCAGGAATGTTGCAGCAAGAGCTTCATTTATAGATACAACTACTGAGGATGGGATAAGACATGTCCTATGGAAGTGCACAACGGAGGAATCTAGGGAGTTAGTTGACCTATTTAAGTCTGTTCCTCATACTTATATTGCTGATGGGCATCATAGAGCTGCTTCAGCCTTCAATGTAGGGAAAATTAGGCAAAAAAGAGCAGAAGAAAAAGGAGAAAAGCCAGCCAAAAGCAGCAAATACTTCTTAGCATTGCATTTCCCGCATAATCAGCTTAAAATTTTTGACTATAATAGAGTTTTGAGAGATTTGAATGGATTAACCGTTGAACAGTTCTTAACGGCTTTGAGAGAAAACTTTGAATTATACGATATACAAGATCCCCATCCTCCTGCAAAACATCATTTTTCATTGTATCTCAATGGGAAGTGGATTGGCTTTAAAATTAGACCCGAAAAAATTGTTGGAGATGACCCAGTAAGCAATTTAGACTCATTTTTATTGACTAAATTATGCCTAGCACCAATTTTAGGAATAGATGATTTGACCACAAGCGAAAGAATTGACTTTGTTGGAGGAATTAGAGGCTTAGAGGAGCTTGAAAAAAGATGTGGAAATGTCAAGCCATTGACTTGGGATCAGATAATACTAAGTATTTTCAACGAAATCAATTTAGCAAGAACGAATCCACAAAAATTTGCAGAAAGGATTGAGCACACCCTCAAAAGCTACAAAGAAAATAGATCAAAGCATAGAGCTGGGTCAGTCCCTATTATGACTAGAGAAGGTATCAGTGCTGTTATTGAAGCCATTAATGCACTTAAAGCAGCTGAACCTTTGCATGCCTTAATTTGGTCTGAAGGTCTGTCTAAAGCAGCACAAGCTCACTGTAATGACTCTGGATCACTCGGAATTATTGGCCATGTCGGGTCAATGGAAAATAACCTTCAAGACCGTGTTGAATATTTCGGAAGGTGGACAGGAAGTCTTGCAGAAGCTTTAGACTATACTTCAGTTGATGGTTTTGAAGTTGTATGTGCATTTTTAATTGATGATGGTCTTCCTACACGTCCTCACAGGCATGCATTGCTTAACCCAGATTTCCATAAGGTTGGAATTGGATCTGCCCCTCATTCAGAATATAAGACTACATCAAGTATCATTTTTGCAGGAGACTTTCATGATAGTGCTGAATCTGATAGTGTAGAAATTCCTGGGGGTGCTCCAGAGCTGGCTGATGAAGTTTATGATTGGCTTGATGGAGCTGTTAAAGTGACTTGCAATTTGAGAACTGAAACTGCTGGAGGGAGAACTAGGAAAATTATGAAGAAGATATGGGAAATGTCCGATGGAACTGAACAGATCACTGAAAATGAAGTGAAGGAGGATAATGGACTTGTGAAAAAGGACTGTGTAGCTGCAATTGCACTTTATCCAGTGCAGGTAGAGGAAGTAATGGCTATTGCTGATGCAGGCCAGATTATGCCACCAAAGTCGACGTGGTTTGAACCAAAACCAAGATCTGGGATGGTGGTGAATATATTTAAAGATAATTAAATCTTTAATTTAAGAAAAATCTAAATAGTAAGCACCGATTCCAGCAAATCTGAATTATATGTTTATTTTATTATAGTGCTTTAATAATTATAAATTCATTAGATTATATTATTTAATAAAATGAATAACTATATGAAAAGCTTACATTTTATATTTTAGTATATAAAATGCATTTGAATCATAATTAATAAATCTATTATTATAGAGAGCTGAGCTTAAACTAGCTAAATTAATAAAAGCCTACCATAAATCATAAATAATGCACAAAATAGTATACGGTTGGGACCCGTTACCTCTCTCTTACTTAAATAATTTGTAAATTATACCCTTTAAAGAAAAATGATTTGTTCGCCTCTTTACTATTTAAATTTTTTATTTCAACTATTATACCAGCATTTTTTATATTCCTCACCTAAGTTTGCTCATTAATGGTAAATCACTTCTACAAGCTTTTAAGCCTTATTTTTCAATATTTTTATATATCAAAAAGCAATCCTCAAAATTATTTATAAACAATAATGGGCTGTGCTCCCTGTAAAAAACAAAGTAATAAGGTTAAACTCGCACCTATAATCCAACAAGAAGTTCAAGAAATCGAACAAGTCGCATATTTACCCATAACAGCTCTAGAAGAAGACCTCGATTTAAAATCAATTGTAGAGCTAAATATAAGTTGTCAAAACCTCCCTTGCGATTCCAGCAAAACAATAAACCCTATGGTCGTTTTCTACACCCAAAATGAAAGCGGAGATTGGCTTGAGGACACTCGAACTGAAATACAAAAAGGGAACCATAATCCAGCATTTATTTCATCAGTAAAGGTATCCTACAGCTTCGAAAAACAGATGCATTTTAAGCTGGAAGTCTATGATATGAAGTATCCAAATGATGAAAGCTTGAGGCCCCAGATACTTCTAGGCTGCTCATTGTTCAATATTCACGAAATTGTTTGTTCATCAGAAATGGCTGTTACGAAGGACATTGAAAATTTATCTATGAAGGCCAAGAACATAGGAACCATCACGATCAGGTTTGAAGAGTCAAGCTCAAAAAACTTTTTAGTCAAAATGAAGTGGGGAATGAGTTCAAACATTAAAGGAAACATATGTATTAGGCTATCCAGAGCATCTGATAAAGATTTTGTTCCTATTTATCAGAGTGAGACATTGTCAAGCTACCTGACTAAAGGAGTTTTAGCTTGGCACACAATTGAAATGTCAATGAATAAGCTCTGCAGAGGCGATGAAAGCCGGCCTATAAGACTTGAATTATTAAGAGCGGATCTCAAAAAACAAGAATTTTTAGGCCTATGCATTTTTACCTTAGCAGAGCTAAAAAGCACCGTAAATTTCCAAACTTTTATTACAAATAATGAAAAAGTGATATCTCAAATTATGCTGAAAGAGTTTGTGTTTGAAGAAAAAATTTGCTTTTTAGATTATGTTTTTGGGGGATGTGAAATTTCTTTGATAGTTGGCATAGATTTTACTAAAAGTAATGGCGATCCATCAGCGAGTGGAACTTTACACAATTTGGATAGCGGAGATTTGAATGAATATACTCATGCTCTTAAAGCGGTAGGTGATATTTTACAGTATTATGATTCGGACAAAAAAATACCTGTTTATGGGTTTGGGGCAAAGCTGCCGCCGAATTTTGATGTTATTTCTCATTGTTTTGCACTTAATGGGAATTTCTTTGATCCTGAAGTAAATGGGGTTGATGGTGTTTTGGATTCTTATAAATCAGCTGTAGCTTCAGTGAAATTCCATGGGCCTACTATATTCAATGAAATAACAACCATAGCAAATGATTTTGCAGCTAACGCAAATGTATCACAGAAAACCCAACAATATTTTATTTTGTTAATTTTGACAGATGGGATTATAAATGATCTTGAATCTACAATTGATGAAGTAGTAAGAGGAAGTGAGCTTCCTCTAAGCATTATAATCGTTGGGGTTGGAAAAGAAGATTTTTCTGCTATGCAACAGCTGGATGCTGATGGGGAGCCTTTATACTCAAAAAAATACCAAAAGAGGGCAATTAGGGATATCGTTCAATTTGTGCCTTTCAGTAAGTTTAACGATAATCCTATGAGATTAGCAAAAGAAGTCCTTTTCGAGGTTCCAAATCAGTTTTTAAGTTATATGAAAATGCATGATATTAAACCGAATGTGCCTCAGGTAGAAGAAAGCAAGTATAATAAAAGCTATACGAGGACGCAAACTAGTAAAATGCTTTCCACTCGATCAAATAACTCATCAACTTCAGGTTTGTTGGAAAAAATGAAGTCGCAATTTATAAGTGACCTATCACAAATCGGTCATAGTAAGCATTCTATATTAGAAGTAATTGAGAAAGGAATTTCATGTATGAATGCACAGTTAGCAGGAGAACTTATAGCTATTGCTAAATCTTCTAAATCAGTTAAAAAGTCAGCTTTAAAAAAGTCATCAGCAGCTTCATCCCCAAAAGGACCTAACACAAACTTTGAAAACTCTCCAAGATGCATGATTTGTCATGCAAATCCTATAGAGTTATACATCAAAGACTGTGGGCATGAAATTGCTTGCTTACAATGCATTAATTTAATAGGAAGTAAATGCCCTGTTTGTTCTAGCAGAGTCACGAAATGCATACAAAAAATTTTATAATTAACTGTTATTGTATGGGTTAATTTTGATTTTTTAAATAATTATTTAATTTTTTGATTCAAGATCGCAACATTATTCGAAATCGAGCTTCGATTGGCCTCAATTCCTGCTTTTAATTCTTCAACTATTGATCCTGACTGGTTAATTTCTGAAAGTAAAGCATCAGTGCTTGTTTCTAAATCTAAAAGTTGGGAGTCCAAGTGTAAATGTGCAGCATAAATAGGAGAAGAAAATTTAATTTTTTCTATTAGTTGCGGAAGTTTTGAAACTTCAGATAAATGTTGAAATGTGTCTCTGTGAAGGCTTTTTATAGCTTCAATAGATTCTGGGGATGCTTGAACTTCAGTTCTGCTTGACAGCATAATATCTAGATCGGTACCTAAATGCCTTGCTTGATCAGTAAGCTTTTCCAGTAACTCTGAGTTTATAAACCTAGTTTTCGCTATAAATTCAGCCAAGCTTTCATTAGCTGGTTTAGATTGTTTTCAGTTTCCTACAACGAACTCTAACTCTCTTACTTTATTATCAAGCCTCGCAATTCTGCTTTTTTCTTCTGAATCATTCAGCTGTATTTCAAATGAAAACCCTCCAGCTAGTTTTTCCCCATCATTGATTACTTTTTTGTCTTTATTTGTTTTGAAATTAATTTTTGAGTTCTGAATTTGTACATGTGAGGCAGTTTCCATTTTTGCTTTGACATTTTCAATCAATTCTCCTAGTTCTGAGACTTCATTAAATAGTTCAGCGTTTTCATTTATATCTTTCCTTTGACTTTCCAGCTCCTCTCTTATTGATTGCAGTTCTTTTTCTAGCATATTTACCCTATCATTTCTATTAGTAATTTCTTTTCTTTCCTTTAAGTAATCATATCTGGCTTGTTTTCTTCCCAGTGAATTAAAATAATCAAAAATTTCTGTCATGGATTTGTCTCTTTGCTTAGACTCAATTCCCAAACTTTGTGAAAAAACCTTAGGCTCAATCTCTTCATTGATTTCTTCAATTGTTTTCTGAAAATCAGGGGTTTCTAACACTTGGGCTTTTCCTTCCATTTATTAAACTAACTATTAAATAAAGAATCCCAGAATTAAGGCAGATATGAAAAGTGACTTGCTGAAGCTTTCTTGAGCATCGATCCCGTCAAAGAAATAAATAACTCTTCCGTTTAATTCTTGCGTATTCCTGTTATTTCCATGCCCATTTGCAAATTCTTTATTTTCTGCCCAGAACTTTGAAAACCAACTTAGTTGAGTTGAATCTAGGTCAAGAAGCTTAGGCCATATAAACCAGTTTACAATTTCTGAGCATGGCGGAGTAGTCAATGATCCTTGGTAATGATAAAAATTGTTTATTTGTGTGACACCGTCAAAGGCATCACTCAATTTTATTGTAGTCGGGGATGTATATGCATCAATCACTGAATTTATGAATTTGTTTGTGTTTCCATTAACTTGAAACAGTAAGCCAAGAACGTAATAAATAATGCCATCTTCATCGTCAGTCATTACAATATGCATCTCTAGGTCAAATTGCTTATGGTTAATCAAGTGCTCGGATGGTGAATGAAAATGAAATCCGATGGATTTACCATGAGTTTCAAGGGTTCCGTACTTTTCAGTCATGTTCAGGAAATTTCCACTGAGTTTGTAATTATGACTTGTGAGGTTGCCTAAAACATCTAATTTTTTAAATGACAAGTCAAGTGAGTCCATAATTTCTGAGCCTCTTTGGATTACAGTTAAATTTTCTGGTAAAATGTCTATTGGTGATTGGTTGAGGCCATCTTGACATTTTCCTTCCCAATCATTACCTCCGTGAGTGTAATTTCATTCTTCAGCAAGCAAGCTCATAAACCCTAATAAAAGCGGTGATACCATTTATTAACCTAATAAATATTAACTGGAATTACCATTTATACTTTAATAAATTTTTTCTATAACATTATTTTCTTTCTCTTATCAGACTGAATTTTCTTTCTGTTTAAAATCTTCTTCTTCTTTTTCTTCTTAGGATTTTCATCACCTGAATAGTCAGAATCAACTGCATCATCATCATTTTCTTCAAGCTCTCTTGGATATAATATTTCCAGCTCTTCTAAAATCATTTTGACTTTACCTCTATCTGGGTCACAAAAATCTAATATTGCATCACAAAAATTGTGCCCAATCTCTTGTAAATGCTCAGTGCTAAAATGAAAATCTGCATGTTTCCCAAAATCTGACCCACAAAAAGAAGATTCAAGGGTATAGCTGTTTATAATAGAAAATTCTTTATAGAGCACAATTCTAGCTGTGGCTTCTTTAGATTTTTGGATACCAAATACACAGTCTTTAAAGCTAAAAATATCAGAAACCCTTTCTAATAATCTTGGGAAAATTCTTTCTTTAAGTTTTGTGCGGCCTGTGCATCCATACATGAAGATATTTTTTTTTCGAGAATGCCCATGAAAATCAGCTGACAAAACAATATCATATTCTTCAAGTGTCTTTTTTACCAAATTTTTTGCATGATAAATTGTAGGGTTGAACTTTCGATTCGGCTCAATTCAGCATCTATTTAAATCAACTCCAGAAAGCCCACATCTATATGATCCATTAATAACTCCGTCTGGATTTAACATAGGGATCACTTTAAATACAAAATTATCTCTGAGGATTTTCGCATCAAGAGTAGGGCCAACCAAATAATCAATAATTCCTTTCATGATCCATGATGAATTTGTTTCTCCTGGGTGCACTCTTGAAGTTAAAAATACAGCCTTTCTTCCTTTCATAGCTTCTGGGTCATTAAAAGTGGTGATAGTCAATACTTCACAGTCATTACCCGCTTCAGATTCACATAAAACACTTCTTCTAACCCTATTTTTCTTTTTCGGATCAGTTGTTATAGTCGTAATATAATTACACAGATCCGTATAAGTATATGGATAGCAATGGGCAAAATAAACTGTATCAAAATCATATGTAAAATTAACTGTAAATGTAAGTGAATAATAGTAACCCCCTGCTTTTCTCCTCATATTATTTTGAAAATAACAAATATCCTGCCCACACCTGACCCAACCTCTTCTATGCCTATTTGCATCATTTACTGAATACATTAAAGGCTTCATTCCAAAGTTATACAAAGAGTCTGGCTTCATCATATTTATGATATTGAACTTATAAGTTTTATCTGACCTTGTGTTTTCTACAGAAAAGAAATACCATTGAGTATTTCCTCTTGTATTATGATCTGGTTTCAGTATTAAATCATACTCGAACTCATATACTTGGACAGCTCTTCTCAGGTTTCCAGACTCAAACCTGGACTCAAATACAAGGGTGTAATCATCTTTAGATGAAGGCACATAAAAACTAGGCAACTGGTTAGGGAACTCTGGCTCATGGACTTGTGGACTGGGATCGATACTGTCATATACAACTCGGTTCATTAAATTTTCTTGATGGCTCATTCTTTCTGCGTCTCGCCTTATATTTTCTTCTAGTATCCCATCTTTGGCGACAGAAATAGGCTCATATGGCTCCATGTCTTCGATGAACTCGTGAGGCCTCTGCATCATAGTGAGCCCTGTGCCCGTTTTAAAATTAAGGTGATATGTGCTTTGCTCTGGGTTCGCAAACGCTGGCAACTGCGATTCTATGTCATCTTTGACTTCTTCATTTGGGATTATTTCAGCTGGTGGCTCTTCAAACAGCTCAATTAGATGAATTTCTGACGATTTTCGCATCAGCTCGGATTCATTGATTTGAATATCCATTATAAGAATTTACATTAGTTTTTAGGTTTAGGAGACTTACCTCTTTGTAGCTTCATTAAATCGCCAAGCAGCTCTCTTTCTCGAGCTTGAAGCTGCTCAACCCTTTTTTGCATTTGTTCGTTATATTCTCTTAGTTGTGCCATGTCCTCTTGAGGGGTTATCATGGGAGTTCCTTCACCTTTTTTGAAGAGCATCTGTGCTTGTTCTTCTTGTAATGCAGATAATCGTTTTTTCAGGTTAGCATTTTCATTGAGGAGAGTGCTAATCGTATACTCTTGGGAAATTTTTGGAGCAGCTTCATCTTTTAAGCTGGTGGAGCCAACAAAGGCATATTCTAAGTTTTCGAGTTTTATGTGCATACTTTGGTTGTCGATCATGGATTGATGATAAGATGCTTCTGCTTTTTCTTTGGATTCCCGGAGTTTGGCGTTTTCTTCTCTAAGCTTGTTTACTTCAAATGTGAATTCTTGGAGAGCTGGGTCTTGAGCAGGGTTATTGGGGTTGCTATAGTTGTTAGCAATGTCAACCATAAGAGGAGGCTGGCCATTTGTGGCGCGGGCAAGCTGCTCTTTTAGATATTCGTTTTCTAGTTTAAGCAGCTGAGCTTCTCTTCTTAGATTTAGAATCAAGTATTCGCTATTATCTACCTGCAGGATAGGCTTATTTTGAATATTCATAGCTCTTGTTGCATAATTCAGGGTGCTTGCTGTCTCTTCAATATATGAAGAAGCAGGCGACACACAAGCAATCATTATAGCTCTTGATGACCCTCCTAACGAGTCCATCAGCACCATTGTCAATTTAGAATCCCTATATGGTATATGTGGCTTTAATGCATTCCCTTTCTTATCTCCAAGTGATGAAATCACTTTTCCTAATGTAAATAACGATTTATTTATATTTTTCGTCTCATTCAGCATCCCGCCACTGCTTTTAGTCTCTTTGATTCTTTCACTTCCAGCTAAATCCACAAAGTACATTTTCCCATACCTTTTATAGCTATGCCCTTCTTCTGAGGTTATTTCACTTATGAAATAAACCATCAAAATTGAATGTGATCTTGAGCTGTCCGCATTGAGCTCATGGCTTCCACTTTTCCTATTTTTCATCCCTTCATGCAGCACAGCAATTAAATCGTCAATATTAGTGCAGTCAACGATCATAAGTTCTTCTACAAAGAATCCTTGCTTAGAGTTCCACCTGCAATGCAAGACCCCTGAGCCTGGGTTCAATAAATCTCGAACCTGCTCATTGTAGATTTCAAAGAAGCCAGATTTGACGTAATATCTTTCTTGCTTGGAAGACATTCTTTGCCAAATATAAGAAATCGACCTTGGGATGATTCCATCAGTTTCATCAGAGGTATATTCAGCGCCACCAAGCCTGTCTTCGACACCTGCCATACTATAGGTTTTTCCACTGCCTGTTTGTCCATATGCGAATACAGTGCATGAGTATCCTTCTAAGGCACTTTCTAGAAGAGAATTTATCCCAGTTTCAGCAAAAACTTCAGCCTGATTGGTAGAAACATCGAAAATTTGATGAAATGCATATTGCCGCACACCAGCTTTCATTTGAAGAGCCAGAAGCTGGGGGTTTCGAACTTCAATGCAGTTCGCATTTCCTTGTGAAACTTCTCTTTGGTTAAGTGGCCGAATTCTTACACAGACACGAATACTTTCGCTTCCTTCTTGCTCAAGACTTATGGAATTTCCACTGACTGAAGGTGGATGGCTGATTGGTGGCTTGCTAGTGCTAGCTGTTGATTTTTGTGATGAAACTTGCATAATTTTTCTTTATGAAAATATGTAATTATGAAAGAGGGTTTAAAATTACAAGTTTTTTGGCTTATATGGTTGAAATTACTGATTTAAATAAATTTGAAGAAATAAATCGAGAATGCGAAATAGTAATAATAGCAGCTTGTAATTAGATATTTAAATTTTTTATAGGTGGAGCCAGCAATTATTAAAATAAAAGTATATTTACTTTGACAAAGAAATGCAATGTTTCGATTAAGAGAAATAAAATAAATATTAGGGCCATAGCCAGGAATGCCCTTTTTGATCAGAATAGCAATTCTGGGGTTATTATAAAAAATGGAGGATTTAATACTGGTATAAAAAGGAACAGTTTATATGAAAATTGATTACTGTATTAGTGTGCTGCGCTCCATTGTCCGCTTGCTGTGCTGCATGAAGATTTGACTGAGGAATAAGAGCTTCCAGATCTTTCATTGCATTCGTCACTTTCATCCCATTCATCGACTTCAATGCATTTTACAGAAACTCCTCTTGGTCCTCTTTCTCCTTTTTCTCCTTTGCAGCCTTGTGGCCCTTGAAGACCTTGGCATCCTCTCTCTCCTTTCTCGCCTTGTAGTCCTTGAAGACCTTGACAACCTGTTTCTCCTTTTTCTCCTTTGCAGCCTTGTTCTCCTTTTGGACCTGGACAGCCTTGTGGGCCAGCTGGACCTTGAGGGCCTGGTGGGCCTTGACAACCTCTATCACCTTTTTCTCCTTTTTCGCCTTTTACAATTTTGACTTGTTGCTCATCGCATTCATTATGTTCATCTTGTGAGCCGCACTCGATACCTTCGGTCTCTACAAATTCTGTTTTGAATATTTTTGGTGTTGTGGCAAAGACCGCAAGAGATAAGGTCATCAGAATTGCGAATTTAATCATATTTTTTATAATTAGCTAAAATTTTGGGAAATATCTGTTTGTAGCCATAACTTTTAAAATTCAAAATGGCTGGTGAAATTAATTAGAAAGAGAAAATTTAATATACTTTAGCCTTTATTGAATAGGATTAGTAGTATATTTTATTTAAAGAAAATTAATAATCTTGGTTTGCTAAAAGAATACTCGACTTAAGCTAATATCAATAGCGTTGAATTAATTATAGTTACTTTGTTTTTAGGAGCTGTTTATACTGTGTAGAACTATTTTCTTCGCTGGATTGATGAATTATGTAGCTTTATTATTCGTATTATGTTGATTTTTTTAGATCATATAAAATTACCATTTAATATTAATAAATAGATTTGGTAAACATATTATTACAATTTGTTTAATTTTTTTGAATTTGAATAGAGTATTTTGTTGACAGCTTTCTTGGGAATCTCTTTGAAAATTTTATTTTATTAATCATTATTTATATCATTTTGCAATTATTTTAAAAGATTTTATGTAAATATATAAACTTGACTAAATATTAACAAAAATATAGCCATTATTAGTTAATAAATTATATTTATGAAATAAATTGATTTATACATTTATATCGTTTGTAAAGTTTATTGCTTCTATAGCTAGAAATTTTTAATTCAATCTTTAAAACTTGCCAAATATATATAAATAAAACTTATAAGAAAAATTATTCAAAAAATATGGTATTTGTATTGATGCGATATAGAATTATTTGAAGTTTGAGTAACAGCATTGTTTTATCCCTATGTGCTTCTGTGATTAAAAGCATGGCTTGCCCTATAACATTATTCTGACCATTTTTCTTGCTTGATCATAACTTTATGGGGATATCCAAATATAGATTTTATCTTTAACAATTTGACTACTGGTATGATTGGCCTTCTATAATTCATCTTGCCAATCTTCTTCGGCTCAAGAGACTTTTACTCTAAGATTTAGTGTTACTCGTAAAGTTTTAAGTTATAAAATCATCAAAATTACCAGTTTGACCATATTTTATTATTAAAGGCTGAAAATTTTACTTCAATTATCAGCGGGTTTGTGCTGCTTTACTAAGTAAAATGGTTTTTTGTTAATCCATAAGGTTTATTAACGAGAAATTATTTTTATCCCTTAGCTAATAGAAAATTTTAAAATTATAATCATCTTTCTCCTTTCTTGCTATTAATCGCTAATAGCTGAATCTCCAATAAGAAAAGTGAAGGTAATTGAATTTTGAAGAATATATATGGCCATCTCCCTTTCTCTACAAAATTATTAACAAACCTAAGTCCATTATTTAATGAATGCTTTAAAATAATAAACCATAATAAAATAAAAGAGATGTCAAATCTCGATAGAAGGCCTCGAGGAAGATACCGCGGACCTAGGGGTGAGCGCGGAAAAGTTAATTCAGAGCGCTTTGAATCTACTAGAGCTGAGGAGACTGCTCAAAGCCAAAATACAGGTGAGGCTAGTGGATACAAAAGGCCATTCACGAAAAATACATCTGAAAGCCAGCAAGAGCATAACCCTGAAGGTAACAGATATAACAATAGAAGAGGACGCTTCAGAGGTAACAGGAGAAGAGGCAATTTTAGGCATTATGACCAAGGTGGTCAAAGGTATTATGAAGAGGGAAAAAGTGATGAGAATTATCAGAGAGAAACACGCAATCAATACGAAGAAAAGAAAGTAGACCATAGAAATGAAGGAAGACAAACTAGGGAATCTGATAACACATATCAACAAAGAAGCTACAGAGGAGGAGAAAGGAATGAGCCACATCAAGAAAGAAGCCAGAGAGGAGGTCAAAGGTATGAACACCGAGAGCCATATCAAGAAAGAAGCCAAAGAGGAGGTCAAAGGAATGAGCAACGTGAGTCATATCAAGAAAGGAGCCATAGAGGATTTGAAAGGACTGATCTATATCAAGAAAGAAGCCAAAAAGGAGGCGAAAGGAATGAGCAGCATGAGCCATCTCAAGAAAGAAGTCATCGAGGAGGCGAAAGGAGTGAGCCACATCAAGAAAGAAGCCATCGAGGAGGCGAAAGAAATGAGCATTATGAGCCATATCATGAAAGAAGATATAGAGGAGGCAGAAATAGAAGATTCAACAGAGGTCGCCCATACACATCTCCAGATCGCTTTAAGGACAAGGAGGCTACAGAAGAAACTCAAGCAGGTCCTAAAGAGCAGGAAAGGTCCTCTAGTGCAAGGCCTCGAGGAGATTATCATCAAAATAATCAACGTAGAGGCAGATATAACAACCGGCGAAGAGGATACAGAGGAGGCCGCTTTAATCGAGATAGCAGACAGGCTGAAGTTCATGAAGAAAAACAACAGCAAAAAGTCGAAACTGCCCATCCACAACCTCATTATAAGCCAAAACACGAGCCAGAAACCAAAAAAGCAGCCCCTACCTTTACTTTAATAAATGGACTCGAGCCTGAACTCAGAGGTTTCAACGTAAAGTGCAAAGCAATAAATCAGCCATATCAAATCAAAGCTTCTTTCAGAGGCAAATCATTTTCAGCATGGGAAGTTCTAGTCGGTGATGAAACTGGATGCATAAAGTTACAGCTTCCTAATGAAGAAATCGCCAAAGCCATCAAGGTCAATTCTTCAATTTACGCAAGAAATGGCATTATAATTATGAGGGATCAGAAATTCATGGTTTTATTAGTGACTCATTGGGGGAAGGTTGAAGTCTCAGATACTGATTTTGAATTTCAAGCAAACAAGACCAACAATATTTCTGACGTTGAGTATGAAATTGCGACTTAAAATAAGCAGAGTTAGTTATTATAAAATTGTAAATGGGTCAAGTGAGGTCAAATATGTATAAATTTTTGTTGATAACGCTTTCCCGATTGGCAAACTTCCAGCTGTCAAAGACATAAGCAAAGTTTCACGCTTAGAAGCTTCTGCTATTTCATAAGCTTCAAGAAGAGATGTGAGGGACGGATATTTTGATATTATTGCTTGGGCTTTAGCTAAGGACATTTGAGGAATTGCGGTAAGGAATTTTATTCAAGTCTCGTGAGGATGGAATCGTTCAGGCTGCTTTTGGATCATTTGTAAGTCATCTGATGTTTTAGAGTTTATTAGAACTGAAGAAGCTTGAATTATATATTGGCTAATTTCATTCAGATTTTCCATTTCGAGCAAATCAAAGCCAAAATTAAATATTCATTTGGCGATCAAAGGTTGAAGCTGAGGTTGAATATTTTCTTTTCAATTTGCCTTCTCTCGCACTGAGTATTGATAAATAAATGAGATTTTCGAGTTGTCCAAAGAAGATTTTAGATCTGAAAAACCTTCTTCTATCCTGGAGCTGGTTAAGAATCTTTGGTATGAGGAAACAGAGATGATGATCCAAACTAGATTATTGAAGCTAGTAGTTTCTCGGACTCATAAAATTAGAGTGGGAAATGGGTACATTCTATCTGTGATTTCGGTTGTGATTCCTTCTTCTGGGATATAGTTCACTATTTCACTTAGAGATGGGTCTACATATAAAATCTGTTTCATATCAATATAAATCCCCCTTTATTTTGATTGCTAAATTATGTAAAGAAACTTTTAGAAATAAAATCAGATTATGCTAATATTGTTAAGATTTTAATTTGATCTTTTATTATAATTTCCAATAATTAATATATACAATTTAGATTTAGGTGATACTCTTTAAAATACTAAATATGCAGAGACCAATTAGCTCATTTTTCACTCCTACGAATAGATCAAAACCTCAAGAAAAAAGCCAAACAAGCGAGCAAGATTTAAGTTTAAAAAGAAAGCATCCATCCTATACTTCTGAAAACTCAGAAAATATTGAAGGTAGTCTTGCAAAACTTGAATTTAAGTCTAATTCTAAGCCAAAACCAACTCCAATGTCCCCACCTTCTCAATCTAGCAATGATGACGAGTATGAAATGCCTGACTTTTGCAGGCCTGAAAAAATCCAAGATAAATCGCGTCGAAGACCCGATGATCCTGAATATGATCCCTCCAGTCTCTTTATCCCGCCAAATCAAAAATTTACACCAGCGATGGAACAATATTGGGAAATTAAATCTCAGCATTATGATAAAATTGTCCTATTCAAATTAGGTAAATTTTACGAGCTTTTCTATCAAGACGCAATCATAGCTCAGCAAATTCTTGAATTAAAATGAATGGGAAATGACCGCAAAAAGGCACATGTAGGGTTCCCTGAGAAAGTTCTCGAAAAAAATGCAAAAATACTTGTAGAGCGAGGGCACAAAGTAGTTGTCGTCGAACAGACAGAAACAACATTAAAAAATAGAAAGCCAAAAACAGGAAAAGCTGTTGGAAGAGAAGTGACAGACATTTTAACAAAAGCTACTTATACAGCAAAATTTAACTGCGAAAATTATGAGCCGACTTATTTATTATCGCTAATTGAAGTTGATAATAGGTTTGGGGTTTGTTTTGTGGATTGTTCAACTTCTGTATTCGTAGTAGGAGATGTCGATTTTCAGACCTTCAAAACAATTCTAGCTCAATCTCGGCCTTCAGAAGTTATTTATCATCCTCAATTTATTTTGCCATCTACAATTAGACAGCTCAAAAGCTCCCACATGCCTCCTCAGTTAAGCAAATTGAGGTCCAATGAGAGGTGGAATCATTACAATTTAAATAATTTTTTCCCAGCGGGCCTTCCAGAAGTATTCAGAGATTTGCCAGAAAATACAGCACTCAAAGCTCTTGTAGGATGCTGCTCTTATTTAAATGAAGTTTTTCTCAGTGAAAAGATTCTCCCAAATGCAAATTATTTTAAATATGAAGACTCTGTGCTTCTAAGAGCTTCATTAGTTTTGGACAGCCAAGCGTTACACCACTTGCAAATAATAGAAGCAAACAATGGAGTTAAAATTTCGAAAGAAGGGAGCCTTTATGAATTTATGGATAAATGCTCAACTTCTTGGGGGAAAAGAAAGCTGAAATCATGGCTGATTAGTCCGCTATTAGATATTAATGCCATTAACGAAAGGTTAGATGCTGTTGAAGAGCTCTCAAAAGCTCCTCAATTTATTGAAAAATTTGAGAAAGCAGTAAAAAAATACCCAGACATGGAAAGGCTTCTGAGTAAGATTTCAACATACAGCATCAAAACAAATTCAAAAGCAGTCTATTTTGAAGATGTTTCCGCTCAAAAAATAAAAGAATTCAATGGCTTGCTTACCCATTTAAGCGATATCCAAGATTTAATGATCCAATTAGATATGCTAGATTTAGAATCCTCAAAAATCCAAAAATTAACAAAATTCCAACCAGAAGGATTTTTCCCAGAAATTAAAAGTTTATGCAAGGAATACGAAAATGCATTTTTCTGGCTAACCCCAGACCAGCCAGAGCCAGCACCAGGTAAAGATGAGACATTTGAGAGGCTGAAATTAGAAGTCGAGCTAGTAAAAGACCAATTATCAGAAATTTTGACACAAGAAAAAGCTAGATTTAATAATCATTCTGAAGTAACTTTTGTTGACAGCAAATTTAGATATGAACTTGAAATTCCTTTACATTTGGTTAAAGATGAAAAGCCTAATGAATATGAAGAAACTAGTGCAAGACAAGGATATCAGAGATATTATACAAAAACGATAAAAAGGTTGGTTGATCAAATAGAAATTTTAGAAGAGCAAATGAGATGGGCTTTGGGACCTTATTTAGCCTCAGTACTTAAGCATTTTTATGATGAAAAAGATAGGTGAAGTCGAGCAATCAGTATAGTAGCAGAAATAGATTGCTTGTGCTCGCTAGCTAAGTTAGCTAGTAAATCGCTTGTCCAGCTGACAAGGCCAGAGTTTGTGACAGGAGATCAATCTTATTTAGAAATAAAAGGACTTGTCCACCCTATTTTAGCTACGAAAAATCCATTATTTGTCCCAAATGATGTTTTATTTACTTCAGAAAACCCATGCTATGTTTTAACTGGACCTAATATGGGTGGAAAATCAACAGTTCTACGACAAGTAGGAATTGCAGTTATAATGGCTCAAATTGGTAGTTTTGTCCCCTGCGAATTTATGAAATTTTACCCTGTCGACTACATTTTTACTCGTTTAGGTGCTGCTGACTCACTTATTGAAGGAAAAAGCACATTTTTTATGGAGATCGAAGAGGCCTCAAAAGTCCTGTATCATGGGACACCTAGTTCTTTGGTAATTATTGATGAGCTAGGAAGAGGCACTTCTACAAGTGATGGAGCTTCTATAGCTTTAGGCTTCCTAAAATACATTACCAGCATGATAAAGCCAAGAACCCTTTTTACAACTCATTATCATATGATAATTTCTGACATAGCTGAGCTTCCTGGGGTAGTTTTAGTTTTCATGGATTCGTTTATCAATGAAGTCACCCAAAATGTCACATTTTTATACAAATTGAAGCAAGGAATCTGCCCAAAAAGCTACGGACTTAATGTTGCTAGAAGTGCTGGGATTTTCGGTCAGAAAATGGTTGTTGCCCAGCTGAAAGCAAATGAAATTGAAAAGAATTTTAAGCAGATCAAGATTATTGGAGAAATCAAGAAATTGAAGAGGCAAGGGATAAGTCCTGAGGATATACTTGAAAGACTAAAACAATTAAATTTATAATTAATTTCTTATGGAGTTATAATTTTGCGTAAACGTTATTGAAAAAAGAAAATAAATGTCAGAAGAATTAAGAAAAACACTTGCAAGTAGGCTGAGGCCTGGGGATAGATTTACAAATAAAGGCTTATCACGAAATAGCAGTAGTAGTACTCTCACTGTTTCTAAGCCCAAACAAACTTTGATGCCAAGACTTCAATCTCTTAATCAGTCAACTACCAATATTAAAAAGCCAAAGACCTTAGAGCCTATTTCTCCTTTCTTTAAAAGCACAGTCTTTTCTCCTGCGATGACGGTTATGGCAAAATCAGGATCAATGATATTTGGAGAAGACACCAAAAAACTTCCGAAACTTCCAGACGAAGTTAAATTCGAGCCAATTTTTTCATCAACCAAAGGTTTCAAAGCTAAAAATCTGCCTCCAATTAAAGCTCAGCCTAAAAGAAAGCATATTCATGGAGAATCTAGATCACTAATTGAAGACGAAATGCCAAATGTAAGCATTCCTCAAAACCCTACACCTTATGATTTTATTCAAGTCATTAAATCAGATCCAGAACTAATGGAAGACTTCTGGTACTGCAACCGCAAAGGTGATTCCTATGATTTTGAGCTCGTCCCATTTAAGAAGAAAAATCCTAACGAATACTTAACAATCAGCTCACGAGGTGTCACTCATTTTATTACAGGTGAAGCTTATTTTTTATCCTTAGAAGAATGAGAAAGAGAATACAAGCTCTACCAGAGGCTCAAAGAAATCAGATTTTTCAAGCAGTACAAAAAGTGGAAGAATTTCTCATTATGAAAAAACTTGCGAAGGAGAAATATGATGACTGAAAGGTCTCAGTTTTTAGAGCATGAACTGTTTATTCTTGATAATAAGCTGAGGGATCCTTTACTTAATGTAAGACACCAGAGCTGAAAAATTTTAAGGTTTGATTTATTAGATTTGAATTTTGATAATGTGAGGACTATTGAACAGTTTAATGCTGCACAAGATACGAAAAGAATTGCTGTAGGAGATGAACTTGAAGACTTGGAGACAAATATCAAAAATTTAGTATCAATTTCTTGCAAGGAATCATTGGAAGCTTTTAGGAGAGAAAATAAGACCACTGTTAATGATGAAGAAGGCAGAAAAGGAGTTAATGAAGATGCAGACCCATTTCTAGTAGGCGATATTTCTAATAAACAAATGCCATACACGCAAGAAGCGATTATTAGAACCCATTATAAAAGACTTGCAAAATTTATACGACTTTGTGACTATCAAATTATTGATGCAAAAATGAGTTTATCAGTCAATTCTGCACAAAAGGTGCTGAAAGTAATTACTTTTGATTATGATCAAAAAGATAAAAGACCTAATATGCAGAGGAGGCAGCAGAATCCATTATTGGTCATCAATGCAGACTTTGAATTAAGAGATATCTTCTATGAGCCTGATAATGAAGCTGTAAAAGTGGCAATTGATGATGCCATATTAAGAGGACTTACTATGCTTTTAAATAACTATATGCTAGTTAGCGTTCCAGAGTTTGAAAGATACACAAAAGCATTAGAAGAATTTGAAGAAAAGCCAGTTGATGAAGACTTTGATTTATTGCAAATGATTGTTAATGATGAAGTAATAAAGCGAATTGGCAATGAAATCAAGGATGGTATTGATCAATCCTTTAGGGCTCTGATTAAGTTCTCTTTGCATTTAATCCCTAAGCTTGACATTTATATGCAAAATTATGAAACGGATGTAGAAAGGTATAGAGATGCAGAAATTGAAGAAATTAAGAGGGCAATTGAAGAATATTTACGACAAATGCAAGAATTTAAAACAATGAAAGAGGAAGAAGATGTAGGGATTTTTCAATTGCATGTTCATAATATTAAGAGAAAATTGATACCATCCCCAAAGCAGTGCATGGAAAAAATAGAAGGGCTTCTCCCAGAAATCGCATTAGATTCAGCAATGAAGCTGACAAAAATCCTGGCAGAATACAACAATAACATTAAAGGGGTCCCTAAAACAGTTGAAGAGTATATCTACATTGTAAAGCATATGAAAGAAATAGAGAATAATTTGCAGGATATCACAAACCGTACTAATGATTTAAAAGATTTAATGCAGCTTATGGAAGCTTACAGTATCAAATTTACAGATCTTAATAAAAGAAAATACAATGAGACTTTGACTTCTCTAGATGCTTTGAGGACCAAAATGCAAGCATTTTATGAGCGTGGAGAAAATGATAAAACAAAATTCACAAGAATGCTGAGAGATAGTGCTCATTCAGTTGATAAAAGAAATAACGATATAAAAGAACTACTTAAGGATGAAATGTTCGCGAATAAAGATGCAAATAAAGAAACTGTCATAGAAATTTTGACGGATCTTGGAGAAAAAGTTACAAAATTGGTGCAGGATACCAAAGATTTCAGGAATTATTATTTGGAGCTCGAAATGGAGCCGAAGGAGTATCCAGAAGTAGAAGATACTTTTAAAGATTGGAAAAATAAGAATGAAATGTGGAAAGCTCTAGATGAATGGGAAAAGAAAATTATTATATGAAGCTCCACCTCATTTAATAAGATTGATGTTGAACAAATCACGAGAGAAGTTGATGGGTATAATAAAATTGCAAAAAGGTGTAAATCATTGGAAGACCAAGGAAATTATGTCCCACAAGTTCTTAAATCGTATGTAGATGTCTTAAAAGATACGATGCCAATTGTGAGCGATTTAAGGTTCAAAGGACTTGAAGAAAGGCATTGGGAGCAGATAAGAAAAGTTATTGGAATCGACATTGATATAAGGGATGAGTCATTTACATTAAAAAAGCTTTTAGATATCAAAGTAAATAATGTGAAAGAAGAAATTGCAGAAATTGCTTTGAGAGCAAGAAAAGAAGAAGAAATACAAAATCAGCTAAGCGAAATTGTGTCAGGGTGGGATAATATTGAATTCCATGTTGAAAAAGTTGATGAAAGCTATATCTTTAAAGAAGTTGATGATATTATGGTGAAGTTGGAAGACTCTCAAGCTGGGCTCTCAACACTGATTTCAAATAGATTTATCGGCCCCATGTTTGAGAAGGTTGACTACTGGAATAAAATTTTCAAAATTTTTGCAGCAACTCTTGATGAGTGGTTACTATGCCAAAAGCAATGGGCAGAACTAGATAAAATCTTCAAAAGTGGCGATATTGCAAAAAAGTTAAACAAAAGCTACAAAGCTTTCCAGACTATCGACTCTTTTTTCAAAGAACGAATGAAAAAAGTGTGGGACTCTCCTAATGCTTTAAAAGCTGCCACAGAAGAGGGGCTGCTCAAAAGTTTCCAAGACACAAATAGAAACCTTGAAAAGCTTCAAAAGAAAATAGAAGAGCATCTGGACAAACAAAGGGTCAATTTCCCAAGATTTTTCTTCCTTTCAAATGATGAGCTTCTCATAATTCTTTCAAATTCTCAAAATGCCCGTGAAATTCAGACTCATTTAAAGAATATGTTCGAAAACATTTATGAACTAGAATTTGAAGAAGAAAAGACTGAGTCTTTTACGGGCTTGATTTCTGCTGAACGAGAAACATTAACTTTACATTCAAAAATCAAATCTAAAGGAAACCCAGATGAGTGGCTTAAAGTTCTTGAAATGCAAATGAGCGAGTCCTTAAGAAGATATATAAGAGAAGCCATTAAAAAATATGGAGATCTTTCTAGAAAGGAGTTTATTTTAAGCCCAGATCTAGCAAGCCAAGTTATACTGTGCACTGCAATGATTATGTGGACTTGGTCAACTGAAGAAAATTTGTCAGGCAAAAGTGATGTAAATGAGTCTTTAAATGACTGGCATGATGTGATTAATGGGTATTTAGATGAACTTACTAATCTTGTTAAAGAAGAATTAACGCTGGCTATGAGGAGAAGAATTGTAGCACTCGTCACTCAAGATGTGCATAATAGAGATACTATAGAAATGCTTAAAGATGAGGAGGTCACCTCAGCGGGAGACTTCAGGTGGCAAAGACATTTACGCTATTATTGGGCTGATTTTGAAGAAAAATTCAAAATTTCTCAGCTCAATGCAGATTTGGAATATGGGTTTGAATTTATGGGAGCTACAACTAGGCTTGTGATCACCCCACTTACTGATAGATGCTGAATGACGATTACTGGAGCTATGAAAATCAACCTAGGCGCCGCTCCTGCAGGCCCTGCAGGCACAGGCAAAACTGAGTCAGTGAAAGACCTTGCTAAAGCTATGGGGAAATATTGCATTGTTTTTAACTGCTCTGAACAAATTACTTACCAAATGATGGAGAAACTGTTTATGGGGCTTTGCTATACAGGCTCATGGAGCTGTTTAGATGAATTTAATAGAATTGATATCGAAGTTCTTTCAGTTATCGCACAACAACTTAGAGTAATAAAGCAGTCAAAAGATGACAATAAGCAAGAGTTTTTCTTTGAAGACAAAAAAGTGGCTTTGAAAGCTGAAACTGGTGTATTTATCACTATGAACCCAAGCTATGCTGGAAGAACTGAGCTGCCTGATAACTTAAAAGTCCTTTTCAGGCCTGTCTCTATGATGGTTCCTGATTATACTTTAATTGCTGAAATTATGCTATATGCTGAAGGCTTCAAAGAAGCCAAACTTTTGTCAGGGAAAATGACAAAACTTTATAAGCTTGCTTCTGAACAACTTTCACAGCAAGATCATTATGATTTTGGTATGAGAGCTGTGAAAAGTGTTTTAAATATGGCTGGAGCTCTGAAGAGAAAAGAGCCACATCTTATTAAAGAAGAAATTATTTTGATAAGAGCTATGAAGGATTCAAATGTCCCAAAGTTCTTAAAAGAAGATCTGGTGCTTTTTAATGCAATTGTGCAAGATCTATTTCCTGAAGCAGAGATTCCAAGTGTTGATTATGGAGATTTAGAACTAGCTATTAGAGAGTGTATTGGAAAAGATCACTTACAGCCTATTGACACGTTTGTAAATAAAGTGATACAGCTATATGAAACTTTTGAGGTCAGATTTGGAGTTATGATAGTTGGTCCTGCTACAGCAGGGAAAACAACTTGCTATAAAATTTTAGCTCATGCGTTATCTTTATTACGGAGTAAAAACTCACGAAATCAGAGCTATCAAAAAGTACAATTCCAAATCCTCAATCCTAAAGCAATCTCTATGGGTGAGCTATATGGAGAGTACAATGAAGTTACACTGGATTGAAAAGATGGCTTAGCAAGCTCAATTATGAGAGAGTTTAGTAAAAAAGAAGAGCTTACAAGGAGATGGGTTGTTTTTGATGGGCCAGTTGATTCATTGTGGATTGAAAATATGAACACTGTACTTGATGACAATATGATTTTGTGTTTGGCAAACCAGGAGAGAATTAAATTAAAGCCAGAAATGAGAATGTTATTTGAAGTTGCTGACCTTGCATCAGCATCTCCTGCTACTGTTTCTCGCTGTGGAATGGTTTACATGAACATTGAAGCTGTCGGCTGAAAAGCCCTTATTCAAACCTGAATTGCTAAAGAATTAGTTGAATGGCAGCCTGAACAAAAAGACTACTTAGTATTACTGATTAATACTTATATGGGAAAAGCTCTATCCATTATGCAAAGACTTACAGAGCCAATCCCTACTATGACTAATTCATTGATAGCTTCATTTTGCAAGCTGCTAAACGCTGTGGCTCAATTTGATAGAAACCCAAGATTCAATGATAATATTGAGCAATTCAAGAAATATTTAGACAAAATATTTGTGTTCTGCTTAACTTGGTCAATTGGAGGGGCGCTAGACACTAATGGTATGATAAAGTTTGACTCAGCAATTTCTTCTGAACTAAATGTAGACTTGCCAAAAGGCTCACTATATGATTCATGCGTAGTCTCAGCAAAAGTTGCAGGTGATTATAAATCATGGGACAATATGAAGACTGATTTTGTGTATAACCCTGAAGTTAGCTATTTTCAATTGCTCGTCCCTACAAAAGATACAATACGCTTTGAGTACCTTCTGAAATATAATATAAGTATCCAACATCCTGTATTTATTACTGGCTATACAGGAGTAGGGAAATCAGTGATTATTACGAATACTTTGATTAGTATGAAAGAGACTGACAACTTGTACCCAATTTTCATTACTTTTTCAGCTCAAACTTCATCTCTGTATACACAAAATTCTATTGTAAATAAACTAGACGCGAAAAGAAAAGATTTGCTTGGAGGCCCTGGGACAAAAAAAGTAGCATTATTGATTGATGATGTAAATATGCCAGCTGTTGAAAAATTTGGGGCTCAGCCACCAATTGAGCTATTGAGGCAATTTTGTGATCAAGGCTTTATCTATGATCGTGAGAAAAAGTTTCCATTGAAAATTATTGATACAACACTTATTTGTTGTGCAGCGCCACCTGAAGGTGGTAGAAACAAGCTGACCCAGAGATTTACTCGGCATTTTCATATGTTGTGCATTCCTCATACAAGTGAAGAAAATATGAACGCCATTTTCAAAACTATTTGTGATGGGTTTTTCAGCAGAGGCTGGAAAACTGAAGTGATTGCTTCAGTTCCACAAATTGTGTCAGCTACTATTCACATTTATCAGCAAATCAGTGCTGAGCTATTACCAACCCCAGCTAAATCACATTATTTGTTTAATCTTCGTGATGTTTCTAAAGTATTTCAAGGATTATTGATGGGTAAACCAAGGACTTTAAACAATCCTGATATGTTGATTAATCTGTGGATCCACGAGACAATGAGAGTTTTCCATGACAGACTTATAAATAAACAAGATAAGCGGTGGTTTACTGAAATGGTTACAAAGATGCTGGGTCAGCATTTCCGTCTTTCAATCACTCATGACCAAATGTTCGAAGAGAAAACAATCATGTTTGCCGACTTTCTGAGAGGAGATTTAGCTATGGAAGATAGAGAATATGATATGGTGACAAGTTCAACGACACTTAATAGAAGAATTGGAGAGTTTCTTGATGAGTACAACTCGAAAGGGACTCACGAGATGAAGCTGGTATTTTTTAACGACGCAATAGAGCATTTATCAAGGCTCTGCAGAATTTTAAGGCAGCAAAGAGGAAATGCAATGCTTATTGGAGTCGGCGGATGTGGAAAACAATCCCTAACAAAATTGGCAGCTTTCATGTGTCACTGTGAATTCTTCCAAATTCAAGTAACAAAAGATTATAAGCTGTCATCATTTAGAGATGACTTGAAAAAGCTGTTTATAGTTGCTGGAGGAGTAGATCCAAAGCCTTCAGTCTTTTTGCTGACTGATACTCAGATCATTAACGAATCCTTCCTTGAAGATATCAATAATATTTTAAACTCTGGAGAAGTCCCAAATCTTTTCACAAAAGAGGAACTTGATCCTATTGAACAAGACTTAAGGGCAGTTGCAGAGAAAGAAAAAGTGTTTGAAAATATCTACAACTATTTTATACAAAGGGTAAGGGAAAACCTACATATTGTTCTTTGTATGAGTCCTGTCGGAGACTCTTTAAGAGTCCGCATGAGAATGTTCCCATCTCTAGTAAACTGCTGCACCATTGACTGGGTCGATCCATGGCCAAATGATGCCCTTTTAAGTGTATCTGAAAGCAAGCTACAAGATTTGACTCTTGATTTCTTGCCCAAAGAAGAATCGTTGAAGCTTAAAAAGGCTTTAGCAAGGCTATGTGTAGATGTCCATCAAAGCGTTATAGAAATGACTGATGAATTTTATCAAATTTTGAACCGAAAAGTGTATATCACCCCAAAAAGCTATATAGATTTAATAGCAGGATATTTTAAACTATTAGAAGAAAAACAAAATGAACTAAGCTCAGCTCGGCAGAGGTATAGAAACGGTGTAGACCAGTTAATTAAAACAAACATAGATGTACAAGAAATGCAAAAAACTCTTGTGAACTTAGCGCCAGTGTTAGAACAAAATAAAACAGAATGTGAGGAACTTGGCAAAAAACTTGAAATTGATACAGTCCAAGCAAATAAAGTTAGAGAAATCGTGGAGGAAGAAGAAAAAGAAGTAAATATGAAAACGCAAGAAATTAAAGTACTACAGGAAGATGCAGAAGCTGATTTAAACCAAGCTATGCCTATATTAGAAGAAGCTATAAGAGCTCTAGGGAATATAAACTCAAAAGATATAGCAGAAATCAGGACTTTTGCTAGCCCGCCAAAATTAGTTGTTTTTACATTAGAGACTATTGCAATACTATTAGAAGCTCCTACATCCTTAGAATCCATTAGAAAAATCCTCCAAAATAACTTTTTAGATACCCTTATGAAATTCCCTAAAGACAGCATAAAGCCAGTCACGCTTAAAAAACTGAAAAATAAAATTGCCAGCCTGCCTGATTTTACTCCTGACAAAGTTGGAGGTCAAAATGTGGCTTCAAAGTCCTTATGTGAGTGAGTCTACGCAATAGTAAATTATGCTCAAGTGTCTAAAGAAGTAGAACCTAAAAGAAAACGCCTTGAAGAGTGAAATAAAGTTTTAGCTGACGCAATTGCAAAATTAACTGATACTCAGAATAGGCTAAAAGTTGAGCAAGACAAAGTCGCAGAATTAGAGGCCAAATTTAAAGCAGTTTTAGATCAGCAAAGTAAGCTTGACAATGAAATTCAAACCACAAATTTAAGACTTTCAAGAGCTTCTGTGCTAACAGAAGGGCTCAAAGATGAACACCAAAGGTGGAAGGTTTCTGTTGACAGATTAACAGAAAAATTGAGAAATATTTTAGGTGACATTTTTTTATCAGCTGCTTGTATTAATTACTATGGACCATTTTCAGGGCTATATAGAAATAAGCTTGTGAGTTTTTGGATGAGCAAGTGTGCAGAGCTTGGGATCCCATTTAGCAGTAATTTTGATTTGCAAGATGTAATGGGTGATCCATTGGTAATTAGAGAATGGAATATTGCCACTCTTCCTACAGATTCAGTTAGTGTTTGCAATGCAATTTTAGTTACAAGATCAGAAAGATGGCCACTTATGATTGATCCACAAGAGCAAGCAAATAGGTGAATCCGAAAAATGGAAGAATCCAAAAGCTTAAAAATTATTAAACAAACTGACAAAGATTTTGAAAGAAGTTTGAAAAATTGTTTAAGAGATGGGCTTCCCGTTCTAATTGAAGATATAGGAGAAACACTTAATCCTTTATTAGACCCTGTTTTAAATAAGCATTTAGTTGAGCAGTCTCCAGGACGATTTACCTTAAGAATGGGAGAAGCTGATATTGACTATGATCTTAATTTCAAACTGTATATCATTACTAAGCTTTCAAACCCTCACTATCTTCCAGAAATCAGCATTAGAGTTAGTTTAATCAATTTTACAGTCACAATGCAAGGACTAGAAGAGCAGCTTTTAGGAGATGTCGTTAGGAAGGAAGAGCCAAAAATCGAGATCGAGCAAAATAAGCTGATAAAAGATATAGGAGATGGCCAAAGGGAGCTTAAAAATTTCGAACAGCTTATTTTACAGTCACTTTCTGCAACTGAAGGGAATATCCTTGATGATGCCAAGCTAATAGCGAGACTTGAAACAGCCAAAAAATCATCAGATTTGATAAATAAAAGAATGATAACTGCAGAAACCACGAAAAAGGAAAATGAAGCTGCAAGAGCTAAATACCAAAAAGTCGCCAGAAGAGGGTCCATTTTATATTTTGTAATTGCTGACCTCGCAAATATTGATCCTATGTACCAGTACTCATTAAGCTATTTTTCTAAATTCTTTAACGCAATCATTGACCAAGCACCTGCTTCTGCAGATCCTCAAGTTAGGATTGAAATCTTGATAAAAGCAATTACTGAGGTGATTTACTCTAATATTTGCAGAGGGCTTTTTAACGCTCATAAGCTTATTTTTAGCTTTTTATTGGCAGCACAGATACAAAGGGATGCAGGATTTATCAAAGAAGCAGAGTGGGCAATTCTTTTGAGAGGAGTTACTATGCTTCCAGCAGATTTCAGAAGAAGTGCAAGACCTGATATAGCTGGAATTACAGAAAAGTCGTGGAATTTTGTTATTTTCTTGCAAAATATAAGCGAAGCTTTTATGAATCCTTCTATAGGTGAAGATATGAGAAACAATAAAAAAGAATGGCAAGCTTGGATTAGCTCTAAAGAGCCACACAAAGAGCCACTTCCAGGAAAGTACAATAATCTTTCAACCTTCCAAAAAATGCTTCTAATAAAAGCTTTTAGAGAAGAAAAAATTATTTATATGGTTTCAGATTTTATTAATGAAGTCTTAGGTCCTAAATTTGTGCAGGTCGCCCCAACATCAATGGAAGAAGTTTATGCTGAAACTACAAAAAGGACACCAATTATTTTTATTTTAAGTCAAGGTGCTGATCCTATGTCAATGATTACTAGACTGGCAAGAGAGAGAAAATTCCTTGACAGAATTGACCCAATTTCACTGGGTAAAGGCCAAGATGAAAAAGCTAAAAAAGCAATTGAAAAAGGCCTAAGAGAAGGAAAGTGGGTGATCTTGCAAAACTGCCATCTCGCAAAATCATGAATGCCTGACTTGGAAAAACAAATAGAAAATTTTGATGACCCAAAGTCAGCGATTCATGAAGAATTTCGAATCTTTTTGACATCAATGCCTTGTAATTATTTCCCAATTCCTGTCTTGCAGAATGGAGTAAAAGTTACAATCGAACCTCCGAAAGGAATCAAGTCAAATCTCCTTCGATCAATGGCTCTAATGACTGACGAAAAATTATCTGAATCATCAAAGCCTGAAATATGGCAGAAATTAATATTTTCCTTATGTTTATTCCATGCAGTCATACAAGAGCGTCGAAAATTCGGTCCCTTAGGCTGAAATATTCGCTATGAATTTAACGAAAGTGACTTAGAAACTTCCATAAGAGTTATTGAAAATTTTTTAAATGAACAAGAAATAGTCCCATGGGAAGCCATCAAATTCGTTACAGGAGAGATTAATTATGGAGGCAGGGTCACCGATGATTTAGATAGAAGATGCCTAATGAGCACCCTCTCCTATTTCATGAAACCAGAAATATTAGATGATGCCTTTAAATTTTCTGAAAGTGGAATATACGCTATGCCTTCTGAAACTTCAATTCAGGCTTATAAAGATTTCGTCATGAATTTGCCGAATACAGATGAGCCTGAGATCTTTGGGATGCATGAAAATGCAAACATCACTTTTCAGCAGCAAGAAAGTGCAAGTATATTAAATGCAGCTTTATTGATTCAGCCAAAAGAAAAAGGAAAATCCTCAATGGGAAAAACTCCAGATGAAATGATTGATGAGCTTGCAGCTAAATTTTTAGAAGAATTGCCAAAGGTTTTGATGAAATCTGAAGCAGGTAATCATACTTTTGTGGTAGAAAATGGGCTTATGGAAGCTATGGCAACTTTTCTAGGCCAAGAAATGGAAAGATTTAATAGACTATTGGTTCGATGCAAAACAAGCTTAGAAGACTTGAGAAAAGCTATCCAAGGGCTAGTATTGATGTCGGATGACTTGGATAAAATGTACAATGCAATGAATAATAACTCTATTCCTGAGCTCTGAAATAGAGTAGCTTATCCTTCTCTTAAACCTCTTGCATCGTGGTTTAGCGACTTAAAAGAAAGGGTCTCCTTTATTCGCAGATGGCTTATTCATGGAAAACCTGAGTCTTATTGGCTAAGTGCCTTTTTCTTCCCACAAGGTTTCTTGACTTCAGTTATGCAAAGCCGTTCTAGGAAATTCCGAGTTCCAATTGATAATTTAGTTTTTACTTTTGAAATGCAGTCGTTTACAGAAATTGAAAGAATTGAAGAAAAAATAGAGGATGGGGTATATGTACATGGGCTATTTATGGAAGGATGCAGATGGGAAGCTGAAACCAATGTACTTGAAGATTCTAATCCTGGAGTTATGTGGACTTTGGCACCTTTGATTTCATTTATTCCGAGTGAAGTACAAGATAATGTGGATGAAGAGGAAGAGTATTATTTGATGCCTGTATATAAAACGTCTGTGAGGGCTGGGCAGTTGTCCACAACTGGGCATTCAACGAATTATATAATCTCGATAGAAGTTCCAACTCATAAGAAACCTCAACATTGGGTTCAAAGAGGTGCAGCATTTTTATGCCAGCTTAATGATTAAAACTATTATAATAATGAAATTTAGTTGTAATAAGTGTATTAATTTTATCTTAAACTTTAACTATAAAAAATTTAGTAATATTCTGTGCTAATTTAATTCAACTTATGTAAGACGTTTTTATGGCTAAAATAATGCTTAAACATATAAAGTAATTAGATAACGCAAATAAAATCTATGAGAAAATAAAGAGCATGAAACCGACTAATTTCATTATAAAATTATAATTTTAATAGTTTTTTATATATAGTAACTTAATGGCAATTCAAGGAATAAAACCATACCAAAGGCCAAATGACTGGGCAGCACTTGTAGAAGCTCAATCAAAGGCTAACCTCATGCAGGAAAGAGCTGAATCTGAGCTCGCAAATCTAAATAAAAAATTACTCCGCGATGAACTCGACAGGCAGTTACAAGAAAAACAGCAGCAGCGTCGAGATGAGCAAATGCTCAAAGATATCGAAGCAAACGTAATGCTTCAGAAAGGCAAAGCCATAAAAGACTACGACCAAAGAGCAAAGCAAGAATACAAATACATGCAACAGCAACTTGGCCAAGAATACCAAGACATGTCCAGCTATAAAGCCCAGTTAAGAGCCCAAATGAACCAACAAGAAAAATCATCCGACAAATCGTGGCTTAATTCAATAAGTAACCAAATAGAACGTGACAACAGAACTAAAATGCAGCTAAAAGAAGAAAAAATAAAAACAGAATTAGAAGTCCTAAGGCTCAAAGAGTGGCAAAAAGAAACCGAACGCAAGCAAAGGGAAAATGAAAAACTAAGAGACCAAGAATTAATAAGGCAAAATATAGAAAAGGTCAACCTAAGAGATCAAAATCTGGCGGATTTTAATAGAAACTTAGATGAGATCAGAACGAATAAAACTGTAGTATATGAGCCAGTTGCTAGATTTAATTTAGAAAAAGAAATTAAAAAAGTCGAAGTTGTTAATCAGTGGGAAAATGAAGCAAGAAGAAGAGCTGAAGAAAAGGCTAACCAAGAAAGAGAGAAAAAGATGGCCAGCAAGCAAGATACAATACAGACACTTGAAATGCAACTGCAAGAAAAAAATGCCAAACGAGAGATGGAAAGGATGCAATTTGAAAGAGAAAAGCAAAATATGCAAAAACAAGTAGAAAATACAAGAAACTATGAAGCTCAAATGAAGGCATTGAGAGCAAGGGAAAGAGAAGAGTATAAGCAAGTTCTTGAAGACCAGTCCCAGAACAGAATGATGCAGCAATATAACGAACTGAAGATGGATGAAAAAGAAAAACAAATCTTTTCACCAATTCTGACATCAAAAGAAGACATTGCTTTTAAAGCTGTCCCAGGAATTCACCCAAGGGAATCGCCGTTGCAAAAAGCATTTTTAAGGGCTCACAGAAGCTTTTCTCAACTGCCAAATGTAAGCCTGCCAAATTCTCGTGATCCAAGTCCATCTGGGTTTCAAAGAAACCCTAGTAACTTTGGAGATGATAAAAGCTATGCTGGGAGTCCTACAAGTGATTTGTTTTCTGTTAAAAGGAGTAGTAAAAATGAATTCTTTTTTGATCCTCAAAAGCATGACCCAATTGTAAATCCACTTGGGGCAAGTATTCCAAGGCCAAATTTCGGGGCAAGTTTCCAAAGAGGAAAAGGACTTTCTTTGCTTCATGTTGGCTCTTCAATTACCAAAGTTTAAATAATTACATTATTTATTTGAAATTGATAAATTAAAGTTAAAAATATTAAAAGAGTTTCTTTAAGTTCATTTAAATAATTAATTAATTATAATCAGCAATCGTTTAGTTTGGATATTTCTACTCAAAATAAATGGCCAATTAATATATCTTAATTAGATGAGTTACCAAATTCTATATCAGTAGATTTTATTATATATTTCGCTGAGTATTTTCATGTGTCCTAATTTTATTTTCAATGAGATATCCTTCATAGATATCAATTTAGCTTGCATTTCTTATGGTAAAACTTTTTCTTTTGGAAAACTTAAAACTTCAATTACAAATTATTATGAATTTTGGCTTCTAATTTATGCTGAAATCATCTTCATCTGTCTTAATATCTTTAATTTTAATCTAAAACTTAGTGACTCAAATTAAAATAAGAAAAGAGACTTAGCTAGTATTATCTTTCCAATGTAGTTTGAAATTATCTATCTTTATATTTGCCGTCTCCTCCTCTCAAAATTCAATTTTAACGATGTTTTGCTCCACACATATCCATTATACTTAAAGCCGAAAATAGATCCACATAATTCTTAATAATTAATCAATGGCTGATCTCACATATCAATCCGGATATGGGAACATGTTTGAGTCCGAAGCAATTTCAGGTGCCCTTCCCCGTGGTCAATGTGCTCCTCAAGTGTGTCCCTTCAACTTATACGCTGAACAATTAAATGGGACTGCATTTACAGCACCACGTGCCCTAAACCAAAGATCTTGGATGTACAAGCTGAGGCCAAGTGTATCAGGCCAAACTCCATATCAAAAAATTGAAGCTGGCCAATTTTCCAATGCTTTTTCAACTTTTGAAATTACTCCAAACCAACTCAGATGGAGAGAACTTCCATTGCCAGCTGATGGCACCCGAATTGATTTTGTGCAAGGAATCAGCACTATGGGTGGCATTGGCGACCCAACTGTAAAAACAGGACTTGCGATCTATATGTATAGCTGCAATACCAGCATGGACAATAAAGCATTTTATAGCGCTGATGGCGATTTTCTAATTGTTCCCCAACTCGGAAGCTTGCTCATTAAGACTGAAATGGGTAGATTAAGCATTGAGCCGCAAGAGATCGCTGTTATTCCTAGAGGAATAAAATTTGCAGTCTATGTCCAAGGTGATTCGAGAGGCTACATCTCAGAAGTCTTTCAAGGACACTTCAAAATCCCAGACCTTGGCCCAATCGGTGCAAATGGTTTAGCTAATCCTAGAGATTTTTATGCTCCAGTTGCATGGTATGAAGACATCGATTCCGAGTTTACCGTTGTAGGAAAGTTCGGTGGCGAATTATTCCAATACACCTTACCCCATTCACCTTTTGACGTGGTTGCATGGCATGGAAATTATACTCCTTATAAGTATGATTTGAGAAATTACAACACAATGAATACAGTTTCTTATGATCATGCTGACCCATGCATTTTTACTGTTTTAACTTGTCAAAGTCTTGACCCAGGCACAGCTGTTTTGGACTTTGTAATTTTCCCACCTAGATGGATGGTGGCTGAGCACACGTTTAGGCCGCCTTATTATCATCGTAATACGATGACTGAGTTCATGGGAAATATTGTGGGGACTTATGATGCAAAAACTGCTGGATTTGTACCGGGAGGAGCTTCACTTCATAGCTGTATGTCTGGCCATGGCCCAGAAGCAAAAGTGTTTGAAAAAGGATCAACCACAAAATTGGAACCTGTCAGGTATCCTGATAACAACTTGCAGTTTATGTTTGAGACTATGTTTATGCTGAGAATCCCAAGCTGGGCACTAGAAAGAGAAAGACTTGATACAAACTATTTGGAGTGCTGGAAAGGTCTTGAAAAGCACTTTACACCTTAAACAGTAATAATTAAATCAAAATTTCATAATCAAAATCAGCTTATAATATGATCAATAATTGTTTTATTTATTAAAATTTGAATTATAATTTCTTTATAAATTTAACTTGCTATTTTACCTATTTGAAAAGCACACAGAAGGAATTCTGATTATTCAAAATTCAATGATACCTTTTTAAACTTATTTATGCACTTCAAAATCTCCTTTATTAATAAAGCTATTATCTTTGCACAATTAACTCAAATAACCTTTTCCTGGTAGTTAATATGTAGTCCTTTCTTATTAATTCACTTATTTATGCAAAGCATTTACCATTTCACTTACAATTTGTTAATTCAATTAAAACAGGGATTATATATATGTCACAGCACGGACCTAAACTAATTGATCTCTTTGAAAAAGCCACCTCTGATGACTTAAAAGAGCCAGACTATGGTTTGAATATTGAAATCGCAGACCGGATGAATTCTCGCCGCCGCTAGTAACTTTTACTTAGTTGTTTAGAAGGAATTGAGTATTTTAAACAGCTCTTCAGATCATCAGACCTCAAAACCATAGAGCTCACTTTATCTCTACTTGAAACTTGTGTAAAAAACTGCAATAGCCACTTTCATCGATATCTAAGCAATCGTGAATTCATTCCAAGCTTCAGCCAACTTCTCAAAAGGCGCCGAAGAAAGCTCAATTTAGTTGAGAAAATGGCTGGGCTTTACAAAAACCCTGGCTGACGCAAAATTGAAGACCGTGTTTTATGTTTGATTCAGCTATGGGCTGATACCTTTATGATGCATGAAGACACATATCCCGCATTTATGAAAATCTATAGAGAGCTACGAAAAGAAGGCTTAAAGTTCCCAACAAGGGATCCTAATGAAAGGTTCATGATAAAATTCGAAGGAGATCCTTCCCCTGCATTTGAACTGGCTGATATGGAGCAGCAAATTAAAGGATCGTCAGAAAGAGACGTGATACCTCGAAGATCGCCGCCAAGGTCAAGAGCCCCAGCTCGAGGCCTTGACGAAGACGAGGAGCCAAAATTAATGCAAACCGACATTGATTCGCTGAATAGGAATTTACCTTTACTAGAAGACATGATTGCAAGAGCAAGAGATGTCAGAGATCTTCAAGAGCCAAACGTAAAAGAAGTAGTAAGGAACTGTAGGTCAGCCCAAAAAAAGTTAATTTGGGTTATTTCATATAAAGCTTCAAATAGCACAGATGAAAGAGACACAATTGAGCTGCTAGGGATTATGGACTATATCAATTCTAAAATGGATACTTTTAAAAACGCTGTAGGAGTATTAAAAAGAGGAGGAACAAATAAAGAAGTCATTGATACACTAAAAGGAAAAGCAAAAGATGAGGATAACTTGCTAGACCTTGGAGAGGATTTCTTGGAAATCCAAGAAAAAAATCCTTTGGACAAGCTAGAAAAATATGTGTGGGGAAGACAGCCTGAAGAAAGAAAAGTTGAAGCAAATGAAGAAGCTAGGATATCTCCTCCAGAAATCCCAAGAATTGAAGAGCCACCCCAGCATGGAAGAAAACTCGCACCTTTACCAGATTTATTGCTTGATGAGCCTGAAGACTATACACCTACACCTAATAGAGATCAAGGGAATGTGTATGATTTGAATTCTATTTTCGCTCAGCCACCTCAAGGTCAGCCCACATACCAGACTCCTGGGTATAATCCTCAGATGCAAGCTCAGGCACCGATTGGATATCCTCAAAATTATCCTAATCAGTCAACTATGCAACAAGGGTTTAATCCTCAATTAAACCAAGGTTATCCTCCACAACCTTATCCTCAGAATTATGCTCAACCTGTTTCAGCGTCCCAGCAAAGAGATGAATTTGAAGATTTCTTTTCAGAGATAGCTAATCGAAGATAATTTAAATAGTTTATATATCGCATTTATTTTGATTTTTTATTATTCTATAAAGCTTTTAAATTGATGAATTTATTTTATATGAAATAAATTATAAAAACTTCAATAAATCAATCCATTTTTAAGAATAATGCATAATTTATATAGATAATTATTAATGGTAAAAGGCTGCCTTTCAGTAAAATAATAAAATTCGTCTGTCTCAGAAATGAGTGACACAGAAAAGATAGAATTATTGTATACTATCAGAGATGCAAATAGTGGCCTTAAATGGTGGGTCTTGATGACAGTTTTCGGTAAAGTTTTTTCCAGGGTAAAGAAATATGATGATTCAATTAATTTTGCTGCATATTCATGTTATCCAGAAGGTGTTGTAAAACCTTATAGAGATTTGAATCCCTCATATATTCATTTTCAATGATGGGGAAGAAGTTTAGCAAATTTTGGTAGAGACTTTCAAGAAAGACCAGCTTTATTTGATCATCTTATGGATGATACTCTTAAATGTATGGCTGAATTGCATAGACAAGGCATTACTCATAGAAATCTAAGAAAAGAGAATATCTTTTACTTCGAATCGAAATTTAAGATTGCATATTTTGAGAAAGGTTCAAGGATTAAATCCATTGATCCTGCTGTATCAAATAGTTCACAAAACCTTATATCTGAGATAGACCAAAATAAATTAACCGAGGATAAGAAAGAAGATGTATGAAAACTTGGGCTTATATTATTGGAATGCAAAAATCCTAATTTTCAAAATTCATGATTGAGCAATTTCAATGAACACTTTCAGCATCTTGATGAACAAATCAGAAATATTTTTGGGGAAATGCTAAGGGATAATCCTTTGGATAGATGCTCTATGGAAAAAGCATTAAGAGACTGACAATCAACTATGATAGCTGTTCAAGTGGATAAGAGCTTAAATCAGAGAACAGCTTAAGGTGCTAAATTATATTATCTAATGATAAGAATAACAACATATATTAACTATAACTGTAAAGCTGATTTTAGAAAAATAGATAATACAATGTATAACAATAAAACACAAATTGTATGTGAAAGATGATTAAAAACTTAATAAATAATTAATTTTAATAACTACTTTAAGGATTTACTAATTTTTAAAAAAATGTTTTTTGGTGAGCCAATTTACTACTATAATTTGAATTATGATTATATTCCATATTTCTAGCTTTATAAATATTTTGCAGATTAAACGAATATCAATTAAGAATAACTCAGAAGCGAAAATTTCATGAATTAATAAAATTAAATAATTTGTATTGAAAAATTTGAATAAAATCAATAATGTTCAGCGATAAATAGCATCTAAACAGGAATAATAAATTTATATTTCCACCTTAAAGAAGGTGCACTGAATGCTCAGATTCAATTATATTTATGTAGATGAGAACAATAAGAACCAGGAATGGACAGTTTGGAATTATAAAGATAAAAAATTGATTTCAAGGACTATGACAGTTGACAAGCATTGTGATGACACTATTAACTTTAAAGCATATAGGAAATACCCAGAGGGAGTTATTAAGCCTAAAGTTAATGACAACAAAGATACAATTTATTTCAACTTGTGAAATGTGAATGTGGCAAATTTGTCTGAGGAGTTTCAAAATAATATTAAATTGTATGAGTCATTTATGATTCAATCACTATCATCAATGAGCTCACTGCATGAAGCAGGCATCACCCATGGAAATCTAAGCCCAAGCAAAATTTTTTTTAAAGACAACAAATTCAAGATCGCATATTTTGAGAGAGGGACTACCTATGAGAATAATGTAAATTTTTTTAAAGGTTCGAATTATATGATCAGCCCTCAAAAAAGAGCCTGGTTTAATGACCAAAATATCCACATAAACTTCAAGAAAGAAGATGTGTATGCTCTTGGACTCACATTCTTGATGTGCTATGATCCAGATTGTGACATTTCAAGAGTAAGCTTTTTTAATAGCGAAGAATTGGAACAGTTTGTAAAAAGCAAGACGCGCTTTCTTAGCCTTTCAATCAAAACTGTTTTAATGAAAATGCTAGCTTACGATCATGTGCAAAGATGCACTATGAAAGAAGCGCTTATATTTTTAAGGAATAATCTGGTAGTAAATTCTACAGTAGTGGCAAATGTGCCAGCATGTGCTAAAATTACAATAACTGCTAAATAACTTTCTTAGAGCATTAATATAAATGAAAAATATCTATACTCGCGCTGGAAAATCTGAAATAATGTGTTGATAACATACAATTTTTTTAAAAATCAGAAACTTGTATGAAAATCTTCAATTCTTTAGTATACGATTAATTTATTTAAATTTAAGCTAATTATATAAAGTTATTGAGACATTAGCCTTGCACATCTCTTAGCTCTTATATTAAAGTGTTTTTTAATAATATATAATCATTCTTGTGAATAATAAATGTCTGAAGTTCCTAATCTCAGTAAATTATCTAATGGGATTCCTTTAGACTCTTTATCTCAGCCTTTCATTATTGATACCTCAGTCCCTCACGCTCCAAATCGCAGGCCAAATCTGACTCCTGCTGAGTTCAAGCAAGCCATAAAAAATGCTTTACGCTATTTCCCAAAATCTCTCCATCAGCAACTCGCACAAGAATTTGCAGAAGAACTCCGCATTCGTGGGCATATTTGGATGCCAAAACTTCGTCCTACTGACTATCCAATGCAAGCCTATCCGATTCACTATTACCCAGCCAAAATTCCCCAAGCTCGTGCAATCCAAATGATGATTATGAACAATCTCGACCCCAAAGTCGCCCAATTTCCTCATGAGCTTATCACATATGGTGGAAATGGCTCAGTCTTTTCCAACTGGGCTCAATTCCATTTAGTCATGAAATATCTCTCCGAAATGGAAGAAGACCAAACCCTAGTCATGTATAGTGGCCATCCAATGGGGTTATTCCCTAGCCATAAGGATGCCCCACGCATTGTGATCACAAATGGTCAAGTTGTTTTTAATTATTCCTCAAAAGAACTATATGAAAAATTTTATGCAATGGGATTCACCATGTATGGACAAATGACAGCTGGCAGCTACTGCTATATTGGCCCACAAGGGATCGTTCATGGCACAGCTTTAACTGTATTAAATGCTTCAAGACTTTATTTGCAAAGCAATGACTTGACTGGAAAAGTTTTTGTTACTTCTGGATTGGGAGGAATGAGTGGCGCTCAGCCTAAAGCTGGGACAATTTGTGGGTGTATCACAGTTGTAGCTGAAGTTGATGAAACTGCTTTGCTTAAAAGATTAAATCAAGGCTGGGTTAAAGAAATGACACGAACAGTTCCTGCAACCATTGCCAGAATCAAAGCTGCTAGAGCCAATAGAGAAGTCACAAGCATTGCTTTTCTAGGAAATGTTGTTGACCTATGGGAAGGCTTAGCTAATGAAGAAGAAATGATTGTAGAGCTTGGCTCTGATCAAACTAGCTTACACAATCCTTACTGTGGAGGATACTACCCTGTACAAGTTTCTTATAATGAAGGCAAAGAAATGATTGCGAATGACCCAGAAAGGTTCAAAGAGCTAGTTCAAGAAAGTTTAAGGAGACAAGTGTTTGCCATCAATAAATTAACTGCAAGAGGAATGAAATTCTGGGATTATGGGAATTCGTTTTTATTAGAAGCCAGTAGAGCACAAGCTGATGTTTGGAATCCATCTGACAACACAAAATTTAAATATCCATCATATGTTGAAGATATCATGGGAAATATTTTTTCATTAGGATTTGGCCCATTTAGATGGATCTGCAGCAGCTGTGACCCAGTCGATCTTAGAACTACTGATACCATTGCAGCTGAAGTTATTACAACCTTAATGAATTTACCTGATTGTCCTGAAGAATCTAAGCAGCAATATGAAGACAACTTAAAATGGATTCAGAGAGCTGAAGAAAATAAGCTGGTAGTAGGCTCACAAGCAAGAATTTTATATTCAGATGCCTTGGGAAGAGTTGAAATTGCACTAAAATTCAATCAAGCTATTAGAGAAGGGAGAATTTCAGGCCCTGTTGTGTTGTCAAGAGATCACCATGATGTATCAGGAGCAGATTCCCCTTATAGGGAAACCTCAAATATCACTGATGGGTCGAAGTTTACAGCTGATATGGCCATCCAGACTGTTATTGGAAATTCTTTTAGAGGAGCTACTTGGGTTGCTTTACATAATGGAGGAGGTGTTGGATGGGGAGAAGTCATGAACTGTGGATTTGGAATGGTGCTTGATGGAAGCGAAGATGCTGACAGAAGAGCTAAATTGATGCTGAATTGGGATGTAGCAAATGGATTGGCAAGAAGATGCTGGAGTGGGCATCCATATGCAAGAATGACTATACAAAGGCTTATGGATGAAGACACGAAACTCAAAGTAACTCTTCCCAACAATGTTGATGAAGATTTGGATATTCCTTCCTCTTAATTAACCTATCAGCCTTTTGTTAGTAAATAATGTTTCTTTAACAATACATTCTCATACTGTTTTTGGCTTAGGTAATAAAATAATAGAAGTTTTCGGCTGCTTATTTTATTATTAAATTATGGTAAAACAAGTGGACAAGTACCCAGAAGAAGATGAGAGCGGAAAGCCAGAAGAAGACCAAAGTGAGCTGCTAAAAGAAGATGAAAATGAGCAGCCAGAAGAAAGCAAAGAGCCTGCTTCATTTTTCCACAGTTTTTCAAAGATCTTAAATGCAAAAATCCCAGAAAATCAGCCAGCGATTCTCTATAAATACAAAACTCCAGAAAATAAAATCGCTGAACAAAACCGTGAATACAAACAAAAGCAGGCACAGAAAGCTGAAAAAGAAAAAGAAGAAAAACTTAACTATAATAAAATCACAGATGTTGTAAAAGAAAAACAATTAAAGCAAGTTGCACTTGCTGGAGGTAAAAAATAATTTAGTTGTCAAGCTATTCAATGAAATTACCTCCAGAAAAATTGGCCATGCTGTGAAGAAAGAAAAAGAGACTTCAAGAAAACAATGTAATGAGTTATTTAGCTGAGAGATTTAAAAGAAGAATTAAAGGTTTGTCTGAAAATGAGCATACAAGGAAGATTATTAAATACGCAGTTGAGCCACCAAAATGGAATGTCTTGAAAGATGATTTCATGAACGAAACTAAATAAACACAAAAACCTCCTAATCTTTTAAAATAACATTAAAGGCTTCCTTACTTATTTTATTTATGGATTTCATCTCAAATGTTTAATCTTTGAAATCGAAATTCATAATATTTATTATTTTAGACTAAAACTAATTTACTTATAATTTTAATTATGAAGGCTTGCAAATCAAACCAAATTCAGAAATCATTATAATTCTCTCCTTTTGTTAAACTCTTTTTATAATTTCTTATTTTTCTTAAAATGATCACAATTTCATTTCTTTATTTATTCTCTTTCACATTTTATCCTCTATATTATAAAGATTCTTAAGACCTGATTGTTTATAAATGCTATTATATATCATCATAGCATTTCTTTTCGCAGTCTATTTTGCAATAGGAGTAATGCTCTATAAAAGAAGGACCGAAAGAAATATAAAATCAAGATCTCCAGTACTCATATACATTACACACTGATCAAACCTAATAGAAACATTACTTGCAATACCTATTCTAACCCCAAAGGATTTCAATTTATATGATCTTGACTATTATGAAAATCGTCTCTATCAAGATTCAGCGCTTATTTCTCATTATCTTGTATTTTTTCCTTATATCTTACGATGTTACAGATTATATTTTGTATTTCATTTAGATAAAGACTGAGAAATCCAAAACAACATATTTAAAGAGAATATTCATAGAACTCGACAAAGATGACTTGTCAAAATGCTCTGCTTTTGCATGATTCCTATAATACTTATATCTGTTGTATTTTTATTTTGGCCAAACGCAAGTGAAATTTTCCCGTTAAACTTAAGTAGACCTTCTCACAATGGTATAGATATACCAGATTGCGTTTATATCATGGCATGCTTCACAGAACAACTTGTTTTGATCATTGGGATTTATTTAATAAAAGATGTAAGCGATGACTTTAACATGAGTAATGAGCTTATTTATGTTGGCTTCATATGATTTTTGACACCGGCATTTTCTATCTATATTAGGTCTTATCAAATAGTTTGGGGAATTCCTTATATTTTAAGAAATATTTTACTTATGCTAAGATCATCATTAGTCCCAATTGTTTGTTCGTATTTCAATAAGCCTTTATTTGAGCCTCTTACTATAGAAATGCTGAATTCATTAGAACTAACTTTACAAAATGCAGCGACTTTGGAAGCTTTTGAAGAGTTTCTCAAGCTTGAAGAACTCACCACAACCAAAAGCTTCGGGTCAATAAATGCAGGCTCAGGGTTAAGCATGCTTGAATTTTATTTAAAGTGTAGGCTGTTTGCAAATAATGGAAGCTCACAGTTAGCTGAGAACATATTTTCTGAGTATTTGGAAAATAAAGTTGTTAATATCCCTACTGAGACTTACCTTGAAATAGAAGATGGTGATTTTACTGATGTAAATTTATTTAATAAAGCAGAAAGTGCTGTGTTAGAAAAATTAAAAACGTATTTTTATCCAAAATTTATGGTTAGTTATCAGTATCTCTTCCTGAAAAGGTTGATACATAGACAAGAAATTTATGAATTTAGGTTGATGCAGACTTCTCTTCATGAGTTTCAAATCAACGAGCATAAAAAAATGGTCGTTGAATGTGATGATTGGCCTGTGCCTACCCTTGATTAGAATGATAAATTAATTTTATATTTTATCCCAGGTCAAAAATAAACAATTAAGAAATATTTTATGATTTTTTGCTGCTACTTGTGTAGATTTACGCAGCTCATTATAATATAAATCATTTAACATTTATTTATCCGTTATTAGAAGGGCGTCTTCTTTCATACTCATCTTTATGCTTTATTTTATTTTGAAATCTGGCATATTCTTCAGGGAATATTTGAATTGATCTTCTTTGCAATCGGTTTATGTTTTTCGGAGACGGGCAATCGTCTTGGATTTTGCTTATCGCATAGAAATGAATAACTTGTACGACACGTTTTTTTAACATATTTTCATTCGAGTATAAAATAAAAGTTGGGGCTTTAGGGTAGAGTCATTCAGTTGATTCATCAATAATCTTCTCTGAAAGTAAGGTATCAAATTCGATTTCCTTTAATTCCCTTTCTTTACACTCATCAATTTCTCGGCAGTCAGCTTTATATTTATTAAATTTTTCAAAATATGATTTTGCTTGATTACGAAAGTATTTTTGAAGATTTTCTTCAATTATATTTTGCGGTATTAATTTCTCCGGCTTATCAACTTTTATTTTTCCGTTTTTTCGGTATTTTTTTATTAGATTTGATTGAATTTTTCCTCATAATAAATTCAGTGCAGTAAATCTTGCCTTCTTAATTTCTATAATACTTTTCAGGCCTATTTGCAATGCTTTTTTATATTTTCAATATTGAGTCATAAGCGTAAGAAAGGTATTTTGGTTCTTTTTCCTTTTAAAGATTTCAATATTCAAAATTTTCAAGAGTAAAGACCTTCTATTGTTAATTCATTTTTTTATCCTCATAACATTCTTGCTTAATTTCCACATAAGATTAAGTCTTCTATTTTTCACTAAATGTAGCTTTAATTTACCCAAAATTCTTGACATTAAATAAAGAAATGAGATTTGTTTTCTCACTCTAACTCACCTTCTCTAAATATCGGTTACCTTTTTTCCTTCTGCTTTATAGTATATAATAGTATTCAACCCGATAATAGCTGCTAGAATAATCCATGATTTATAAATCTGTTTAAATTCCACCCTTTTTTCGTTAAATATGAATCTTTGCATTTTATATTTCAATCTGTTTTCTTTTTTTTCTCTATTTATCTTATCTATCCTCTTCTTTGCTTCTTTCACAGTTTCAATTGTAATATTATGCTTATTTGCTTTTTCGTAATGTATTTTTGATTTTTTGTCGGGTAAATATTGAGTCATGTCTTGGTTTCTCTCACTTATTTTATTCGAAAAACTTAAATTCCTCCTTCTTCGTTTACTTAAAAACCATTCAACTTTATCTTCAAAAGATTCATCAAACCTTGGCTCAATAGGGAAATATCCTCCTGAAATTATTTTCTTTTGATTTGGTGTATAATCTCCAGGTCCCAAGTTAATGCTAAAAGCAGGACTTCTGAATTTAGCTTTTTTATATGGTATTGGAAATAATTCCCTTTGGAATCTAAAATTAATTTCTTTATTTCTAGATCTTGGAGATGGTGTTGCTAGAAGATTTGTGATTTGTGTTTTTAAATCTTCTTTTTCAAGTCTAAATTCAGGAACTTTCAGCATATCATACTGGGAAAACTTTAATTCAAGCTCTTCAAATTCTCCTAATAATGAATTATTTCTTATACGTTTCGAATTTAAGTTAGAAGTCCCAGAATTCGATGAACGACAGCAAGATAAGTAGGCGGATAAGTATTGATCCTTATCAGACTCTGTATATACATATAAATGTTCCAGGTCCAAGCGATTTTTGGACATTTATAGAAGAAGTAATGAAAAGATGTAGTCAAATTTCTAATAATTTGATGCGTTATCTGAACCTTATTGAAATGCAAGGATCAATACATTTTTAATAAAGTAAGATTAATTCTCCGCAAAGAAATAATAAGTAATTTTTTATTATACCAGCCATTAATTGATTCCTTAAACTATTCTTTAGATCGCTTTTTAAATCAATAAATTCTTTTTATATTACTATACTAAGACCTTAAATGCACCTTTTTTAGATGATCTTAAAAAGTGTAAAAAATATTTATAAACATCCATTTAATTGTTTACTAGGATCAGTCCTATATTCATTTTATAAATTAAGTTCTGGTTGCTTCAAATCTTTATTTGATATGTGGAGTGCTGGCGAAAAATATAGCTCATTATTAAATTTAAATATTCAAAATTTATTAAAATGCAAAATTAGAAGGGCGTCTTCTTTCAGATTCATCTTTATGCTTTATTTTATTTTGAAATCTGAGATACTCTTCAGGGAATATTTGAACTGATCTCCTTTGGAATCGATTTTTGACTTTTGGAGCGGGGTAATCTTCTTGGATTTTACTTATTGCATAAAAATGAATAACTTGCATTACGCGCTTTTTTAACAAATTTTCATTTGAGTACAAAATAAAAGTAGGAGCTTGAGGGTAGGCACATTCGGTTATCTCATAAATAATCTTTTCTGAAAGTAAAGCATCAAATTCGATTTCCTTTAATTCCCTTTCTTTGTATTCATCTGCTTCCCTACACTCAACTTTATATTTATTTAATTTTTCTATGTATAATTTTGCTTGAGTTTGAAAGTGTTTTTGAAGATTTTCTTCAATTACTTTTTGTGGTATCAATTTTTCAGGCTTATCAACTTTTATTTTCCCGCTTTTTCGGTATCTTTTTATTAGATTTGATTGAATTTTTATCCATAGCAAACCTAATGCATAAAATCTTGCTTTCTTAATTTCGATTATCCTTTTCAGGCCGACTTGCAGTGTCCTTTTATATTTTCAATATTGAGTCATAAGTTGTAAAAGGGTATTTTTATTATTTGTTCTTTTAAAGATTTCAGTATTCAAAATTTTTAAATGCAAACACCTTCTTTTGTTTACTCATTTTTTTATCCTCTTAACATTCTTGTTTAATATTATTATAAGATTCATTCTTCTAATCTTCACTAAAGATAACTTTAGTTTTCCTAAAATTATTGACATTGAACAAAGAAATGAGATTAGTTTTCGTACTTTAGATCGTCTTTTCTAAATATTGTTTACCTTTTTTCCTTCCGTTTTATAATAGAAAATAGTATGTAGCCCAACGATGGATGCTAGAACAATCCATGATGTTAAAATCTGTTTAAATTCTGCCCTTTTTTCATTAAACATGAATCTCTGCAATTTATATTTCCATTTGTCCTCTTTTGTTTCTTTATTCATCTTATCTATCCTCCTCTTAGTCTCTTGTACAGTTTTAAGAGTAATATTGTGCTTATGCACCTTTTCACAATGTATTTGTGATTTTTTGTCAGGCAAATACTGTGTCATGTCTTGATTTCTAGCACTTATTTTATTAGAAAAGCTTAAATTCTTTTTTCTTCTTTTGCTTAAAAACCATTCAACTTTATCTTCAAAAGTTTCATCAAATCTGGGTTGAATTGGGAAATATCCCCCTGAAATTATTTTCTTTTGATTTGGTGAATAATTACCAGGCCCTAAGTTAACGCAATTAATGCTAAAAGTAGGACTTTTGAACCTAGTTTTTGTAAATGGTGATGACAGTAAATCCCTTTTTATTCTAAGACTAAGATCTTTATTTCCAGACTCTGGAGATGGTGTTGCCGAAAAATTAGTGAGGTTTTTTATTTCTTTAATTAAATCTTCTTTCTTAAATCGAAATTCAGGAACTTTAATCATATCATATTGGGAAAACTTTAATTCAAGTTCTTCAAATTCTCCTAATAAAGAATTAGCTCTTATTCTTCTCGAATTTAAGTTAGAGGTGCCAGAATTTGGTGAGCGAGAGCGAGATGAATAGGGAGATAAGTAACGATCTATATTTGATTCTGCATACGGAAATGTATGTTCTAGATCCAAACAATTGTTAGACATATTATAGAAGAAGCATGAAAAGATTTCGTCAACACGCTGATGCTCTTTGCGTTATCTGAATGATAATAAATACCAAATACAAAAATTAAAATTTTAATCAAATAAATTAATAACATCTAAGAGTACTGTTGCATAAATGCGCAAATTTTATAAATTATGAAATTAATTAGCTTTCCAAGGAAAAACAAATTTTATATGCTTAAAAAGGCCTATAATTATTACTTATAAGGCAGTCAATAGAAAAATTTTACAATTCAATAACATTTAAAAACCATTTTCTATCCAGTATGAAAATTTTCAGGTATAAATAGAGTGCTTTCTGCAATAAAAAATATTCTAAAAGGTAATTTAGATAATTTAAAATGGCAGGCAAGAAGTTAAAAAAAGGGAAAAAGAAAAAGCTAGGAAAGAAAAAGCGAGAGTTGTTACCGAATCTTTATGACGTACCAGATGTGCCAGAAATACCCCGAAATGCACTTCCTGTTGTAAGACTGAATATGAAACTGGTGAATCCACTTGGCTATCCCATGGATTTTCAGCTTGAAGTTCCCATAAATACAAAAGTCATGACAATTCATGATAAAATTGCTGAGCTATATGGAGGTGCTGCAAGGGATATTTCTATTTCTCTCCATAAATATAGGCCCGATGATCCAGCACCACTGACTGCAAGCCTTATGGAGCTTGGACTGATTCAAAGCGGAGACGTCAACGTATTTTATGACTTTAAACCTGTATCGCATCCTCTACTTACATAACTTACTATAAAATATCTTGCTAATTATTACCTTATGCTAATCTTGCTATTCTTTAACTATATACATCTACAACAGTTCACCGCCACATTCTCAGTTTGGCTCCTAATAATCCTCATTCGACTCTTCAAGATCCCATATATTTTTGCTTTCTCTCATTGAATCCTCTACGTTTCGCTTATTTTCTTCATTTAAATCTCTTTGAATTTCATTAAATTTTGTTGGTTCAACTTGAAAGCTTTCCAAAGGTATACTAAGCTCATTCTCAATTAACCCCAACAGTTCTTTCTCCTCTTCAATTTGGCTACTCATTTCTTTCATTCTTATCGAAATTTCTCTATACTGATCTAATGTTTTTTTAATCCTCACCCTCATTGACAACTTATGATCATAAAGTTCTTCATAAGAAAACAAATCTCTGAACGCTTCCAATCTTTCAGCTTTTAAATGCAAAATCTCTTCTGACCCTCCAGTTGGTGAAGGCGACCTATTTGCAAATCTTTCATAGACAATGCTTCTTTGCTTCACTTCTTTTACGCTTTCAGACCTCTCATTGAAATGCTTATGGAAAATTGGTGTAAACCTTAAGCTTTTTTCCCTTTTTATATCAGGTGTCATATTCCGTTTAGCCTTCATTTTTCATTATTCCTAGCAAATAAAATATTCCAACAATCTTTATTATAAAAGATGCAAATTTTTAGGCAGGCTTTACTCTTCTCAACTGGAGCTGCTATAGGGTTAGCGACAACATGGAATCTTGATAAATACAATCTATGATACTTAAAAGAAGTCTTTCGCTTGAATAATGGAAGAGAATTTGACTATCTTTCAATTCCATCACCTTATGATAAAAGTTTAGAAGAAAGAAGAAACACTTTTAGAGCTTTAATGGAACAAAATGGAGCAAGTTACAGAGTTGTGCAGCTGATAGGGGATCTTAATGTAAACATCTCTGAGTTTAAAAGCAAGAATCAGATTGATGATATTGGATCAGATCAAGAACTAGAGATGCTAGAAATTCTATTTCGAAAATATTATCCAGAGCTGTTTGATGAAAAAAGTGGGGCTGAGTTTGTGGATTCATTGAAATTGAAGCTACACTGTGATGATCACCTTGTTCCTAAGCTATTAAAAGTTCCTAATTAAAAAATAAAGAAACTAGGATTTTTAAGGTATCAATTAGATATAAATCTATACATAATCATAATGAGAAGAAAATTTGGGAAAAAATAAGTAATTAATATTACTGGATAAATCATATCTTGCATTAATTTAAATTATCCAATAAATTCTTGGATCTATAAATAATCTGCTTTTATTTTCTAAATTATCAGTTAAAATTAATTGGGTCTCTATACATGCTATTTGTTATGTTTGAAGAGAACGGAATCTGGAGTGGTAGGTTGATAGTGGATTAAACTCAAGCTTTCTATTCTTCGGAACTTGCAAAAGATGCGAAGTTATTCTACTTAATGCTGGAAGGGAAGGATTTGGGCTTCCAATTTTTTTAGAATCTTTGAAATTTGAAGGACTATGAGTAGCTGTGTTTGCTTTTCAATGTAATGTATTTAATAAAGGCTGAGCATTATGACTTGGCAGCGTTTTAGGTGTCCTCGACTTGCCATTTTCAATACTTTTTGATGCAATCTTTTTTAATTTCAAAGGCGAAGCTGGAGAATCTATACTTGATAAAGGCGATAGCAGCCCATTTTCCACTTTCATTGTTTGTAAATTAGTTTTTGTATCAGACCTCAAAATATTATCATAAAATTGGTTTGGCTTGATTTTTTTACTCGCGATTCATGAATTTTTCCTTATGCACCTCGAATTTCGTCTATTCATATTCCTCCTTGCAGCACTTTCTTCTTCATAGCTTTTTATTCTTTCCCTTATATGTCTCATTTCTTGTTTCAGTTCTTCAACCCCTGGTGTTGGATTTCTTAAAGGATTCCCCACTCTGCATTTGATTTTGCATCTTTCACGTCCCAAAATTTCCAAAAAATGGACATTTATGCTGCCATCTGATAAAGAGTCTTCATCCTCTTCCATCGAGCTTTCTTCTGTTAAAGATGCGTTGCTATTTTTACATGGGTCTGGGTCACGGAAAAATTTGTAATTGAAAGCATGGAACGAAAATGGAGCATACTGGGTGGTTTTGGACCTATTGACTCTACGATGCTCTGGAGACATTCCGCCATTTATAGATTTTTGGTCTATGCCAAATGAAAGTCGTTGTGCGGTTATTGATAAAGTTCTGTTTAAAGGAGGATGACTAGGAGGGTGATTAGGAGGTCCTTCTTCGCTAGGCCGTGGAGTAGGCCCATTATTAGAATTATTTGGACTCTTAATTCTAATAGGTGAATCACTCCTTATAATTTTTGGTTTATCTGAGTCTTCATTTCTATCCTTATACAGTGTCTTTTTTCTAGTCCTCGATCTGATATCAAAAATTTGCACAATTTCGTTCCCAGTTGTTTCATTTTTTATCATTTCTTCTTTTAGGTTTAACGTGCAGTTACAACTCATGAGCCATAGCACTCCTAAGTCATCAAGGGTCAAATTCATCTCCAATTTTACTACCCTTTTTCTATCTCCTTCTTCTTTTTCAACAAGGCTTATAATAACTGTGGCAATATTTTTAGCGATCTCAAAGACAAGTCTTTGGGTGCTAGGTATTTCTTTATCTATTTCCTTTCATAAAAATTCACTTTTGTAGGTCTTTTCTGTATAAGTCAAAGTCAGTGTGTATCAGCCTTCGTCGCTTCGATTGTGTGGTTTTATTTTTTGGAGATACTGTAACAGTGGGAAAGTTTGTACTCGGTTTCGGTATTCTTTTAGACCTGCAAGATCTAATTTTACTTTTAAGTTTCGGCCAACAATAATGCAAGCGTATTTTCCGAAGTTTGAGACTTTTTGGAAAGCCTTGAACTCTTTTTTAAGGCTAATTAAGAGGTCGCCAAGATTTCGATATTGGAGATCTCGTGGGAGCTTTTGGCGAACGTAGCCGTCGTTATCTGTGTAAATTAGAAACTCAAGGGTTCCAGATTTCAAAAAGAAAGTATCAAGAAGAGAAACGTGGGCATTATTTTTGGCAAGTACTTTGAAAATCCATTTGTGACTTTTTTGTTCCATTATATTAATTTTCAGGTATATGCAAACTGGATTGTTTTATAATATAGCAAAAAGTATAATGTTAAATCTGGTATATTGAATTAATATAATAAATACTTGATAAAATGAAAAAATCATTAAAGTTTATTCTATAACCTCAACTTCGCTTTCTTTTTTTTCCAAAGCTTCTTTCAGATTGTGTAATTCTACCTTTAATTTTTCAATATCTTCTTCCAAAACTACTATTTTTTCATTAGCTTCTCTTACTTCGTTTTCTTTTTCTCTCAGATTTTTCTTGATTTTTTTTTCATTTTTTTCTAAAGACTCATTTTCTTCTTCTAGACTGGATATTTTATCAGTGAATTCTTGACTTTCAACTGTGAGAGAGGATAAAGAATTTTTCAGTTTTGTGATTTCTAGCTCTTGCTCAGAGCTCAGCTGGGTGAATTTATTTATTAATTCTTTATCTTTTTCCGCACTGTGTTCTAACGATTTTAGCTTAGTTTGAAGCTGCTCTAACTCTGACTCGGCTAATGATTTTTTGGATTCCATTTCGCTGAGCATTTCATTGTATGAACTCTTTAATTTAATACTATCTCTGTTGTAGATATCCCTGGCGGATTTTCTTAATGAATCAATATCATCCATGATTTTCATTCTTTCAGATATTTGTAATGTGTATTGAATGATACTCATGAAAGGGTCGATTTCTAGCCCACTTGAGAGTGTTTTAATTTTTTCTAAATTTTCTCTTAGCTCAGAATTCTCTAGTGAAACTGTATTGGATAAGTCCCTTATTTCTTTTTTTATTAAATCTTGGAGCTGAGTATCTATATTAGAAAATTTATCATGGATTTCATTGATTCCTTCGACTGTTTTAGGCAAATAATTATCTTGGGCAGAGATTGCTACCAATAAATCAGTTATTTTTATATGTAGATCAGAAACAGATTTATATCCGCCTCTATTATGCTTGAGCTCTTCTTCATTAAAACTTAAAGGGCTGTATTTTTCATTAATTCCAAAAGCTTTTTGTACAACAGGCAAGTGCACTCTTCTTGTATTTTCCAAATTTTCAACTAACTCTTTCACTTTTCTTTCTAGGGATTTAATTTCATTTTCAACTAAATTTTCATTCAAAAAACTGCTGACTTCTGATTGAATTTTAAAAATAGCTTCAGTTTTATGCTTAATTGAATCCATGATACCTTCAGCACTAAATTCATATGTTTCTGAAATTTCTTTTCTAATCTCCTCAAATTTTCCATATTCTTTTCCTGTCATTTCTTCAGATACCTTTTGAAGATTATTGGCACTCAATTTATAAGCTTTTTCCACAACTTCTTCAATTTCCCTTAATTTTTTGACATCATCACCAGTCCCTTGACTCTTATCCATAAGTTGGATTTTGATTGAAGTCAATTCTCTTTCTAATTTAATTCGATTTACAAACCTCAGAGCAGTCTGGGCTAAATTCATTCCTTTTTGTGACAAATATTCATCTTCTTTGTTTTTTAATAGCTCGATTTGAGATTTTAATGGATTAGTCTCTTCCACAAGAGTAAAAAGTAAATTAAACTCGTCTTTTAATTGTTCTGCCTTTTCATTATCAATTTCATGCAATCTTTCAGCAACCTGTACAAGCTGTTCAATTAACCTTTTTTCCATATCAGTTTCTTCCATTCTTAACTCCATATATTTCTTCATCTTATCTGTGCCTTGAGAATCCCTCATTTGGTTGATTTTTGTATTTATTCCAATTTCATGAATATATTGTCCTGCGTTTCCTAGGTATTCTATAAAAGAATGGATAAAGGCAGAAAAGGATTTTTGTTCATTGTGCATCAATTGATAAAATCCTGAAAGAAAATCTCTAATTATTTCATCATTAGAAGGGCTTGGGGATGTGAGAATGCTTGAAGTAGTTGGCTTTGAGATTGATTTAAGGTCCACAAGATCTTCATCGAGTTCTTTGATTTCATCATAATAATCTTGATGAGCGCAACAGCCACAACAACCACCCATTTAATTTTAAATTAAAATTGTGTATTGAATATAAATATCACGCTATGATTTTCAGATGATGTAAAACTATTAAAGGCTATCAAATTTTATATCATATGTGTATATTTTCAAATATAATATCAAATATCTGTCTATGGCGTTCTAATCAGTTTCTTTTAGTTGATTAACACTTTTTAACCTTTTTACTAATCTCTGCTTCTTTAATTAGTCTAAAGCATAAGAGTGTTATATTAGAAATATAAAATGGAAGATAAGAATGACATCCGCGAAACAAGGCTTCAAAAAGAAAGAGAGCTCTTAAAAAAGCTGGAACCTACAAACTATACCCTCGATTTCCCTGACTGCAGCAGAAGCTTAGAAATAATTACTGAAGTCCAAACCTTTCCAGTAAAATTTTTCATTCATCTGCCAGAGCGCTACCCATTCCAATCCCCCAAAGTATCTCTTTCAGTCTCCGACAAACTAACCTCCCTCACTGAATTTTACGACGATGAAAACATCCTTGAGCATGTCCTAGGAGAATCCTGAATTCCGGTCATAAATTTGTCTTCAGTCATAGAAAAGCTTGTCCATTACGCCCATCACTCATATAAAGCTCGTGGAAGATCGCTTTTGGCTGAAATATTTTCAATGTACTGAAAATGAAGCATTATTATTGTGGTTTTGCTAGCTTTATTGGTAAGAGTTGCAATGATCGCACAGCCCCATTCTGGATATGATAATCATCCTAAATATGGAGATTATGAAGCTCAAAGGCATTGAATGGAAATAACGACGAATTTGTCTCCTGATAAGTGGTATAAAGATTCAACGGAGAATGATTTGGAGTACTGGGGACTTGATTATCCTCCTTTAACTGCTTGGCATTCATGGTTTTTGGGATCTGTCAGTTCCATGATAGAGCCTGAGTCTATGGTTTTAGGAGAATCTAGAGGATATTTAACATCAAGCCATAAACTCTTTATGAGGCTAAGTGTGATATTAGGTGATTTATTTGTATTTATTCCTGCAGTATTTATGTTCTTTAAAATGTATTATCGATACCTATCAGGAGGAATAAAGTACTCAGCAATCATACTTATATTTTTATCACCTCCATTATTATTGATTGACAATGGACACTTTCAATATAACAGCATTATGTTAGGGTTTTCGCTTTGGGCTGTTGTATTGGTTTATTATGATTATTTAGGACTTTCCGCGGTAGTGCTTGCTCTTGCTTTGAATTTTAAACAAATGGCGCTTTATTATGTGCTTCCTTTTGGCTGCATTTGGATGGCAAAAGCGTGGAAACGGGCGAGGCATCAGAGTATGAGATTTCAACCAAATATTAGATGGGGAATTATGGCAGCAGAAATTGTTTTGACTTTATCCAATATTATTGGCTGTGGAATTATTACAACGATTATTATCTGGATACCTTGGATAAGCTCAATTAGCGATATTACACAAGTTATTTCAAGAATATTCCCATTACAAAGAGGAATATTTGAAGATAAAGTGGCCACTTTTTGGTGCGTCTCATCTATTTTTATTAAATACAAAGAACTATTCCCTGCAAATTTGCTTGCACTGCTCTCAGCACTACTTACGCTTTCTGCATCACTTCCATTTTTGGTGCTTTTATTCAAAAGGAAACCAATTAATTTGAGCTTTTTGCATGCACTTTCAGGGGTTTCTTTATCGTTTTTCTTGTTCTCTTATCATGTGCATGAGAAAACGATCTTGATTCCTCTGCTGCCATTTTCTTTATTATCAGTAATAGACACACCTGAATTATTTAGATTTTACGTTTTAATGGGAACATTTAGTATGTACCCACTTATGATTAAGGATGGACTGAGATTTGCATACTTTTGCTTATCAATTGTTTTTTATGTTATGGCTGGAGACGTAATTAAAACACTGAATTATTTTCAAGACCGTAAAGGACACAATTTGACGCTGTGGTATATAGGAATAATCCTAATTCACCTGATGGAGTTTATGGAGCCGCCACAGCAATATCCGTATTTATTTGACACTATTATTGCTGTGTATTCTTTTATGGGATTTCTATACATATGATTTTTTACTTTGAAATCACATTATCAAATTAAAGGGGATTCTGACCCTCGATATCACTTGGAAAATCGACTGAGGAAAAAAGCAAAAATGAGTTAATGTTAATAAAGTATTTATTAATATATTATTACTTAAATAATATATCTTTTCCAAGCAGAGGCATAATAATGTATTATGCTGCTATATAATATCTTTGCCATTTTCTATAAATAGTGCCTAAGAATGACTGAGTTCCTGATCCTATAGTAAATAGATCTGCTAAAACTCTAAGTGATGGAGAAAGACCTAGCTACAAAAGTTTGAAGTCTTTTGGGAAAAGTCAGATTGCGGAGTTTCCTAGCCATAATGCATTTATTATATGGATAAACAGAACTATTTTCAAATCTACACTATTAATTTATCCTTCGCTTTCCCTTGCTGACAAATATTTTGAAAACTGCTCTTTAAACCCATCCATCATCTCTTCAATATGTCTTTTAGTTTTCCCAACTATTTTCCCTTTCTTTTTCAATTCTTCATTTTCTTTTGCAATTTTTTTAATCAGTGAGGTTAATTCCTTCATTCTTTTTTCATCATCTTTCATTTTTTCGCTTTCGTTTTTAGTTTTTTCAATTTCTCCCATCAGCTCTAGAATTGTTTTTTGCAGTATGGAATTTTGTTCTTTTACCCTCAGAATTTCTTCAGTTTTTGAGTAGTCAGAAGTTACTTTATTTCGGGTTGTCGTGGTTTCTTTTTGCAAAATCCTGTTTGATTTATGGAAGTTCAGCTCGCAAACTTTTGGGGTTCTAGTGCTTTTGCACTTTGAAGTAGGCGAAATATTGACTGGGATTTGCAAATTCAAGATATGAACTGGCTTGGTTGGGCCTTTAGATGTGGGGGTTGTATCTGGGGTAATTGTATCAATGCTTCATGTAGAAGGGCTGCGTTTTGAAGCAGATGGCTGAACATTTGTATAAATCTCTGGATTTGAAAGGGCTCTGGCAAGATTTAAGCCTTTAGCATGGCTTTGCTTGATTTTTTTGTTCATATTCAATTATTTACTTCTATCATTTAAATATCATAACCATAAGTTTTAAGTAGCCAGTTCATATCTTTTTCTTATTTGTCACATAAAAATTTTGAAATGCTAATGAATTTTATCTAAAAACATAAAATAAATGCACTAAATAAGTAAAATAATAAAAGATTATGAGACTTACTAATTCAACGATCAAACATAATTAACTTATTTGTCTTGTAAATATGGGTTTATGTTTGAAATTTCCTCATAAAGTTCATCATAGGCATCCTTCAGATCATGAGCCTTTGGAGGTCTCGAAAGCATGAAAACTGTGGTCGGCCTTTTACTCAGTGAAGCAGTTCCCAAGTAATCCTTGGTTTTCACATAAATATAAGGATTCCCATTATTCTCACAAATGACAGGAATGTGAGCCACCAGTTCAATAGGTGTAATGTCTCCTGCCAAAATTACGATCCCTCTCTTCTTTTTCTTCAGCGCTTTTACCACTTCTTTGACTCCTCTCTTTGCCAATCCTCCTTCAGAAACTACAATAACCCTTACACTTTGACGTAACCTTCACTATTTTTTTAGAAAGAGAGCTCTCTGCAAATGGATCAGCAATTGGTGACCTAAAAGGTTGCTCTTCAGCTTGCTTTTTCTTGCGAGGCTCATCAACCATCTTGGAATTATATGTCAATTATCATTTATTTATACTTAATTATACCTTAGTTTTCTTTCTTCAACTTATACTGAATATAATAGTATCGGCCTATAAGGACAGCAATAATGAGAGCAGCTGATAGCCCAACTGTTAGCCCAATAACTAGTCCAGTTGGGAATTTGGAATTTCAATTAGGAGGTGATCAGTTCTGATCATCCATTGTACTTCTAAGAATATTACTTGTAACAAAATTTAAGCTCCCATCATATCAGACTTGATAATAAAGTCTTCCACTATTTAAGCAGTTTTTTGGAACCCTATTTAAATTATAGCTGATTGAAGTCTGCGAGCCTAAAACTGCGGAAGCGCCAACTATTTCCTGTAAAGTTCCGTTATAACTTGTGGGGCGGTTATAGTCTATAAATTTAGTAGAAACGGATGCACTTAATGGCCCAGAGGAGTAAACTTTGCCATCATTGACTTCATATTTAAAGGTGTAGTTTTTTACAACTTGCGTTTCATTTATATCAGTCATTGACAAGTAATAAGAATCAATTGACGGCCCATTTGTTTGTGTTGTACAATTGGATTGGATTACAATTGAAGCGACTGAATCCATAGCAACCTTCATGCATACAGGGAACCCTTTTAATTTGCTGTTATAATTTCCGCCTGTATCGCAATCTCCACTGGTAGGCGAAATCATTGAAAGAATACAAGAAGTCTGTCTTTTACCTTGACAAGTTTTTCCTTGATAATCAGCTGGACATATGCATAAATTATAAGGTGTCACATGTGTTTCACATTTAGTAATATTTTTAAGAATTTGATAATTTGCACGAGATACTGTGATATTGTTGCAGGAATACACACTAGCGTCTACTGTTGCAGCAACTCCATAAGGATTGCAGCTCAATGCAGATGCAACCCCCAAAAATAGCAATAAAACTACCAGCTTCATTTAAATATGAAAATTGCTGCTATAAATGGGTTAAATTAATAATCATTTAATTTAAACAATTTCTTGTGTATTATTGTCTCAATTAGTTTTAAAAAATTTTGCAGCTTGCTTTATCTCTTTCTGAGTCCACCACAATTTCTTCTCGATAAACTGGGACTGTTTCAGCATCAACTAAATTTTCTTTATTGAGTTCTGGGCTTTTTTCTTTGTTGCTGACTAAAATGCTTCTATCTTTGATTTCGGGATGGGAAAGCAAGCATAGTGTTGAGTCATCGTCAATCCACATGCATTTTCCTTCAAAATTCTTTTTAGGAGTCAGAGGATAGGTTTCATAAGAAGAGTTTCCTTTTCCATTGCTCTTTGAGCTTTCTTTGTCCTCTTCAGCAACAATAAAGCTTTTTGATACCTCAGCCAGAACTTTATGGGATTTCGGAAGCTTTACACTTGAAGTTTTTAGGACTCTTTTCTTGCGATGTGGTTTGAATTCAAAGCCCACCCCTACTAATTTATTTTTCATCCTTATGGAATTTAAAAGAGTTCTGATATAATCATAGTCAGGCTCTGCATCAAATTCTAAGTTTCTGATGTATTTAAAGATATTGTTAAACTCTTCTGGCTTGTCTAAAAACAGACCAGTTGAAGAAAGTCTGCTTTTCATAAGCTTGATTTGCCTTTCAGTTATTTTATTTGTTTTTTCTGCAGCAATTCATGGTAAAGTACCATTCAAAAAATATGCAAGCATATATATGTAGGCTTCGAGATCATCTCGTCGGCTTTGCTGAATTCCCATATGAGTATTCAGTGACGCAAAATATGCGGTGCCTTCAAAGGGTCTGCCTTCTGTATAAGGGATATGCAAGTTCATTGATTTTTGGATATACTGTTTTGAGAGGCCATAATCAATCACATAGAGAGTAGAAGAATCAGATCCATTGCCTAATAAGAGTTGGCGTGGCTTGAGGTCTCTATGAATGTATCCTTTGCGATGGATATATTCAAGCCTATCTAATAGCTGCTCCCCTATGGTGAGCACCGTCGCTAGTGAAAACTTTTTGTTACATCTTGTGAACTTTTCTTCTAAATTTGAGCCTAAATATTGCATCGCTAAGAATAGTTCGTCTTCATTATTACTAAATTTAATAAATTTTGGAATTCCAATTCCTCCTTGTATTGCCTTTAAAATTTTGCCTTCGTTCAGTAGCTGAGGAAAGCTATTTTTATTTGAAACTGATGGGATTTTTACTGCACATTGGTTTTGGGTCTTTAAGTCCGTACATAGAAAGACCCTCCCAAATTGTCCTTCTCCAGCTTTTGATATAACTTGAAATCGATTTCCTATTAGATCGGATGTCATTTTAATTTATTAAAATCCACATAGCAGTTAATTTTTGCAGCAAATTTTAAAAGAATTTTTTTATAATAATTTAAAATCATTATGCAAACATAAAATGACTGTAAATTCTTGGACAGCAAATGTGCTTTTGAGAAATTAATAAGATTATAAGAAAAGGCGAAATTAAAAAAGAACTGGACAAAATGGCGTAAAACTATGAAGATATTTTAATTCTTAAATGGTTTTAATGTACACTAAATGATAAATAATAAAATTTAATCTTGCAACAAAGTCATTATTCTTAAATTGAATTATTCCTTCGTAAAATGTGTGGGAGCATAAACATATATATGCAAAATAAACGCAATGCTCCTTGATCTTCTGATTTAAAAAAATAAATTAAGAGCTACTAATGCAAAATTTCATCACAACCCGCTTCATAGTCTCAAAAATATCGCAAATTAATTAACGATCAAAAAGTTATCATATTGCTATAAATAGCTGTTTATCATGAAGAAGTTTTTCCAATAGCTTCTTATAATTTTTCCATAATTATTCTTTTCTCAATAATAATTTATCTATTAAATATTTGTAATAGAATCCGAGCTATTGGTAATAGTTAATAATATAAATATTAAATTGTCAATGAAAGACACAAGATCACTATGGGCCGAAGAACAAATTGAAGATGTCTATAAGCTTCTAGTAAAATTTTGTGACTTTGCCCTTTTATTATCAACTTTACTAAAAGTTGTTTTGAGCTTATTTTCGCCAGCAGAGTTTTTTCTGACAGTTGCAATTCCTCAAACATTACTGCATATGGTTGTTTACTATATCATCAAGCTCACGCAAAGTAAGTCACCTGCAATGAAGGTTATGGTTTCATTTTTCGTTGCAGAGTATATCAACGCATTTTTGATCTATCACTCAAGAATTGATCTTAAGCCTCAGACTGGAATTTTGGAGTTAACTGCTACCTTAGTTTCTTTCTTTTTTGAGTTTTTTATAATCAAGAATAAATGAGTTTTCAATTTTTTGGTTTTAAAGCAGCTTTATCTGTGGCATTTCCACAATGTGATTTTTGAACATAATAGCTCTACAGAGTCCACTGAATTTATACCGTATGCCTCAGTTTGGCTGATAATGGGACTTGTCAACGTAGGCTATCAGCACTTGACAAAAATATCATATGAGCACTTTGTGTATAGAAAGGAGCTAGAAGTTTCGAAGGATCGGCTCAATGCAATCACTGAGTCGTTTCCTGATGGAATAATAATTATTTCTGAAGATTATGAAATTAAATTTTATAATCCTCGCTCACTGGAACTACTTAACGTAAATTCAAGCAGTTTATATTCATTTTTGTCTAGAATTGAATACATAAAAGGCAAGAAAATGTCAAATTTAAGTGAGTCTAATAATCTTATTGAAGACATCTGCTATTTAATTGAACACCCTCAGAGCCAAGATGTTACTCTTGGAATCTCACTAAGTGGAAACATAAATTTAGAATGAAAAGCAACATATATTAAATGGGAAAAGAAGCCAGCACTTTTCGTGTTGATTAGGGATGCAAGCCAAATAATAGAGCTTGAAAGGAACATAGCAAATGATAAAATGAAGACTCTTTTATTAAGAACTGTTTCTCATGAACTGAGAACCCCAATGAATTCCATTATCCATTTTACCAATGAAATACTAGACAGCCAAGTGAACTTAGAAAATGAAGCTAAGCATAAACTGAAGATTATATCAGTTTCTGCAAAATTGATGCTTTCAATGGTAAACGATTTATTAGATTACTCTAAAATCATTGCTGGTTATTTTTCTTTACACAAATCTTATTGCAATATCAGAGAAATCATAGAAAATGTGTTCGATTTAATACAGATTCAAGCCTCAAAAAAAAATTTATCAATTTGTTATAGAATTGATCCAGAGCTCCCAGAAGTGGTTTTTACTGACCCTTTAAGATTTAGCCAAATCATTCTGAATTTGCTGAGTAACTCTTTGAAATTCACAATTGCTGGAAAAATCGAGCTTTGCCTAATAAAATCTGCTGAAAATAGGTTAAAATGCTGCGTAGAAGACACAGGTGTTGGCATGAATGATGCTATAGTTCAAATGATGACTACCAATTTCAAATCTTTTGATATTCCTCATCTTAACTGCCCAGGGTGTGGCCTTGGTATGTGTATTTCAAATTTATTAGTAAAGCAACTTGGAGGTGAGCCATATCAATTTAAATCAATATTAGGCAAAGGCACCAGGTTTTGGTTTTTAATCGATCTTTTCGATCACCCATCTCGAAGTGAGCAATATGAATCAATCCAAAGCGAAATAAGCGTAAATCATTTTGAATGATTCCATCCTTCTGCATTTTATATAAAAAATCCTTCTCCAAACGTATTGATTGTCGATGATATGGAGTTTGATTTAGAAATACTTGCCTCTATAATGAAAAAATTTGGAATTAGCTATGCTGAAGCTCTCAATGGAGAAGCTGCTATTGAATTAGTCAAATTAAGTGATAGTAGGAAGCAACCGTTTAAAGTAATTTTAATGGATTGTGAAATGCCTAGAATCAGTGGATGGGATGCAACAAGGAAAATTAACAAACTCTTCATGGAAGGAGAAATCGAAAGCTTGCCTTATATAATTGGGTACTCTGCTTATAGCTCTGATGAAGACATAAAAAATGGCTTCAACTGTGGAATGACAGATTTTTTAACGAAGCCAAGCACTCCAGAAAAAATAATGTTCACAGTTTTGAGGTATTTATCATAAAATATAAATAACTTAGATTAGTTTTTATTTGCTTAGGGAAATTAAAATTCGAAAATTATAAGTTTCATTTTTAATTTTTTTAATTGTTATTCTCTCCTTAATTTACTTAAATTTAGCCACACCATCATATATGCTTGTTATCGTATTCAACAATTAACACTTAATATAAGTGTATCAATAGAATATAATAGATTTTCTATTCCTCATTAATCATAAAGAATATTTTTATTCAGCTTGCATCAAGAATTTTTCAAAAATTTATGGAAATAAGCAATTTTTATTCACTCTGCATATTTTGAATCCAAACCCACATTTTAAAAGAAATTGAACTTATAAATTTGTAAAGCCATTACGTAGCATTATTAAGTTGAATTATTTCAGGGGCTTGCCAATGCACTATAATTCAATTGAAATAAAGGGAAAAAGACTAATTTACTTTATCAGCTTTTTAATTCTCAAAAAAGTTTGCT